>JAOTOM010005053.1:530000-818609 GCA_034440615.1 Ashinkailepas kermadecensis
TAGCCGTGGGCAGCATATGTATGACCTATTCGTATCCTGGCGACATCACCTCTTCCATTAAGGCAATTCTCGATGATGATTCCCAGCGCCCCAGAATTAGCTTGATTGTTCTCAGTTTGTTTTCGCCGGCTGAGTCCCAAAATCGCTGCTGAGTCCCAAATTACTGGACAAATGTGCTAATTGTTTGGCTGAAGTGTGTCGCGGGAAGGGGAAGCGAATGGATGTATTGTCTTCAGGCAGCACGTTTTGCTGCCTGGTCAGCCAGCTCGTTGCCCCTTATTCCAACATGACTTGGAATCCAGCGAAGCGTTACATTTCCCTCGTTCGCTTAAGCATAGCTGGACGCGATAAAACACCCTGCACGACAGGATCATGCGGATAAAACTGCTTTATCGCCAAAAGGCTACTCAAGAGTGTCCGAAATTATCAAATGATCACCATCGTACACTATTCCGATGAAACACAAAGCCTTCGTGATGGCCAGGAGTTTGGCCGGGAAAACCGTTGCGTGAGGAGGCAGCGTGAACGATCTGGTCGTGATACCACTTACAAAGGTGGTGGTGGATTTGTGCTTTAGGGCGCGTCGACTTGCATTGGTCATTTTGCGGCCATAACACTACCTGTCATAATGTCATCGTTGAATCAGGGGTCTGAACTCATATCAGAGTGCTTATGATGTGCTGTATATGATGTCGAAGTTTACTTTTTGCAAGAATATAAATATGTCACCAGATGCAACGATCTGAGAGTCATCGGTTAGCATTTGTCGCCATGTCATCTCAGTACTTTGATCCCCAAGATATCTGCGGCGCGCAGGTTCCAGTGCAGGGCAGCCAACAAGTACGTGGTATACTGTGAGTGGAGTAGAAAAGCGTGCGCACAGAGGACGGCTACTTGCCGTCAGTTAGTTATTGTGGTTTAGGGGCGCATCGACTGCACAGGTCATAAGTGCCCATAACTCAGTCATTTAAACATAAAAGCGAGTGAACGTCAGTTCGGATAACGGGTTATAAGTCGATGTCGAATCTGTTCATGATAAAACTGGTGCTGGCCATGTCTGCAGCAGCATGTTAATGACCGGTGTAAATCACGGAAAACCCAACTTCCAAGAGGAATTTAAAAAGTTGCCCTGATTGAACAATGTCCGACTCGTCCCCTAATACTTCCCGAAGCGAGACAGATGTACGTCCAAAGTGACGTCTCCGTTCGTGGGCAAGCCGGGGACATGATACCAAAATGTGTCGCACTGACATTGGTGCGGTGCACCTCGGGCACCGTGGCGTCTCGTCACTGCTGAGGAGATACCGGTGTGTCGCATAAGTATGTGCCAAACGCAGGCGACACAGGGCCACCTCGTGGCCTCTGTTTCGGTGTGATGATGAAGCCCACTCACCAATATAGGGCTTTACAGTCTTCAACCTGTTGTTTGTTAGAGTTCCAGCTTGCCTGCCACTTGCCCGAAAAATAACCTTTGACAGCTGAGTAGAAGTCCCTGGCAGGAAGCGGGAGGGAAAGTGTGCACGGGGCCCGTGCACCTCGCTTCGCCGCAGCATCCGCGGCCTCGTTCCCACAGATTCCCACATGGCTCGGAATCCAACATAGAATAACCGTTTTTCCAGCGCAGGTCAGCAGTGTAAGCCTACGTAAAATATCTTGTGCAAGTGGGTTCGACGGCTAAAACGCATTTATAGTCATGAGACTGCTAAGAGAATCGGCGTAAATTATATGCCGCGTGTCATCACATGTTTCAATGAAACTCAGTAACTTGTCTAAGGCAACCAACTCAGATGTATATACAGATGCATGTGGCGGAAGCGAAAACGTCCTGACGACTGTGCCCATTACAAACGCACACCCCACATCAGACTCAGTCTTGGATCCATCTGTGTAGGTGCCTGTAAAATGACTAAGATACCATTAACTCTAGTGCCCTTAGTCTGAATTCCTCGGAAACGACCGCGCACTTTTTGAGATATGACAGCGAAATGTCAATATCTGGAGATGCCAGTGTCCAGGGAGGGATTTTCATCGTTCCGACGCGCATCACTCCGCGTAATCTTATGTCGCTGTCCTCAAATAGTTTGCGAATCCTGACACAGAAGGGAGCACAGCTCACAGGCCGTCGTCTTCTGAAGAGAGCCAGAACGCTTCGCGAAAACACGGAACGTTACGTTGGGCGACTTTGGAATTGTCGCAGCTTGCAGGCATACCGCATGCCGAGCAGTTCCCGACGTATAGAAAGCGCTGGCTCGTTGGACTCTACCAATAGACTAGAAATCGGTGTGGTGCGAAAGGCGCCGGTGCAGATACGTAGTGCTGAGTGGTGTACGGTGTCTAGTGTTCATTTGATGGTCAGAGTTGCGCCGTCGTAGACAAAACATGCGTAGTCTAATTTTGACCGAACCAGGGAGCGATAAAACTGCAGCAGGGTTGGTCTATCGGCCCCATACGACGTACGTGCAACCACTTTCAGAACGTTCAGACTTAAACACCTATCTCTGAGCATCCTAAAGTGATGCCTGTATGTAAGTCGGTTGTCTAGAAAGACGCCGAGGAATTTTACATTCGTATCTGTTGGAATTTCCGAACCATATAGCCTGATTTTCATATCCGGACAGTTTCGACGCCGGCAGAAATGCACGGCGACCGTTTTTGTCGTCGAGAAACTGAAGCCATTCGCCTTCGTCCAGCGCTCCAGCCCAGCGACAGCAAGCTGCAACTGCCGCTGCAATATTGGTGTCGATGTGCTGGATGACCAGATCGTAAAATCGTCCACGAACAGTGAACGGGATATTGGCGGCGACAGGCAGGATCCAATGTCGTTGATGATAATGGCGAACAGGGCCACACTGAGCACACTGCCTTGGGGAATTGCGTTGACCTGTTTGTACCATCGTGAGAGTCGCTCGCCAACACGAACCCGAAACCGACGGTTTGCTAAAAAGTGTTGTAGAAAGACAGCCATACATCCTCGCAGGCCGTATCTACGTAGCTTTCATCAGAATTCCATGTCGCCATGTGGTGTCGAAAGCAGCTTCGATGTATAAAAACACAGCTCCGACATGTCGATGTTGTGCGAAAGCTGTTCGAATTGCAGTGTCAAGTGTGACTAAGTGATCAATCGTACTTTTGCTTTTTTTTCTAAAACCACACTGTTCATTTGATAAAACGTTCTTGTCCTCCAGATACCAACATAGCCGAACATTCACCATTCGCTCCATCAGCTTACACATCGATGACGTAAGCCACTTACAAAGGCACATCCCACACTATCATCAGTTTTTGAACCGTCGGTGTAGGTGCGAGTGCATGAGCGATAGTCGTGAAGGTGTTCTAGAGCCTTCAGCCTAAACATTTCCGGGCTAAGTGCATCCTTCAGTGTCAGAGAGTGTCATGTCTACTGATGGCTGAATCAGTTCCCAGGGGAAGGGGGAACGGAAAGTGGTTCAATCCCACATATCTAAATCTATCTAGTCCGTTGCTGTATATTTCATCGGCCACCACAAAAGTTCCTCCTCTGGCGGCTGACTGGGCCAACCCTCCCCTCAAGCGGGGGAGGGGAGACCCCCCCACTTGAGCAAGCGAATTAATCAGTGCACGTGCAGCGGTGTCGTGTGGTGCTTCAGAGCAACCTCTGCCTCGCTGTGTTCACCAGCGGGCTCAGCAGGAGCAGGCTTTCCCGGTTCGGCTCTGCACAAAACGGCGCGTTTGGGTCAATCGAGTTTATTTGAAGCTGGCATTACGGCCGTGATGACACCAGGTGGCCGCTGGGCGGGATTAGGGCTCGTCTGTGTCGGCCGTGGTAATACAAAAGAGCGGGGGCAGCCGGAGACTGCCTGTGAGCACCGACCTGGCCGGCCGAGGCGGCCGCCTGCCGGGGCGCGCCGCACCGCACCCGCTGGATGTCGGCCGAGCGGCCGCCCCGAGCCGACCACAACAGGGTTATTGCTGGCTGCACGCCCGCCACGCCCCACACCCAGTGCAGTTACTGCTGTCTTTTACAGAACTTACTCGCACCGAACACAGGCACACAGCGCACCGCCGAGCGGCACGCAAATCATTACAACACATCACCGCACAACCACTCGTTCGCCTCCAGCACGTGCGTCTGGCGGACGCCGCATCGCCTGACGACGCGCGTACACATCGAGCGTCGACCTCGCTCCACTCAGCCGCTCTAAGCTGGACAAAAATATAACATCCGTAAATGATAACATAATTACTGGTAGAAAGACAGTTAGATCCCATCCGAAGCACCTTGGTAGCTTGGGTTAGTGGTCATTATGCTTTAGCTGCTGGTCGACGTGGGCGGCACGTATTTACAGTGTGGCGTATCTCGTAACACACTGTGCCCAGTGTGAGCTCGTCTGTCGAGAAGTGGCAGGCCCGGCCGGCGGCTGGTCTCAGTGCCAGCGAGGCCGCTCGGAAGTTGCCTCCTTGCGCGCCTGGTCGCGCTCCGTGTCACTGGCGCCCGATGTACGACGGTGCAGCTTCGAGTAAGACGATTCTCTGGCGGTCAAACGGTCAGATTCAGCGCCCGGTCAGCACAGTGGGCGAAAGCGAATGCCCCAATTTCCGGTTATTGAAAAAATGGACAACACGTTTTTTCACCCTTCGACTGCGCGGGAATGGTCGTTGATTGGTTATTGGTTTTACGACACGTCGACCGTTGAGTCATGTAGCATCGCCAATCTCTCACGCCGATTGGTCGCGGGCGAAGAGTAGCGACAGGCGAGACTCGAACCCACAACCTTTCGATTGTGAGACGAGCATCTAACCCCTAGACCACTCGTCCCCACGCGGGAATGGTCGTGTACACAGTCTTCAATGCATTGGTCGACATGCGTGGCGCATTTTACACGGTTCACATTCTTCAGTGTTGTGGTGCGGAACAACATGCTGGCAGTTATAAGGCAGTGCTTTAAGATGTGCATTTACCTTTCCCCGAAAATATTAACAACCGAAAAGGAAAATTAATCTGAAAAATGTTATATTCCGGTCATTGGCCTTTATCAACCAGCACAAAACACGTAGACGGCCGAAAAACGGGCACACCCGAGTACACCGGCAGTCTCTTTCAAACAAATTATTGCATTTGGGGTCAAATCATACTACATATCTCACCATTTTGAGTAAGTCATCATTTTATACCACATACTGTACACACCGACTACCTGCTTCACTATGCTGGACTATTTTCATAAAACACACACAGCTGTCTGGTTTGACGGCACATTAACGACTTTGCTGTTCTTCATCAAAAACCTATCCATGACTTGATCAAGGCGAAACATCTCCTTTCAAACTAGACTGTATGGAGAACTCGGCGTGAACCTGAACTATGCTGCGCAGGTCATGATTAGATACTCATTTTTCCTTGTGCTTGTGAATGACACTGATAGCACACGTGTACAACAGGAAAACAACAATGTATGAGTGCAAACACCGAGGAGCAAGGGCTCCGTGAGTATCCATGGTACGTATACTGCTACCCGAAGATCGTTCTCAATTGAGAACGATAACTGTGACCAAACAAATTGTTTATAATCGAACTTGTTCCTTTGATCCCTTGGATCCGACAGCGGTCAATGGCACACGAAAGCGCACGATGTATAGACATACCAAGTAAACATTTTCGACATAATTTTGTCACCTTGCAATTTTTATCTAAGGCAGTTTCTCGAGAAGGCCTGTAGACCTTGGTCAGCTTGGCATGTGCATTGGCGCAAGTAAACGTACAATGCGATCCCAATAATTCAGTTTGTATAAAGTTTATTACTAGCACCACACAGTTCAACTTGCACATCTCCACTTCCAAACCGGCTATATTGAATGACTTAGCACTCATGGGCACTGTCAATGCTATTCAGTTTAAATACCTGGGACACATATTACACCTTGATCTTGGCGATGTCAGACATCCGTAGGCTTAAGACGTTCTCTACTTCAAGGTTGATATGCAGAAAGTAGGAAATTGAAGCACCAAGGTGCTAACATTGTGAAAGATATTGCGGTCAGTTATATGATGTCGAGTTATGGGTTTCAGCTACGAATGATAGGCATATCATGCCTACTTCAAAAGGTTTGAAATGAACCGCTATCTGAACGGAACCGACTGATGTACCACATGTATGGTGTCTTAACATGTGATATAGTTACTGCAAAACGGGCGTCTACTATTGCATATATCAGTATCTAGAAGTCAGAATAGCATCCTGAAGTAATTGGTTTGCCAAAACATGCAGAACAGACGTACAAGTAACTATTCAAAATTTCGTGTCTCTGCGTCTACTCATTCAGCCGCTATCCCAGAGAAGTTCAGAAGTTTTCGCAAGTCTCCCTCGATCTGGCGATGGATAATGCATCGCAATTTAGTTGATCACGACTTTTAATTACTTATAACGTGTCTGCAAAAGTACCGGAGGCACACCCTGCGAAGCTTTTGGTGAAGTATGATTTTCGGAAAACGAAATGTCGGCATTGTACACCACAATGGGTTTGTTTGTTCTATCTACCTAATTCTGCATGCTCACAATTTGCTATAATACAAGAAAAGCCTGTGAAAAGAAATGTTGGATATATCTACGAACGGAAAAATACAGGTAGCAAATATCTATGCATCTAATTCACCAAACCAAGAGGGATCTGAGAAAATCCCCAATGGAATCTCAGCAACACCAGTTCAGCAACAAAAGTAAAGGATTCGGAGAATAAATGCCATAAATGCCATCAATAAATGCCTGTCTTGGGCATTTATTGATGTCGGGCATTTTGCTTTTTCATGTAATGACACATCGCGCATTTTGGAAACGACCGATATCGCCATACTATTGAACTATTCAACTGGAAAAGAAATACATTTGAGGGACGCCATGATGTCCCACCATGCACACATGGGGATGGGGAGCGGACATTGGCGTCGTCAGTGGGTACTGATGCCTAGATGAGTGCAGCGTTACGCCGGGACACTACCACTCCCCTGCTCGGGAAGAGCAGCTCACCACGTACCCACGCGCCACCCGGCTGGGCTGTTAGTTACCTCTGCATGGTCGGGATGGGAATGTGAGATCCGCTCGTCTTGGGTCTGCAATACAGCACAGCACGGCGTTACAGGTCAACGTCGCACCAGCGCCAGCGCACCGCCTCCAGCTCAAGCCCAACATCACCCGTGCAATCAGTTGGGCCGATCGCCTCGTCACGTGCCACAGGTTATGCTGTTCGTCTAGCCACACGCGCAACGGGTCACGCTGTTCGTCCGGTCACACATGTGGGGTTAGGCAGTCCATCTCGCGACACGTGCCCCGAGTTAGGCCGTCCATCTCGTAATATGTGCCCTGGGTTAGGCAGTTTATCTCGTGATACGTGCCCAGGGTTAGGCTGGCCATCTCGTGACATGTGCCCAGGGTTAGGCCGTTTATCTCGCGACATGTGCCCTGGGTTAGGCCGATTATCTCGCGACACGTGCCCTGGGTTAGGCCGTTCATCTCGTGACACGTGACTTGGGTTAGGCTGTTCATCACGCGACACGCGACATACCGTATACGACACACACAGGCATTAGACCAGAACCAGGGGAAGTCAAGGATTTGGCCGAGGCGTGGTCCACATCGGTTCCACTCTTCATTCGCCAGTGCGCTTGAGAACAAGTCAGTAGCAAGTGTGGCAAGCGTCAAGGTTCCCCATCACCTTTTATGAATACACATTTCAGCATAAAGCAATCATCCATCGTTCCACCTTCATCTGTACTGGTACTAGCTTGATGGTAATTGCTCTCTACACCTGTATGCAACCTCGGAAGACATGCTTGCACTGGTATTCTAAATACAACTGAGTTTGTTAATTTCGCATTGTACATTTAAACTGGACTATGATAACCTATCTTCTTGTTGGAATAAATATTGGTTTGATTTATTATTTGGGTTTAAGGGCGCGCCGACTACAGGGTCATTTGGCACCCATTGGAATAAATATATATTCCTGGTACTGGACACCGGCGAGAACATGGCAGACACCGAGCAGTATATATACCTGGGACTGGACACCGGCGAGAACATGGCGGACACCGAGCAGTATATATACCCGGGATTGGACACCGGCGAGAACATGGCGGACACCGAGCAGAATATATACCTGGGACTGGACACCGGCGAGAACATGGCGGACACCGAGCAGTATATATACCTGGGACTGGACACCGGCGAGAACATGGCGGACACCGAGCAGTATATATACCTGGGACTGGACACCGGCGAGAACATGGCGGACACCGAGCAGTATATATACCTGGGACTGGACACCGGCGAGAACATGGCGGACACCGAGCGGTATATATACCTGGGACTGGACACCGGCGAGAACATGGCGGACACCGAGCGGTATATATTGGACACCGGCAAATATGGGGAACCGGAGAAAAAAACCTGGGACTGGACACCGGCGAGAACATGGCGGCACCGAGCAGTATATATACCTGGGACTGGAACCGGCGAGAACATGGCGGACACCGAGCAGTATATATACCTGGGACTGACACCGGCGAGAACATGGCGGACACCGAGCAGTATATATACCTGGGACTGGACACCGGCGAGAACATGGCGGGCACCGAGCAGTATATATACCTGGGACTGGACACCGGCGAGAACATGGCGGACACCGAGCAGTATATATACCTGGGACTGGACACCGGCGAGAACATGGCGGGCACCGAGCAGTATATATACCTGGGACTGGACACCGGCGAGAACATGGCGGACACCGAGCAGTATATATACCTGGGACTGGACACCGGCGAGAACATGGCGGACACCGAGCAGTATATATACCTGGGACTGGACACCGGCGAGAACATGGCGGACACCGAGCAGTATATATACCTGGGACTGGACACCGGCGAGAACATGGCGGACACCGAGCAGTATATATACCTGGGACTGGACACCGGCGAGAACATGGCGGGCACCGAGCAGTATATATACCTGGGACTGGACACCGGCGAGAACATGGCGGACACCGAGCAGTATATATACCTGGGACTGGACACCGGCGAGAACATGGCGGACACCGAGCAGTATATATACCTGGGACTGGACACCGGCGAGAACATGGCGGACACCGAGCAGTATATATACCTGGGATTGGACACCGGCGAGAACATGGCGGACACCGAGCAGTATATATACCTGGGATTGGACACCGGCGAGAACATGGCGGACACCGAGCAGTATATATACCTGGGATTGGACACCGGCGAGAACATGGCGGACACCGAGGCGGGCCGCCGGTACGGCTGTCTGTAACAGTTAGTACAAGCCGTTAGTGGTGTCGCGGGTGCCGTCCAGCCACGGCCGCCGACACAGCACGTCACACGTGCCGGCCGGCGGAGGTTAGAGGCCCGGCCATACGGCACCACATACGTGTGTGCTGAGGCCACATACACAGCTAGTTATACAGTAATTTGCAGGTGTGTGCTGAAGGCAGTTAAAGAGGCAGTGATACGGTAGTTTATAGGCGTATGTTAAGGGAAAGTAAAATAAGCTAGTGATACAGTAGGCTACATGCAAGGTTACAGGTAAGGAACGTTGCTTTGACAGTTAATCCGGGTTGGAAAAATATGGGATCTGATAGTGAGAGAAAAGCTAATAGCGATATTAAGAAATGAGGAAAATCAAATTGCCGGTGACTTTTCAACCTACTTGGTACTAGTATTAAGCAGCGTGCATTTCTACCTGCCGCCGTCCTCGCTACGTGGACGCCACTGCGCTCCTTCCTCGATAACAATGATTTTCATGGTGCTCGTCTGTTGATATTTATTTTATGAATTTTTTATTAAGAAAACACTTTCTTTTCCTTTGGCGCGAGCCAGCTGGCACTAAGGAGCGGGGCGGTACAGATCAGCCAGCTGACCCTCTACACTAGATGTCCGGTGCTGGGCGGCCACTTGAGAAGATGGTGAGCGGCCGGCGGGCGGCGACACTGCCCAGTTGTGAGGCCGTGCGGCCGCCGGCGGATCCTCAACTGACCAACAATTCACCGGGCGACTGGCTCACACCAGCTGAGCATTCGAAGGGAAACGGAGCCAGAACAGGTGCGACGGGCATCACGGCTCACCCGGCCCCGAGCCCAGGCCCAGGTGGCTAATGGATCGGGTGCCATTCACAGCCCGGACGGCGCTGGTGAACTTTGAGCACGCGCACACTCCGGCTGATGTACAGAGTGCTGTCTGTGGTTATGCACTCGCAGGATGCACGGACAAGTGGGCAATGCACACACGGTTAGAGTAGCGGTGGTCTGAGGTGCAGACGTGTGCACCACTCATGTGCCGATTTATTTGTATGTACACCAGCCCGGCGGGCCGGGTGTTACCTGGTCTGGGACGTCCTGCCGTTTGTGGAGCCGCTGTCGTGGCTCGGTGACATGGTCTTGCTCAGGGGCGTCGAAGCCTGCCGGAGGTGCCTCATATCATCCACTGACAGTGTCTCGCATCACTAACCAACGGTGTCACTTCACCTACCTACAGTCTCATCACCCACTGACAGTGTTC
This sequence comes from Ashinkailepas kermadecensis, assembly GCA_034440615.1. Taxonomy (NCBI): domain Eukaryota; kingdom Metazoa; phylum Arthropoda; class Thecostraca; family Neolepadidae; genus Ashinkailepas; species Ashinkailepas kermadecensis. The sequence continues at coordinate 540,544 of JAOTOM010005053.1, forward strand.
CACATCATCCACAGACAGTGTCCCACATCACCCACCGACAGCTTCACATCACCCATCGGTAACAACACGATGCTGCACACGTGTTCATGACAAGTCACATTTTAATAGCTCTAGCTGCGGCTTTGCATATGGACGAGTGAGAGTCGGTTCATTCAACAGTCTTAGTTTTCAGATCGCTCATCACCCAGGCCACGGCCCAAACTACCATAACTGGCAAGGGCATAGCGGAGCAGCAGGCGTACCTTCCTGGATGATAGCCATAGGCGCCTTCCTGGTGGATTCATTGACACCTTCCTGGCGGAGAGCCGCCACGTACCTTCCTGGATGATAGCCATAGGCGCCTTCCTGGTGGATTCATTGACACCTTCCTGGCGGAGAACCGCCACGTACCTTCCTGGATGATAGCCATAGGCGCCTTCCTGGTGGATTCATTGACACCTTCCTGGCGGAGAGCCGCCACGTACCTTCCTGGCGTGGAGCCGCCACGTACCTTCCTGGCGTGGAGCCGGTGGCTGCCGGACGAGGAGTGCCGAGGTCGGCCTTCGGCGGACTCCAGGCTCAGGTCGGAGCCGGTCCGACTCGGCGGCTTGCTGCCGCCCTGCGAGCTGCCACTACGCACCGGCGTGCTGCCCTTGCGCCGACGGTGCGACCCACTGTCCACCGAGCTGCGGTCGGCCGACGCGCCAGAAACGGAGGAGCGCGACTGCGGCATACTGCGCTGCGACTTCTCGCGCACCTGCAGCACCAGCCACCCGTCAACACGGTCCCGTCTGCACCAGGGTAACGACTGCGGCATACTGCGCTGCGACTTCTCGCGCACCTGCAGCACCAGCCACCCGTCAACACGGTCCCGTCTGCACCAGGTTAGCGACTGCGGCATACTGCGCTGCGACTTCTCGCGCACCTGCAGCACAAGCTGCACCAGGTTAACAACTCCGCCAAACTCCCCTGCAACTTCCCCCCCCCCCCCACCACAAAACCCGTCAACACGGTCCCGTCTGCACCAGGTTAGCGACTGCGGCATACTGCGCTGCGACTTCTCGCGCACCTGCAGCACCAGCCACCCGTCAACACGGTCCCGTCTGCACCAGGTTAACGACTGCGGCATACTGCGCTCCGACTTCTCGCGCACCTGCAGCACCAGCCACCCGCCAACACGGCCCGGTCTGCACCAGGGCAGCGCCATAGCTACACCGCTCCACCGTACGCCAGCTGCGTGACAGTTCATTGCCATTCTACTGGCACACCATTGTGCCAGTGGAACACACCAATGAAACGGAGCACACGCGGCACATCACCGACGAGAGACACGGCATACAGCCGGTCTCCGGCACAGCACAGTCGACTAGGGGCACGCAGACGTACCTTGGTGATGGGCCCAGCCGTGGGCACGGACGCCGACCTGCTGGATGTCTTCGACTTGAACGGCGTCATGCTCTGCGACACGCCCGGCGCCAGCACGAAATGCTCTCGAAGCTCGACGTTGGTGCGACCCTTTGCTGCAGAGATACGGTCAAGGGTAGGGTAAGGGTGCGCTGCTGCCGCCAGCGCAAACCAAACTGACATGCCCACGACAAACAAGCATGGACACTGGTCGGCCGGTCGATAGCTACATCGACGGCCGGCCGATACGTAGGCACGTTTAGCACAGCTGTACTACATTGAACAAAACCACAGCCAGTGCACACGCCCAGATATCTACAGGTGCTTAAGCATGTAAGCACAAATGTACGCATGTTCTATACGCAAAACGCAAAGGACTGACAAAATATCACGGCAAGCACACGATATAGAACTACATGATCAGCAGTCAATCAAGTACCACGTGCGTAAAATGAGGAGAAAGCAGACGTGTCCCAAACCTAGCAAAATCACACAGGTCTACGCGTGTAAGGGGAGTTCAAGATCACTGCAAATAAAAACAAACATCTCCCACTTCCACCCCACCTCGAACTCATCGGAGAACACAGCCACCGTCTGAACATGCCAAATATCCCATACATTTCAAAATTTTACATTCCGATATCGGAACAGATAGATGTCCCAAAGCGGGTGCCCAGTGTAATCTACGACCCGACACCCATTGGCAGACCACGCACATCGGTGGTCTTCATGTCTTAAAGCCGGTGCACATTGCATAGTTATAATGATAAACAAACAAAGGTTGGTGGGGGACGGTGTGGTCTGCTTTTGTCACTTTGTGCTTTGTGTATGGAATTTGGTAAATTGCTTTGCTCAACGGTACAACACACGCTAATCCGGAAAGGACGACAATCTACACGAAATACTAAAGAGACACAATCTTATTTTATTAATTGCGAATGACAAGACGAAAATATGCACTTAAAATTTATCAGCTTCATTCTGAGGTAGTTCTAAATCGCTCAACATGTAATCGCTTAAACCACAACGATTTGCTTCCATTGCAAATTGATAGTAACAAAATTAGGGCCAGTGGTTGCCAGTGACATTCACCTCTTCAGAATATTGTTAGCCAATTATTAATTGCTACGTTATATGCCACGATTCTATTCCTGGTCGCATAACTTACTTCCTAGCTACACCATCAGAAATGCAACACATTTTATGCTGCCACCAGAAAAAGGAACAAAATACAACTTCAAGAACTTTGCTATCACAAAGCTACACTAGCAAACTGCCAGCCAAAAAGGCTTCTGAATCAATCTTCATGGCCGGATTTCATACAATTTGCCGACCTTTTCATATGTTGTGGAAGTAATAATTACGGGACCCTTGGAACAGAAATCTGCTTATTGGCCAAAACCCTTATCCCTGCTAATGCGTCAAAAGCATTTAGCTCATTGATGATGAATTGATGTTTAGGGGCACGTCGACAACAAGGTCATTCTGTGCCCATAACAATGATTAGATGAAATCTAGAATGTTATGTCCTTCAAATCAGATAGTAGTAACCGCAAAGGAAAAACGCGTTCGAATGAAATGATAAACACATGGGAGACGGGCATTGGCAGTAACGAGTCCTGTAGTGTAGGTCAGAAATAATGAGCCGTTGCGTTAGGCTATCTCTTACATATTATCCGCTGAAGCCACCCAAATCTGGCGTACTCAGCCATAGAAAGCTTCGGATGCAGCTGATCAGGAAATAGTCAAACGTGGGATGTTATTGACGAACGACGACGAATTGAGGGGCGCGTCGACTACTAGGGACATTTTGGGCCCATAACTGTAATCTTGCAAACCTCCAATCATTGGTTTGCAAGCAGCAACGGGCAGCCTAACCGTAAAGAAGTAGCATGCAAAAGCTTTAGCGTTTATTCCCTGCAAACTCCACCGTTGCATGCCAGAATGTCCAATCTAGAAGGAATCGGGCAGTGCAGGGGATGCAGAAGAGTGCGTGTGCACCAGCCAAGCGAGCCCACTGGTTCCGTTACCGGTCCCGCAGGTGACACGCGCTCCCGCGTGCAGAGGAGAGAGAGAGAGAGCGCACGTCACGTGTTAGTGGCTTACACTGCTCGTTCATGGGGCATCCTCGCTCGTGAAGCTCCTCGAGCAGCAGCCGGCGAGACACACACACCTCTTTGGAAAACAGAACATGAACTTCAGGCAGACCAGCGGCACGCGGGCAGCGGAGCGGGCAGCGGAGCGGGCAGTGGAGCGACAGCAGCAGTCGGCGCAGGAGCGGAGGAAGGACGACCGGTAGGAGGACAGATGAGACGCAGCGGCAGGGCAGAGACAGAGGCAGGGGCAGGCACATAACGTCCGTTAGTTGAGAGCAACAGTGAGGCAGTCGTAGCATTGTACAAAGCGTCCGCTCGCCAGCCGGTCGGTGTTAGAACGTTGGCCCGACGAAGCACGGTGATGACGCACGCTGTCAGTTAGTCCTGGTACACTTCGCCCCATCCGACGGGGGATGCCACCCACTGGCCGTTCTGTCGCGACCGCCGCAAAACGACGCCGACATTTGGAATAGAAACAATGCATTCCTTGCAAATCTATTGGTTAAACAAATTGGTCGATTCGTCTCTGGTTACCCAGTCATTGTGAACTTCTAGTGGTATGCACGGAATATTTTTTTTCTATCAAGTGTTCGCCTTTTGCAAGCTTTTACTCGCCGTCTTAATCACGCCGAGTGTAACCTGAGAAAATCTGACCTGACGTTACGCATTCACCAAGCATCCGACGACGCCAAATGGATATTGCTGGATTCATGTGAAACTACGCTTCATTCTACTGCTCAGTTTGATGATATATCTGAAATAGACACGCCGTGGGCAGGTTGAAGCTGCTCCCATCTATACTTTCGAATATAGATGTTTTATATTGAAACCTTTCAAGACGACCGAAAGTACAATGATTGGGCGCCATTTGGTGCCAAAGGATCTCGTGGCACGGATCACACTGGTCCTTGTCCGACGGCTCCATCTCAGTTGGGCGCGAAAATGGGGAGGGGTGGCAGTCCCCATCGGGTGGGAACGCTGGCGAAGTGCTCTCAGTAGGCGGGTATTAGTACCGCATCCAGTCAGGCAGCACGGCCAGCCCAGACGCAGGTGGCAATGGCTCCTGGTACGCGATGGTTAGTACCGCATCCAGTCAGGCAGCACGGCCAGCCCACACGCTGGTGGCAGCGGCTCTTCGAAACAGCCGACTGCGACAAAGCATTGTTTCAGCTGCTGGTACAAACTACACACCGCGCTGTGTACAAACTACACACAGTCATACAGGTAACGCACCCCGTCGGAACTACCCGACCTGGACATGCCCCTCGGAACTACCCGACCTGGACATGCCCCTCGGAACTACCCGACCTGGACATGCCCACCGGAACTACCCGACCTGGACATGCCCCTCGGAACTACCCGACCTGGACTGCCCCTCGGAACTACCCGACCTGGACTGCCCCTCGGAACTACCCGGCCTGGACTGCCCCTCGGAACTACCCGGCCTGGACTGCCCCTCGGAACTACCCGACCTGGACTGCCCCTCGTAACTACCCGACCAGGACTGCCCCTCGGAACTACCCGACCTGGACTGCCCCTCGGAACTACCCGACCTGGACTGCCCCTCGGAACTACCCGACCTGGACTGTCCCTCGGAACTACCGGACCTGGACTGCCCCTCGGAACTACCCGGCCTGGACTGCCCCTCGGGTGGGTGTGCCGGCGAAATGCTCCCGACAGGCGAGAATGACCACGTTTACCTGTACCCCGTAGTGTTTTACAATGCTAGAGACGAATGATGGGTCGGATTTGGATGCAGGGACATGTCAGTCGCGGTGGGCTCAGGTAGGGTCACGTTGGTGAAGCTACCGACTTGTTTTTAATGGTGCCTGCCATGCCATTGCCAAGTGTTTTCAGGTAAAAACGGATGCTGAATTCGGAAAAACGTAGGAACCAACGTAGTTCCAGAAGACAGTTATTCCAGGGAACGTCATACGGAGTGAACCTTGATATTGACATATTCAAACATCTTACTGTATAATTGCTTAATGTACTTGCTTGCTACTTGCTCTTGCCTAATGTACCCAAAGTTATCTGTTGTAACATTATGTGGTGGTAAGCCCCGATAATTCACCATTTTGTACAAAATGATCACAGGTGTTCCCTTCAATGACGTCATTTCTGCATTATTTGACATTACCCGGGGAATTTTCGTACTCAGAATTCAAGGAAAATGGTAAACCATCAACGCAAAATTTGAGACGTAGGCGATCAGCACATTGTGAGATATCCTTGAAGAACCTTTGGGCTACCAGATCCCCCTGTAATGGTAAAGGTTTTGAGGATTGAACACTGCCAGATATTTTACAAAGACAATACACATAACGGAAAATTGCATTTTAACCAAGTTTTTTTTTTATAGTACATCGCCAGCATCGCTTTTGGAAATGGCCGGGGATCGCCAGTGGGACTTTGAAATGTAAAAGTAATGAAAATAAAAAAAACGTTCACAACTTTCTAACACCGGAGTAACATGCGATCAAATTTAATCGGGGTGTATTCACCTTTTATCAGTCTGGCATCAAAAACAAAGGAACCTGCGAGGCCATGATATAAATTTAAAGGGAATCAATTGCAAAACACGAAAATGAAATCGCAATTGAACACAATAACCGTCGGCCGCCGCACCCAAACACCCGAGTGCGCCTTCACCCATCGGGAATCACTGTCCAGCTCCCGTTACAAACACCACTCAGTCATTTAATAATTTCGGTCTACCGGGAAAACGCAGGATTACTCTGGGGTTCCGATAAGGCGACTATGGCACGCATAATTAACAATATTAATGCCTAATTGTGCACCCTTCAATTTGGGCCTGAAGAAATGGATTATTGGCAGAAATGTCTTGCAAATACATAGCGGTGATGCTTGGCTTCGATGCCTTTTGAGGACGTACTGGTACCGTCATCCCCGGACAAGGAACACATACCGACACCCCGACAGAGGCTATTCAATTCCCGGGGCCCGGCGTACATATTGGTATTGTTGGTATCCCACAGAGGCTATCCCCATCCCCTGGGACACGATAGGCCCGATGCATCTAAGAGAGCCACGTCACGACACTGTCTGGGAGGCAGACAGTGGAGACACGTACCTCGACACGGGTCGTTCTTGACGAGGAACTCGTCGAGCGCCTCCCAGCCGCCGCCGACTCGCACCATCACCGTGGAGCGGAGGATCCGCACCAGACGCAGCTTCTGACTGTCTCCGAACTGTGGGGCGCCGCACGACACCGGTCAGCCGTCAGCACAACGCCCCGGCAAGTGCTGCACTGGCAGCAGGGCTCCACGCGCAGGAAGCCACTAACGTGCTTTGAAGCTTCAATACTTTACGAGAAACATTCGCTATTGAGTTTACGTGGGAGATGATCAAAATAAGTCTCCCGTGATGCTGAAATAATTAAATTTATATCACTTGGATACCAATGCCGGTATGAATTCCAGACCAAAATATAAGTACTTCTAGCATACAACAATGCACGCGAGGAGCAAAAGGCAACACCAATTGAATTTCGCTAGGTGAACAATGAAGAGGTACCGGACACTATCAAAACACTTCTTTCCTTTTAGCCGCTGGTGATAATAGCACCAGAATCAACACAGCGGGCAACTGTTCCTCTGTTCATAGCACCGAAGGATCAGACCGAGCCGCGGTCGGCCCGCTAACCTAGAACAAGCAACCAACCAGCCGTGCCGAGCCCAGGCCCCACACAACCCTGAAGTCAGCCATACCTTAGTGAAAAGAAATCTCACGACGTTGCGGACAAAGACGAGCATGGATGCACTTGACCCACTCTCCACCTCAAGTTTGGGAACAATCCAACCAGTCAGCACCGGCCATGAATCGCGCACCAGTCATCGTACACCGGCCGTACACCAGTGCGGCTGGCACAGGGCCAACCGCTGCGACTTGGTGCGAGGCACCTCAACACTCACCCGGTACTTGCCCTCGCCGACCTGGAACACCTTGAACTTGGTGCGGCACAGGCAGCCCGAGCAGGCCTTCTTCACCTCGTCGTCGATTTTCTCGGAATCGGTGAGCGGCCGGGTCTTCTCCCAGTCGGGCCGCAGCGCCATCATGAACTCATTGTAGTCGATGAGGCCGTCCTGGTTCTTGTCCACGTGGTCGGCCACCATCCGCATCTCCTGCTGCGTGGTCGGGAAATGGGTCCTGATGATGCCCTCCACGAACTCCTCCTTGGTGACGAACGTGTCGTTGTCCATGTCCATGCGCCGGAACAGGTCGGTGATGCGCATCTTCTTGTGGTTGGCGAACTTCATGAACTGTCGACGGCAGACGTGTCAGCGCATCCGGCAAACAGTGCAGTGTTCTGAAATTCACCTGGCGTCGAGTGAAGGGTGGCAGTCAACATCGAAACGCGTGACGACGTTGAAACAATTTGGTACTACAACAGGCAAAAGGCGACGTTAATATGTGAACATTGCATCCAGTGGCAGGATTGTGATGGCATATCTGCATGGAATCAGAAATGGTGAAAAATTGTAAAGTTGACAAGTGAATACTGCCAGTTTTTATGGAGGGAAAAGTCTGTCTGCAGGAGGTGAAAATAAGCTTCTGTTGGGCGTTCGCTCCTACATTTCGGAACTTCATGACATTGCCGTCACATCTGACGTAACTAAGCACAAGTAACCACAACATATGACTATTCACATGTGTGACATACATGGACCTTAGTGTCCATGTCGTCATGTTCGATCACTTCATTTTGATGTAGTTTTATACCGACCTTCCGACGCCACTCTTCAAAGTCGAAGTCTTGCAACTTCTCCATTTCCTGAGTGTAGTTGAACTTGTCTTGCAGACGCCGCTGCCTCTCCCACGCCAGCATCCAGGTGTTGCGCCAGGCATCCCACAGCTCGCGCTGCTCTGGCGTCTTGAGCACCGGCTCACTCAGGCTCTGACGGCTGCAGACAACGCGTCTGATCAGCTGGCCGTCAGCTGCCAGCTTCCGTGTGGGCTCCCGCGTGGGGTAGGGTGTGGGACCCGGTGTGGGCTAGGCTGTGGGGTCTGGTGTGGAGTAGGGTGTAGGGTCCGGCGTAGGGTTTCGTGTGGGGTAGGGTGTGGAGTCCGGTGTGGGGTAGAGTGTGGGGTGTGGTGTAGGGGAGCGCATGTGGTCTGGTGTGGGGTTGGGCGTGGGGTAGTTATTTGGGCTTCTGGGCGCTTTGACCAGAGTTGATCATTCGCGAGGGCGTGGGGTAGGGTGTGGGGAACGGTGTGGGGAACGGTGTGGGGAACGGTGTGGGGTCCAGTATGGGGTCCCGCATGGGATAGGGTGCATAGTTTGGTATGTAGCTATCAAAAGACGCAGACGATCATCAGCGCCGTCAACGATCATTGCCACCGAGTCAGACTGGACAGCGACACATGGCTGGCCAGAATGTGGGTGTCCAACTCAGTGGAACACCTGATACTGACCTGGTCAACACAGCAGGACTGGAGCGCGATGATGGACACCACCACTGCGACCCTGGATACTAACTCTGCGACCCTGGACACTAACTCTGCGACCCTGGGCACCACCACTGCGACCCTGGATACCAACTCCGCGACACTGGATACCAACTCCGCGACCCTGGACACCGACCCTGCGACCCTGGACATCGTGTCGCAGACCCCGATCGGTGGACATGGGTGATTCCACTCACATCGCCGCATAAACCTGACGCTACCAGCATTTTTCAGCGGCTACACTATCTCGATCAGTGGCATGTGTTTGTAATTGGTATAGGTGAGTAGGTGACTTTCTGCCTATGGATAAGTCACACTGTGACAATGAACATGCAGTGGCGTGCTAAGATCAGCGCGCTCCGCCCAGATACTGCACCACGCCTGGAGGACGTACGTGTCATGCTGGCACTGCAGGTCGGCACCATCATAACACGCTGGCGTCCCGACATCATCTCCGCGGGGCTGCTGAGTCACAACCCCACACAGCCTGCGCACCTACCTGCACCGCACTGGGCATCACGACACTACTCACCGACACTAGAATCTGCTGCCCGCGCCACGGGCCACACCATGTGACTGTGGCGTGAGGCCATGGCCACATGACGGTGGCGTCAGGCCATGGTCCACACCACGTGACGGTGGCGTGAGGCCATGGTCCACACCACGTGACGGTGGCGTGAGGCCATGGTCCGCACCACGTGACGGTGGCGTGAGGCCATGGTCCACACCACGTGACGGTGGCGTGAGGCCATGGTCCGCACCACGTGACGGTGGCGTCAGGCCATGGTCCACACCACGTGACGGTGGCGTGAGGCCATGGTCCGCACCACGTGACGGTGGCGTGAGGCCATGGTCCACACCACGTGACGGTGGCGTGAGGCCATGGGCCGCACCACGTGACGGTGGCGTGAGGCCATGGTCCACACCACGTGACGGTGGCGTGAGGCCATGGTCCGCACCACGTGACGGTGGCGTGAGGCCATGGTCCGCACCACGTGACGGTGGCGTGAGGCCATGGTCCGCACCACGTGACGGTGGCGTGAGGCCATGGTCCACACCACGTGACGGTAGCGTGAGGCCATGGCCACATGACGGTGGCGTGAGGCCATGGCCACACCACGTGACGGTGGCGTGAGGCCATGGTCCGCACCACGTGACGGTGGCGTGAGGCCATGGTCCGCACCACGTGACGGTGGCGTCAGGCCATGGTCCGCACCACGTGACGGTGGCGTGAGGCCACGGTCCGCACCACGTGACGGTGGCGTGAGGCCATGGTCCGCACCACGTGACGGTGGCGTGAGGCCATGGTCCGCACCACGTGACGGTAGCGTGAGGCCATGGTCCGCACCACGTGACGGTGGCGTCAGGCCATGGTCCGCACCACGTGACGGTAGCGTGAGGCCATGGTCCGCACCACGTGACGGTGGCGTGAGGCCATGGTCCGCACCACGTGACGGTGGCGTGAGGCCATGGTCCGCACCACGTGACGGTGGCGTGAGGCCATGGGCCGCACCACGTGACGGTAGCGTGAGGCCATGGTCCGCACCACGTGACGGTGGCGTGAGGCCATGGTCCGCACCACGTGACGGTGGCGTGATACCATGGTCCACACCACGTGACGGTAGCGTGAGGCCATGGTCCGCACCACGTGACGGTGGCGTGAGGCCATGGACCGCACCACGTGACGGTAGCGTGAGGCCATGGTCCACACCACGTGACGGTGGCGTGAGGCCATGGGCCGCACCACGTGACGGTGGCGTGAGGCCATGGGCCGCATCACCAGCGATCCCTACCACCGGCGCCAGACCTGCTCTCCACCTGCTGGCGTGGCTGGGCCTGGAGTGGGCTGGCGTGGGTACATACCTGGACTTGCGGCCGCAGGGCGCCGGCGACGACTCGTGAAACACGGGCCCGATGCGGGGCCAGGCGCTGTCGGAGCGGTCTGGGCTGGCCCTGACAGAGCGGCACACATGCGTCAGCCGGTCTCACACTCGCACACCCGTCACAGCCATCACAGCCAGCCGTGCGTGCGCCATTCGCTCTACAGCACGTGCCACACGCCCCTGGTGCAAACTTGGGCGCAGCAAAGCGACGGTGCCAGTCGTGAGCCGAGCACTACCAGCCATAGCACCGCAAAGTCCATCACCGGTCTGGTGATGACGGACCGGCATCGGAGCACTAGCCAAACCTACCCGGCAACTAACTGCATAATCACTGAGATCACTGATAGACACATCAAGTGATGTTTCAGGGGGAAGTGACGTCTGCACCCGGGACAGAAATCAACGCAAGCAAAACGATGCTGTGGTTCTGAGCATGCCATGCGAAGAAACATACGACTACTATACCGGCGCGTGCCTTCTACAGTACAATACCTCAATGTCTCCTTGGAAGGATACGAGAACTGTTGTTCAGGTATCTCTTCAGTGTGTCAGGCCATCGGTGTTGCCAAGCATGTCACTGATGGGCGATACCCATTCGATAACCGATAGTGAACAACTACATCGCGGTAGTTGAATAGGCGGAGGACTGAAAATGTTCGTAAACATTCATTTCCACAAATGATAAACATAACTTAACAATGAGAAGCATAACGAAACCATCGCTGGCTGGCCATCGGCAGAGCAGCGTCCGTTACGGTACAACGTATTCATTGTTCCCTGCCGCGGATATTGCGTGGAGAATGAAGACGACAGTCATTGGTTGGCGAGCTCGGTGTAAAGAATAGCGGCAGATGATGCCTAAAACATCGCCTGCCTATGTCTATGACATCGCCATAAGCTATACCTGGCGTTGATGAGCCAAGGCTTGTCATAGTCGCGCACTGGAGAGGTCTCCCGGTCAGGACTGTGACTGCTGAACAAACAGGACAAAGCCGCGGTCACACGGGATCACTGCAGGTAACCGAGGTCACAGGTGACCAACGTCACCGGTGATGACCATAGGTGACCGGGGTCACAGGTGATCACCACATGGGACCGAAGTCACAGATGATCGCCACATGTGACCGAGGTCACGAGGTGACCAACGTCACCGGTGATGACCATAGGCGATCGGGGTCACAGGTGATCACCACATGGGACCGAAGTCACAGATGATCGCCACATGTGACCGAGGTCACAGGTGATCACGATAGGTGACAGCCGTCACAGCGTTGCGATCACATCACAAGCAGACGCACGCCCACCCCCCCGGTCTCCCAGCTCTACGCCACTTGCAGTAGCAAATTAACGATTACCAAACATTGCCAATGTGAAGAGAAAACCATCAGTTTGGCTATTTGGGCTCCAGGGCGCATCGGCTTCGATGGCCATTAGGCACATTCTTCAACAGGTATTTCACCATTATTTCATTGATGATTTCATCTAACACGAAGTCAAATTTTGGTATTAAAAAAGTGGCGAGTCATGCTGACAGATGTAATTTTGTATTCAGAATTCGCCACCACTCAGGGAGTTCGGTAAGGTAGCTACCATCCAGTTCTTTAGTAATTAACCAATGTTTTCACCTAGTAAGTGATGGTTTTACGACTAGTGTTGGCAACCAAAGAGTCCCTGAGATCCAGTTTGGAATTCAAGTATAGCCCATGCAAACTTTTCTCTAGAGCTTGATGCCTTCCCACAATCGCAAAGCGACTGGTCCGGTGACAAGACAATGGGTGGAGGACAACCTCCAACCCGTCCATCTGACACTGCATGAGATGATGGCGGGAGCTGGCGACCAGGGAGGCATGGCGGCGGTCACGTCACAGCAAGCGCAAACATTGCTAACTACTGACAACACCAGCTACCGCTGCGGCTCTGATTGACGGCGGTACGAAGCAACTACGGCAGCCACGTCCGACAACGCGAACATATCAGCCGCTGTATATCCCACGCCACTGCACACAGCATGCGTGTGACTTGAAGTACAGGCAGTTGGAAACCATACTTGTCTGTTGTCAAAGCAAACCCAAACAATATTGCACAACTAACAAACTACCTTTGGCATACCACACTGCAGTCACGGCTACGAATCCGACCTGATCACGCTCTACTCAAGTCTCCACCACCTTCGTATTGAGCTTTTGACCTCTCCGTCGGACATTTACCTAAACCGTGCAGACGTTAAACCGCAGACCAGAGGTAAGTCTCGGCTGGCCTTGCCCGGCGTACACGGGTTACACACCAGGGAAGAAGCTTGGATTAGAGCTGGACTCGCCTTAATGTTTGCCACGCGCGAATATCAACAGCTTGCTAGTATTGGTTAATATGCCAAGCTGGTCTATTAGTTGGTGGCGGGCTGCCGGTGGATGTGTTAATGTGTTGGCCAATAGAGTCAGTACCACTCTGGTAAACACCAGACCATGCTACACCCGACACCATCACCACGGTGGTGTCGGGCGCCAGCATCGGCCCTCCTGCCGGCGGGGAAGGCAGGGGACGAGGAGATGGTGCGAGGTCCGGATACAACACCCGACGCTACCACCACAGTGGTCGGGCGCCAGTATCGGCCCTCCTGCCGGCGGGGAAGGCAGGGGACGAGGAGATGGTGCGAGGTCCGGACACAACACCCGACACTACCACCACAGTGGTCGGGCGCCAGTATCGGCCCTCCTGCCGGCGGGGAAGGCAGGGGACGAGGAGATGGTGCGAGGTCCGGACACAACACCCGACACTACCACCACAGTGGTCGGGCGCCAGTATCGGCCCTCCTGCCGGCGGGGAAGGCAGGGGACGAGGAGATGGTGCGAGGTCCGGACACAACACCCGACGCTACCACCACAGTGGCGGGCGCCAGTATCGGCCCTCCTCCCGGCGGGGAAGGAGGGGAAGGGAGGGGGTGGAGGTCCGGATACAACACCCGCCACTACCACCACAGTGGTCGGGCGCCAGTATCGGCCCTCCTGCCGGCGAGTCGCGCGGCCGTGTCTGATGGACGTCCGCTCTGGCGCGTGCATCAGACATCCGTGCGCCGCACCTCCGACCAGCTCAGCCAACGCTGCCTGCCGCTCCCAGACAATCTCCGTCTGGCTATTGTGAGGCTTCACGTGTACCCAGTGTGCAGTGTGCACCCATCACCATTTGTGCCGCTCTACCTTTTCATGGCAATAACCAGCCCCAGTGAGCACATGACGAAAGGTCAGGCCTAAGTCACTGGATCGGTAGCAGCAACAGAAGAAAACAGAAGCGACAGAACATAGCAGAAGCACCAGCACCGTGCACTGTTCCACAGAGCCCTGCTGATGGGAAGGCTGGTAGGCGGCATCATCAGTCAGTTGGCTCTGTAACTTACCTCTTCTTTCCGGGCGACTGCTCGCGATCCGGACTGTACTGGCTGGAAACGAGATAAAGCAACCTCAAAATCAACTCAAATGAACACAAATGTGAAGTTTTCGGATGGTGGAAGCATTTTATGACTTCCTTGATGACGGCTCAGGCAGTTACGCGATATTTGATGTAGATAAGCTATCTCAAGCAAGCGTGATGTGACCGAATTGCATAAAAAACAATAAATCAGGTTTGAAAAGCGATTGATTTCCTCGGCTTCCGCCAGCTGATGCCCTGGTCTGGACAAGGGACCCGACATTTAATTATTCGTGAGCCACGATAAGCGGGGATATATGCGCAAAGGTAGTACTAGTTGTACGCTTACAATATATATATATATATATATATATATATATATATATATATATATATATATATATATATATATATATACCTATATATGCTAGCTCTACGAGCTAACAATCTCAGCATCTGAAGAAAACGGCCGCTGATCCGCTAACGAAAGCCACTGAAAGCTAGTTATATTACAGAGAATAAGGCAGAGACATCACGGCCCAGTAGAGTATGCACGCCACCAGGACACATTAGTGACGACGGCACTGCATGGTACGCATATAGACACGATAGCGCTGCCGCAGGATGCGCCCAGCGGGGGCCGTAACCAGGGAAGCGCAATAGAAGGCAGCGATTGCCACAACTACGAGACGCTGTGGATTAACGTAGCAGTCTCGCTGTGGCGTCAACTACTGCGCTACGCTGCTACAATGCTGCAACGGTCCGACTGCGACCTGAGCTACTGTGTTAGTGTTTTAACAGCTGGATGGCGGCCCGAACTACTGCGCTACGCTGTTAGTTTTATCACAGTCAGAACTCAGAATGCACCTTGCTCGACGCAAACTCTCGACGGGTCCGGATCTGGCCGGAGACATACTGAAACCACAAAATCGGGCGCTGAACCGCAATGAACCACGCTGAGGAACGGTCACGGTCAGCGGACACACCCACACACTGGTCAGAGCAGAACAGGGGCCACGGCGGTAGTGAGCGACAACACTGGTTAGAGAGAAGGTGGGTCACCGTCAGCCGACACACACACACTGGTCAGAGCAGAACAGTGGTCACACTGAGGCACGGTCACGGTCAGCCGACACACACACACTGGTCAGAGCAGAACAGGGGCCACGCTGAGGCACGGTCACGGTCAGCCGACACACACACACTGGTCAGAGCAGAACAGTGGTCACACTGAGGCACGGTCACGGTCAGCCGACACACACACACTGGTCAGAGCAGAACAGTGGTCACACTGAGGCACGGTCACCGTCAGCCGACTCACCACACACTGGTCAGAGCAGAACAGGGGCCACGCTGAGGCACGGTCACGGTCAGCCGACACACACCCACACTGGTCAAAGCAGAACAGGGGTCACACTGAGGCACGGTCACGGTCAGCCGACACACACACACTGGTCAGAGCAGAACAGTGGTCACACTGAGGCACGGTCACGGTCAGCCGACACACACACACTGGTCAGAGCAGAACAGGGGTCACACTGAGGCACGGTCACGGTCAGCCGACACACACCCACACTGGTCAGAGCAGAACAGGGGTCACACTGAGGCACGGTCACGGTCAGCCGACACACACACTGGTCAGAGCAGAACAGTGGTCACGCTGAGCACGGTCACCGTCAGCCGACACACACACACACACTGGTCAGAGCAGAACAGAGCGCGTCAGTCACCGTCACGCCATGCCACCATAAGCCAGCCTGTACCTACCTCTTAGGTCGCGAGCCCTTGCGCAGCGCCTTGTGCTTGGGCTTGCAGATGCTGTCGACGTCCGGCTGGCGGGACTGCAGGTCCTCCATGAACTCCTGATGCTCCTGTATCAACATCTCCACGGCCGGCCGATCATCCGGCAGCGGCTCCGGCTCCAGCTCCAGCAGGTGTTTCTCCCGCTGGCGAATCCAGCGCAACAGCTCGGCCAGCAGCGCCTGCATGTCCTTGAGGCTGGCCAGGTGCTCGTCGAGCCGCGTCTGCCGCTGCAGCGCCCAGCTGCTCACCTCTTCCCAGCGCGACTCGATGATCACCTGCCAGTGCTTGATGACGGGCACGGCGTCCGGGTGCGCCTTCTCCAGGATCTCGCCGGCCAGCCGCAGCGTGGCGTCCTTCTCGCGCTCCTTGTCCGCCAGCTCCTGCATGAAGCGCGTGTGCTCCTCCAGCTGCTGCTGCGCCTCCTGCTCGCCGGCCGGCAGCGGGCCGACGAAGCGCAGCCGCAGCTCGGCGTCCGACAGCCACTCGAGCAGGCTGTGCACGTCCTTGTGCAGCGCCTCGGCGTCGCGCAGCGCCTTGTTGAGCCGCTCACTGCGCGTGTCGGACTGCCTCACCACCGACGTCCACGTGGTGGTCAGCTCGGACACCTGCAGCACGATCCACGTCATCACCCGCTGGTCGGCTGGGGGTACAGCTGTGACGTCGCCTGTGCCATGACCTACATCACGTGTGCTATGCCACCACGATGATACCCATCACAAAACGGCAACGTTGTTCAAACTCAATTCTACTACACCTGTAACTTCAGAGTGCTTTTATCAAGAAACAGGAAAACGTGGAGCAGAATTTCTACCACGAAATTGTGCTTTGTTGCATGAACAAAGAGCAGAGCAGCATGAACAAAGAGAGTCTAACTGACAATTTAAACTATTCAAAACTAACTGAATTCAGTAATTGAACAAGGGCACAAGTTTGATCATTAAGCAATCACAAGGTGTTCCACTCATGTCTTCCACATATCCGGGATGTCTTTTAATCATTGCGCAACTAATGTATCAAATTGGGAAGAAACAAATAGCAGAAAAACATGAGATCAGGCAGTAAGTCATGTCAACCGTGCATTGCACCACAGCCAGGGAGCTCTCGCAGACAATGCCCACCCACCTGAGTTTTGATGACGGCAGCGTCCTTTTTGTCGGCCTTCGCCATGAGCTGCTCGGCGGTGGCCTGGATGCTCTCCACCTGTTGGGCACGACTGGCCAGCTCCTCCTCCAGGGTCTTGTGCTGTTCGCACAACTGCGTGACTGTGTCCAAGTCGCCGTGGACGGGCGCCGCCTCGTCCAGCTGCTCGTCCACCCGGCTCAGCCAGTCCAGCAGCGCCGCAATCGCCTCCTTGAACTGGCCGCTGAACAGCAGCGACTCCTCCAGCTTGCGCTGGCGCTCCACAGAGCGATTGCAGCAGGCGTTCCACTTCGCCTTCAGCTCGTCCAGCATCTCGCGCAAGATCGGCTCCTCTTCCTTCGGCGCGCGCTCCTTGATGAGCGAGCGGCCCAGCTTGATGACGTGGTCGTAGCTCGCCTGCTTCCCGCCGAGCTCACGCTGGAACTCCTTGTGCTTGTCGAGCAGAACACGAATGCGGTCCGGCGAGTTGCTGAGCGATGTTTCTGTGTCTTCCAGCGCGCCCAGCGCCTCGTCCAGCCAGCAGCACAGCTCGGACCAGCCGTCATGGAACTCCTTCGCCTCCTTATAGCCAGTGTCGAGGGCACGTGTGCGCTCTGCAGACTTGGAGACAACACGCTCCCAGCGGTGTTGCACCGACGCCAACATGTTCTTGATGAGGATCACGTCCTGCTTCTGCGAGAAGTACTTGAGTTGGGTGCCCCTCTTGTCCAGGTTGAGCATGTACTCGCGGTGGGCGCTCACGTCCTTCTGGAACTGTTTGTGCTCGTCGATCTGCGTCACGATGTTGTTCATGACGCGCGAGACGGGCGTCAGTCCCGTCAACACCGCCTCCGCCTGCGTCAGCCAGTCGACAAATTCCTGCAACGCCTCCTGGAACTCGTTGGCCTCCTTCAGCGCAATCTCCAGTTTGATTTTCTTGTCATTGGCGCGGTTCATGACGTGGTCCCAGCGCTGCTTGAGCGTCTTCAGGTTATGCCGCAGACTGGTGCTGACACTCTCCTTTGACTTGGCGAGGTAGGCTTCGCCCCGCGTCAACACGCTGTCCACCTTGGAGCGGTTGTCTTCCAGCTCGCCGAACAGCTCCATGAAGCGTTCCAGCTGCTCCCTGGCCGTCTCCGGCAGACCGCCGACCGGCCTGCTGGTGGTCAGCGCGCCGTCCAGGTCATTCAGCCAGAACAGCAGGTCCTGGATCTCGGTCATGAAGTCCTGAGCGTCCTTCAGTGCCGCCTCCAGGTTGCGCTGTTTGCTGCCGGCCTTCTCCTGCAGCTCCGCCCAGCGCTCGTTGAGTTGCGCCAGTTTGCGGTGCGTGGTGCCGGCGTCGGCCGAGTCGCGGTCCGACTCGATCAGCTGACGACCGGCGTCGTTCAGCGTGTCCACCGACGTTTGGTGTGCTTGAATGTCGTTCACAGACACCTTCAGTTTGGCCAGCTCCACCTCGATCACCTGGCAAGTGGTCGCGTCAGCCAGCCACTCCAGTGTAACAGGGCGTCACGCCATGGTGCTACCTACCGGCTGACTGCCGAGTGCAGAGGTCACGAGAGATATCAGAGCTGGTGACTCAAGCAGCTGTCGACCGTGACGGCTGCCCATAATCAAACTAATCATGATATGGAGTTTCATTTAAATCATGATAATCATGATATAAATATTTAATTGTGGAAAACTCGAAGCCCGGCCACAAGTTTGAACAACGAAAGGTCAGTTGGACTTTAAAGGGAAGGAGGATTCCATTCCAATTTTTTATTTCTTTTCGTTCCATTATCTAAACGGCAATATATCTTGTCCTTCGCCACCATGCGCCACCACTCACCTGTGGGTCACCGAGCACAGGCCGCAGTCCGTCCAGAGTTTTGTCGGTGCGTCCGATCCAGACCAGCAGCTCGTCCAGCGCGTGCTGGAACTGGCCGAGCCGCAGCAGGGCGTGGTCCAGCTCGCGCTGCCGCTCCACGATGCCCTTGAGCAGGTCGTCCCAGCGCGTGTTGATGTCGGAGAGCGGCTGTTTGAGGGTGGCCGCCTGATCGGTCGAGGTGCGCTCCATGAGCTCCTGCGCCTGCCTGTGGACCGACGCGATGCTCTTTACCCCGGTTGTCCGCGGCTGGGCGGGACACTGGCTGCGGTAGCTGCTGGAGATTACGATAGACGCAGCGTCGCCGTTGACGACTGCAGCTGCCACGCCGCGACTAGCTGCGACGCAGCAACACGCCAGGAGCTGCCTCATCAGCGACAAGGCGCCGTGTCACCACCGTTTGGGGCCGGCAAGTGTTGTCGGCGCTCCTCGGCTGCGAACCTGGTCCGGTGTGGCAGCCACTCCGAAACCCGCTCGCAGTCCTACAGGCCTCACACAATAATACAGCCGCGTCGCACAGGTTGCGTGCAATGTTCAGTGACAGCTGTTGAATTCAACACGGGTGGAAACGCGTGCTGACGTCATTCGTGCTCGCAGGGCGTGAAATTGTGGAAAACAGCGCACCAGAGCGGGCCATTACGCCCAGGTGTAAACATGGGCAGTGTCCAGGACGCACGCGCAGGTGCAGGTGTGCCCGTAATTACTCTAAAGGTGCCGGGAAGACGGCAGTAAAGAAGTAGCGTGTGTCGGCATCAAAGCTGTGGCTCAAGTGAACATGCCACCGCGGAGTGATAACGGACAGACAACTGGATAATGAAAGGGCAGACAACACTTGCCTCCATATACTCCTGGTCACAACCGATATGAAAGAGAAAGCAGATAAGTTAGAGCTGTCAAAGGACAAACTTTCATCACTATACGATGTGTGGGTACAGAGACATACAGCAGGTATTGCATTACCACATGAAAGACAACCGCAACGACACACAGTAGCTATCACTACATGCTGGGTGACCACAGTAACACATCGCCACATGGCGGGTGACCACAGCAACACCTAGCAGGTACTACATCACCACATAGTGGGTGACCAGAGCGACACCTAACAGGTACTACATCACCACATAGTGGGTGACCAGAGCGACACCTAACAGGTACTACATCACCACATAGTGGGTGACCATAGCGGCACCTAACAGGTACTACATCACCACATAGTGGGTGACCAGAGCGACACCTAACAGGTACTACATCACCACATAGTGGGTGACCATAGCGGCACCTAGCAGGTACTACATCACCACATAGTGGATGACCATAGCGACACCTAACAGGTACTACATCACCACATAGTGGATGACCATAGCGGCACCTAGCAGGTACTACATCACCACATAGTGGATGACCATAGCGACACCTAACAGGTACTACATCACCACATAGTGGATGACCATAGCGGCACCTAACAGGTACTACATCACCACATAGTGGGTGACCAGAGCGACACCTAACAGGTACTACATCACCACATAGTGGATGACCATAGCGACACCTAGCAGGTACTACATCACCACATAGTGGATGACCAGAGCGACACCTAACAGGTACTACATCACCACATAGTGGATGACCATAGCGGCACCTAACAGGTACTACATCACCACATAGTGGATGACCAGAGCGACACCTAACAGGTACTACATCACCACATAGTGGGTGACCATAGCGGCACCTAACAGGTACTACATCACCACATAGTGGGTGACCAGAACGACACCTAACAGGTACTACATCACCACATAGTGGATGACCATAGCGACACCTAACAGGTACTACATCACCACATAGTGGGTGACCAGAGCGACACCTAACAGGTACTACATCACCACATAGTGGATGACCATAGCGACACCTAGCAGGTACTACATCACCACATAGTGGATGACCAGAGCGGCACCTAACAGGTACTACATCACCACATAGTGGATGACCATAGCGGCACCTAACAGGTACTACATCACCACATAGTGGGTGACCAGAGCGACACCTAACAGGTACTACATCACCACATAGTGGGTGACCATAGCGGCACCTAACAGGTACTACATCACCACATAGTGGGTGACCAGAACGACACCTAACAGGTACTACATCACCACATAGTGGATGACCATAGCGACACCTAACAGGTACTACATCACCACATAGTGGGTGACCAGAGCGACACCTAACAGGTACTACATCACCACATAGTGGGTGACCAGAGCGACACCTAACAGGTACTACATCACCACATAGTGGATGACCATAGCGGCACCTAACAGGTACTACATCACCACATAGTGGGTGACCATAGCGACACCTAACAGGTACTACATCACCACATAGTGGGTGACCATAGCGGCACCTAACAGGTACTACATCACCACATAGTGGATGACCATAGCGACACCTAACAGGTACTACATCACCACATAGTGGGTGACCAGAGCGACACCTAACAGGTACTATATCACCACATAGTGGGTGACCAGAGCGACACCTAACAGGTACTACATCACCACATAGTGGGTGACCAGAGCGACACCTAACAGGTACTACATCACCACATAGTGGGTGACCATAGCGACACCTAACAGGTACTACATCACCACATAGTGGGTGACCAGAGCGACACCTAACAGGTACTACATCACCACATAGTGGGTGACCAGAGCGACACCTAACAGGTACTACATCACCACATAGTGGATGACCAGAGCGACACCTAACAGGTACTACATCACCACATAGTGGATGACCAGAGCGACACCTAACAGGTACTACATCACCACATAGTGGATGACCAGAGCGACACCTAACAGGTACTACATCACCACATAGTGGATGACCATAGCGGCACCTAACAGGTACTACATCACCACATAGTGGGTGACCAGAGCGACACCTAACAGGTACTACATCACCACATAGTGGATGACCATAGCGGCACCTAACAGGTACTACATCACCACATAGTGGATGACCAGAGCGACACCTAACAGGTACTACATCACCACATAGTGGATGACCATAGCGGCACCTAACAGGTACTACATCACCACATAGTGGATGACCATAGGCGGCACCTAACGGTACTACATCACCACATAGTGGATGACCATAGCGGCACCTAACAGGTACTACATCACCACATAGTGGGTGACCAGAGCGGCACCTAACAGGTACTACATCACCACATAGTGGATGACCATAGCGGCACCTAACAGGTACTACATCACCACATAGTGGATGACCATAGCGGCACCTAACAGGTACTACATCACCACATAGTGGGTGACCATAGCGACACCTAACAGGTACTACATCACCACATAGTGGGTGACCATAGCGGCACCTAACAGGTACTACATCACCACATAGTGGATGACCAGAGCGGCACCTAACAGGTACTACATCACCACATAGTGGGTGACCATAGCGACACCTAACAGGTACTACATCACCACATAGTGGGTGACCAGAGCGGCACCTAACAGGTACTACATCACCACATAGTGGGTGACCATAGCGGCACCTAACAGGTACTACATCACCACATAGTGGATGACCATAGCGACACCTAACAGGTACTACATCACCACATAGTGGGTGACCAGAGCGACACCTAACAGGTACTACATCACCACATAGTGGATGACCATAGCGGCACCTAACAGGTACTACATCACCACATAGTGGATGACCATAGCGGCACCTAACAGGTACTACATCACCACATAGTGGATGACCATTTTAGCGGCACCTAACAGGTACTACATCACCACATAGTGGATGACCATAGCGGCACCTAACAGGTACTACATCACCACATAGTGGATGACCAGAGCGGCACCTAACAGGTACTACATCACCACATAGTGGATCAGAGGGTACTACACATAGTGGGTGACCAGAGCGACACCTAACAGGTACTACATCACCACATAGTGGGTGACCAGAGCGACACCTAACAGGTACTACATCACCACATAGTGGGTGACCATAGCGGCACCTAACAGGTACTACATCACCACATAGTGGGTGACCAGAGCGACACCTAACAGGTACTACATCACCACATAGTGGGTGACCAGAGCGACACCTAACAGGTACTACATCACCACATAGTGGGTGACCAGAGCGACACCTAACAGGTACTACATCACCACATAGTGGATGACCATAGCGGCACCTAGCAGGTACTACATCACCACATAGTGGATGACCAGAGCGACACCTAACAGGTACTACATCACCACATAGTGGGTGACCATAGCGGCACCTAACAGGTACTACATCACCACATAGTGGATGACCATAGCGGCACCTAACAGGTACTACATCACCACATAGTGGGTGACCAGAACGACACCTAACAGGTACTACATCACCACATAGTGGGTGACCATAGCGGCACCTAACAGGTACTACATCACCACATAGTGGATGACCATAGCGGCACCTAACAGGTACTACACATCACCACATAGTGGGTGACCATAGCGGCACCTAACAGGTACTACATCACCACATAGTGGATGACCATAGCGGCACCTAACAGGTACTACATCACCACATAGTGGGTGACCATAGCGGCACCTAACAGGTACTACATCACCACATAGTGGATGACCATAGCGGCACCTAACAGGTACTACATCACCACATAGTGGGTGACCAGAACGACACCTAACAGGTACTACATCACCACATAGTGGATGACCATAGCGGCACCTAACAGGTACTACATCACCACATAGTGGATGACCATAGCGGCACCTAACAGGTACTACATCACCACATAGTGGATGACCATAGCGGCACCTAACAGGTACTACATCACCACATAGTGGATGACCATAGCGGCACCTAACAGGTACTACATCACCACATAGTGGATGACCAGAGCGACACCTAACAGGTACTACATCACCACATAGTGGGTGACCAGAGCGACACCTAACAGGTACTACATCACCACATAGTGGGTGACCAGAGCGACACCTAACAGGTACTACATCACCACATAGTGGGTGACCATAGCGGCACCTAACAGGTACTACATCACCACATAGTGGGTGACCAGAGCGACACCTAACAGGTACTACATCACCACATAGTGGGTGACCAGAGCGACACCTAACAGGTACTACATCACCACATAGTGGGTGACCAGAGCGACACCTAACAGGTACTACATCACCACATAGTGGATGACCATAGCGGCACCTAACAGGTACTACATCACCACATAGTGGATGACCAGAGCGACACCTAACAGGTACTACATCACCACATAGTGGGTGACCATAGCGGCACCTAACAGGTACTACATCACCACATAGTGGATGACCATAGCGGCACCTAACAGGTACTACATCACCACATAGTGGGTGACCAGAGCGACACCTAACAGGTACTACATCACCACAGTGGGGTGACCAAGCGGCACCTAACAGGTACTACATCACCACATAGTGGATGACCATAGCGGCACCTAACAGGTACTACATCACCACATAGTGGATGACCATAGCGGCACCTAACAGGTACTACATCACCACATAGTGGATGACCATAGCGGCACCTAACAGGTACTACATCACCACATAGTGGATGACCATAGCGGCACCTAACAGGTACTACATCACCACATAGTGGATGACCATAGCGGCACCTAACAGGTACTACATCACCACATAGTGGATGACCATAGCGGCACCTAACAGGTACTACATCACCACATAGTGGGTGACCATAGCGGCACCTAACAGGTACTACATCACCACATAGTGGATGACCATAGCGGCACCTAACAGGTACTACATCACCACATAGTGGATGACCATAGCGGCACCTAACAGGTACTACATCACCACATAGTGGATGACCATAGCGGCACCTAACAGGTACTACATCACCACATAGTGGGTGACCAGAGCGACACCTAACAGGTACTACATCACCACATAGTGGATGACCATAGCGGCACCTAACAGGTACTACATCACCACATAGTGGGTGACCATAGCGGCACCTAACAGGTACTACATCACCACATAGTGGATGACCATAGCGGCACCTAACAGGTACTACATCACCACATAGTGGATGACCATAGCGGCACCTAACAGGTACTACATCACCACATAGTGGATGACCATAGCGGCACCTAACAGGTACTACATCACCACATAGTGGGATGACCATAGCGGCACCTAACAGGTACTACATCACCACATAGTGGGTGACCAGAACGACACCTATCAGGTACTATACCACCGCATAGTGGATGACCATAGCGGCACCTAACAGGTACTACATCACCACATAGTGGATGACCATAGCGGCACCTAACAGGTACTACATCACCACATAGTGGATGACCATAGCGGCACCTAACAGGTACTACATCACCACATAGTGGATGACCAGAGCGACACCTTACAGGTACTACATCACCACATAGTGGGTGACCATAGCGGCACCTAACAGGTACTACATCACCACATAGTGGATGACCATAGCGGCACCTAACAGGTACTACATCACCACATAGTGGGTGACCAGAGCGACACCTAACAGGTACTACATCACCACATAGTGGGTGACCATAGCGGCACCTAACAGGTACTACATCACCACATAGTGGATGACCATAGCGGCACCTAACAGGTACTACATCACCACATAGTGGGTGACCAGAGCGACACCTAACAGGTACTACATCACCACATAGTGGGTGACCATAGCGGCACCTAACAGGTACTACATCACCACATAGTGGATGACCATAGCGGCACCTAACAGGTACTACATCACCACATAGTGGATGACCATAGCGGCACCTAACAGGTACTACATCACCACATAGTGGATGACCATAGCGGCACCTAACAGGTACTACATCACCACATAGTGGGTGACCATAGCGGCACCTAACAGGTACTACATCACCACATAGTGGGTGACCAGAGCGACACCTAACAGGTACTACATCACCACATAGTGGGTGACCATAGCGGCACCTAACAGGTACTACATCACCACATAGTGGGTGACCAGAGCGACACCTAACAGGTACTACATCACCACATAGTGGATGACCATAGCGGCACCTAACAGGTACTACATCACCACATAGTGGGTGACCAGAACGACACCTAACAGGTACTACATCACCACATAGTGGGTGACCAGAGCGACACCTAACAGGTACTACATCACCACATAGTGGATGACCATAGCGGCACCTAACAGGTACTACATCACCACATAGTGGGTGACCAGAGCGACACCTAACAGGTACTACATCACCACATAGTGGATGACCATAGCGGCACCTAACAGGTACTACATCACCACATAGTGGATGACCAGAGCGACACCTAACAGGTACTACATCACCACATAGTGGATGACCATAGCGGCACCTAACAGGTACTACATCACCACATAGTGGGTGACCATAGCGGCACCTAACAGGTACTACATCACCACATAGTGGGTGACCAGAGCGACACCTAACAGGTACTACATCACCACATAGTGGATGACCATAGCGGCACCTAACAGGTACTACATCACCACATAGTGGGTGACCATAGCGGCACCTAACAGGTACTACATCACCACATAGTGGGTGACCAGAGCGACACCTAACAGGTACTACATCACCACATAGTGGGTGACCATCTAACAGGTACTACATCACCACATAGTGGGTGACCAGAGCGACACCTAACAGGTACTACATCACCACATAGTGGATGACCATAGCGGCACCTAACAGGTACTACATCACCACAAGTGGGTGACCAGAACGACACCTAACAGGTACTACATCACCACATAGTGGGTGACCATAGCGGCACCTAACAGGTACTACATCACCACATAGTGGATGACCATAGCGGCACCTAACAGGTACTACATCACCACATAGTGGGTGACCATAGCGGCACCTAACAGGTACTACATCACCACATAGTGGGTGACCAGAGCGACACCTAACAGGTACTACATCACCACATAGTGGATGACCATAGCGGCACCTAACAGGTACTACATCACCACATAGTGGATGACCAGAGCGACACCTAACAGGTACTACATCACCACATAGTGGATGACCATAGCGACACCCTAACAGGTACTACATCACCACATAGTGGATGACCATAGCGGCACCTAACAGGTACTACATCACCATAGTGGGTGACCAGAGCGACACCTAACAGGTACTACATCACCACATAGTGGATGACCATAGCGGCACCTAACAGGTACTACATCACCACATAGTGGATGACCAGAGCGACACCTAACAGGTACTACATCACCACATAGTGGATGACCATAGCGGCACCTAACAGGTACTACATCACCACATAGTGGATGACCATAGCGGCACCTAACAGGTACTACATCACCACATAGTGGATGACCATAGCGGCACCTAACAGGTACTACATCACCACATAGTGGGTGACCAGAGCGACACCTAACAGGTACTACATCACCACATAGTGGATGACCATAGCGGCACCTAACAGGTACTACATCACCACATAGTGGATGACCATAGCGGCACCTAACAGGTACTACATCACCACATAGTGGGTGACCAGAGCGACACCTAACAGGTACTACATCACCACATAGTGGATGACCATAGCGGCACCTAACAGGTACTACATCACCACATAGTGGATGACCATAGCGGCACCTAACAGGTACTACATCACCACATAGTGGATGACCATAGCGGCACCTAACAGGTACTACATCACCACATAGTGGATGACCATAGCGGCACCTAACAGGTACTACATCACCACATAGTGGATGACCATAGCGGCACCTAACAGGTACTACATCACCACATAGTGGGTGACCAGAGCGACACCTAGCAGGTACTACATCACCACATAGTGGGTGACCAGAGCGACACCTAACAGGTACTACATCACCACATAGTGGGTGACCAGAGCGACACCTAACAGGTACTACATCACCACATAGTGGGTGACCAGAGCGACACCTAACAGGTACTACATCACCACATAGTGGGTGACCAGAGCGACACCTAACAGGTACTACATCACCACATAGTGGGTGACCATAGCGGCACCTAACAGGTACTACATCACCACATAGTGGATGACCATAGCGGCACCTAACAGGTACTACATCACCACATAGTGGATGACCATAGCGGCACCTAACAGGTACTACATCACCACATAGTGGATGACCATAGCGGCACCTAACAGGTACTACATCACCACATAGTGGATGACCATAGCGGCACCTAACAGGTACTACATCACCACATAGTGGATGACCATAGCGGCACCTAACAGGTACTACATCACCACATAGTGGATGACCATAGCGGCACCTAACAGGTACTACATCACCACATAGTGGGTGACCATAGCGGCACCTAACAGGTACTACATCCACATAGTGGGTGACCAGAGCGACACCTAACAGGTACTACATCACCACATAGTGGATGACCATAGCGGCACCTAACAGGTACTACATCACCACATAGTGGATGACCATAGCGGCACCTAACAGGTACTACATCACCACATAGTGGGTGACCAGAGCGACACCTAACAGGTACTACATCACCACATAGTGGATGACCATAGCGGCACCTAACAGGTACTACATCACCACATAGTGGATGACCATAGCGGCACCTAACAGGTACTACATCACCACATAGTGGATGACCATAGCGGCACCTAACAGGTACTACATCACCACATAGTGGATGACCATAGCGGCACCTAACAGGTACTACATCACCACATAGTGGGTGACCAGAGCGACACCTAACAGGTACTACATCACCACATAGTGGGTGACCAGAACGACACCTAACAGGTACTACATCACCACATAGTGGGTGACCAGAGCGACACCTAACAGGTACTACATCACCACATAGTGGGTGACCAGAACGACACCTAACAGGTACTACATCACCACATAGTGGGTGACCAGAGCGACACCTAACAGGTACTACATCACCACATAGTGGATGACCAGAGCGACACCTAACAGGTACTACATCACCACATAGTGGATGACCATAGCGGCACCTAACAGGTACTACATCACCACATAGTGGGTGACCAGAACGACACCTAGCAGGTACTATACCACCACATAGTGGGTGACCAGAACGACACCTAACAGGTACTACATCACCACATAGTGGATGACCAGAGCGACACCTAACAAGTACTACATCACCACATGGCGGGTGACCAGAGCGACACCTAACAGGTACTACATCACCACATAGTGGATGACCATAGCGGCACCTAACAGGTACTACATCACCACATAGTGGATGACCATAGCGGCACCTAACAGGTACTACATCACCACATAGTGGATGACCATAGCGGCACCTAACAGGTACTACATCACCACATAGTGGGTGACCAGAGCGACACCTAACAGGTACTACATCACCACATAGTGGGTGACCAGAACGACACCTAACAGGTACTACATCACCACATAGTGGGTGACCAGAGCGACACCTAACAGGTACTACATCACCACATAGTGGGTGACCAGAACGACACCTAACAGGTACTACATCACCACATAGTGGGTGACCAGAGCGACACCTAACAGGTACTACATCACCACATAGTGGATGACCAGAGCGACACCTAACAGGTACTACATCACCACATAGTGGGTGACCAGAGCGACACCTAACAGGTACTACATCACCACATAGTGGATGACCAGAGCGACACCTAACAGGTACTACATCACCACATAGTGGATGACCAGAGCGACACCTAACAGGTACTACATCACCACATAGTGGGTGACCATAGCGGCACCTAACAGGTACTACATCACCACATAGTGGGTGACCATAGCGGCACCTAACAGGTACTACATCACCACATAGTAGGTGACCAGAGCGACACCTAACAGGTACTACATCACCACATAGTGGATGACCAGAGCGACACCTAACAGGTACTACATCACCACATAGTGGGTGACCAGAGCGACACCTAACAGGTACTACATCACCACATGGCGGGTGACCACAGCAACACCTAGCAGGTACTATACCACCACATAGTGGGTGACCAGAGCGACACCTAGCAGGTACTACATCACCACATAGTGGGTGACCAGAGCGACACCTAACAGGTACTACATCACCACATAGTGGATGACCAGAGCGACACCTAACAGGTACTACATCACCACATAGTGGGTGACCAGAGCGACACCTAACAGGTACTACATCACCACATAGTGGGTGACCAGAGCGGCACCTAACAGGTACTACATCACCACATAGTGGATGACCAGAGCGACACCTAACAGGTACTACATCACCACATAGTGGGTGACCAGAGCGGCACCTAACAGGTACTACATCACCACATAGTGGGTGACCAGAGCGACACCTAACAAGTACTACATCACCACATAGTGGATGACCATAGCGGCACCTAACAGGTACTACATCACCACATAGTGGGTGACCAGAACGACACCTATCAGGTACTATACCACCGCATAGTGGGTAACTGGACAGTGGACATGTACCCGAATGGACCATCAGCAGACAAGTATAAAGACGCTCACCTGTTCAGCGCCTCCACCTTGACCATCTGTGGGTCCACGTCGTTCTTGAAGTCCATCAGCTGTTTGATCTGGCGCTTGATGGCGTCAATATCAGAGCCCACCGGGCCCAGGTAGGTGAGCCGGTCCTCGGCGTCCTCGAGGAACTCGAGCAGCGCCTGCATCGTCTCGTGGAACGACATCGCCTTGTCCATGGCGTCAATGAGGTTCTCCTCGCGGCGGGCGTACAGCGCCGTGATGTTGTGCCAGGCCGAGTCCAGGTCGGCCAGGTTCTTGCCGACCTCGGGCTTCTCCGGCTGTCCGCACACCTGCATCAGGTGGCGGCCGGTGCGGCGCACCTGCTCCACCTCCGGCTTCACCTGGTCCAGTTCCTGGCGAATCTCGCTCAGCTCCTGACGGACACACGAGGCGGCTCGATGAAGTCACGCTCCCCCAGCGGCATGTATCTCCTACAGCTTTGGCTAATGAACCGGGCAATTGGGCGCCAATGTCAGCTTGGTTGTTTGCCGTGATGATAACAATGCATATGATATTCAAAGCTTAATATGTATTTTATCTCGGAGCTATGCACTCGCTAAGATCGAACCATCGCCCGTGCACGGAATTTTGCCATCTTCGCCAGTGCGGGGGTTGCGACAACCACCTTCTTAGTCTTTGAAAACGGAAAGCGCTAGACATGGAACAAAAAAAAAACAGCGTCCCGCACATGACGATATCTCGCGACTGATACACCTTCTTCTCGATAATTCTGGCCATCTGTTGACCTCCCAGGTCAATTTAAAGCTTATTTACCCGTCGCAGCTCAGTGACCTGACATGGACATCTTTAAATTTTTGCACCATAATGTCGGCAAAGGACGGCCCATAAACTACTCCAGGTGGCGATTGGTTCACGCCTGCCTTTTCCGTGGTAGCGGGAAAAATCATTCGGGTCAGGTCCAACTGCACTGACAAGGAGCAACCGTATCAGTACTAGACAACCTTCAGGAGTGCTCAAATATCACCTTCAAGGAACAGCGGACGAAATGCGCATTGCTAAAGCGGCCATGAGATGATCAGGAGGGAGTGCACTCGCTCTCGACAATATCAAGCTGTAATCAATGACGCGAAATTGCACAGCGTTCGTCGTGCTCGCCATACCAACGGGTATGGTAACATTAAGCATGTCGCACATAACCGGACATTCGGGAGAGCACCGATGACGGCTCGGATCTGACCTGGCCAATCGCTGACCACCTCACTCGACACGTGGCGCCGCACGTGACTCACCTTCTGCTGCTCCTTGATGGCGCTCGGCTCGATGGCGGGCGCCTCCTGGCTGGTCAGCGTCTCCTGCAGCTCCTTGAGCGCCTTCATCACGCCGTGCAGCTCTGACCAGAATTTCTCAGAGATGGTCAGCGCGTCCTCCAGCGAACGGCCGCGCTCGCCGGTGGACGATTGCAAGTGGTCCCACAGCTTGTTCAGGCTGTCCATCTTCTTCTGAATATCTGCGATGGATGATTGGCTCGTAAAACGGGAGGTTACGGAGTGGCGCACAATTATCATTGTGAAGGGGAACTGCTAGTGACTACACGTGTAAAAGAAATCAAGCAGCCTACAGTGTCATGGTGACAAACACTACCGCGTACGAGCAAGACGTAGAAGCTACAATATTATCAGTTACGAATCATAAACATGACCACAATTGATTATAATTATCATGCCCATGATTATAATTATGTGGAATATCTATAAAAAAGAAGACATTGGGTTTTCTACGACGCATCAACTATTGGGCCATATGGCGTTGTCAACCTCTCACAATGATTGGTCGCTGGTGAACTCTATAATCCCGCTGGTTGTGGAATTCGAACTCACGATATTGCGATCACGAGTCCAACCAGATCAAACTTCCACCTTTGCCATATGCGCATGACGTAACTTGACGTTAACGATCAAGACGGTCAATAATGTGCCTTATATTCTCCAAGTGTTTGAAATCGGATGATAGTGAATACCAAGTTGCAGAAATTTAGCTGCCTCAAACATCGTAAAAGGCGTGCTAGCAGCTTAGGACAAAGTAACAATGGCACAGTCAATAAAAATGAAACCTGCTATTTCAGAGCATGTATAACCTGAAAAAAACGGGACTATTTGCACACAGCCACCACATTGCTAGAGTTCACTGAACCGACAGGCCAAATGGTCCTCATCTCCCCGGCTACGTTGGGAAGGAGGGGCGGGGTACACGCTTCCGACAGGCCAAATGGTCCTCATCTCCCCGGCTACGTTGGGAAGGAGGGGCGGGGTACGCGCTTCCGACCAATCGGGTGAACACGCCCATGGCAACGTGAGGCATAACCTCCTGGAAGGTCCGTCTACACGACCGAAATGCCTGCTACCCCATGACATACACCGACAAGACAGAGGCCTTAGTTACTTAGTTATTTGGGTTTCAAGGGCGTATCGACTGCACTGGTCATATTGCGCCCATAACTAGCTTATTCATGAAAACCCTGTAGTAAAATTGTAGTAAAACAATGTCATGCTGAGGTGTAACTCTCCGCATACTGTCTCAGTTAAAACATGTTTTCGCAGTCAGCAAGACAGAGGCCTGTCTCCCGCCGCAGTAGGCCGCTCGGCTCCAGAGGTGACCTGCCGGTGCCCGGTCACTCAGCGCGCCGCAGGTCAGCCGAGGTCAGCCGCCGCCCACCTTTGACGGCCGGGTCGGACGCGTTGCCGGCCTTGGCGATGACGTCAGCCGCCGCCTTGTTGACGGCGTCGAAGGCGGCGGCGCGCTTCTCCAGGTCGTCGACGATGGCGTTGTTCTCGGCCATTTGGTCGTGGATGCGGTCCGGGTGCGCCGAGATCGGCTCGGCGCGCTCCACCTGGTCGGCCGTGTCCTTGAGCGCCGTCAGCATGCCGTCCAGCTTGTCGGCGAACTGGGAGCACTCGTGCAGCGCCTCCTCCAGCTCCTGCTGGCGCTGCCGAAGCGACGCCCGCAGCGCGTTGTAGCGCGCGTTGTCCGTCTCCATGATTTCGGATACCTGTGGCATACCAGTCAGATCGGGTCATTCGGGTCATGGCAGGCCGTGATCGTGCATAAAGTGCGTCGTGAAACACCCAATAAACAAACAAACGGGTCATGTCAGGTGAAGCGCAGGAGAGATCAGCGCTAAGCTCAAGAGCATACACCACGAACAATCAACCGTGCTAGGGCTTCCCAGTTTATATCCACCAGTTGATCCCGTTATGCATGATCCATTTCACACAAATGTAACCTTAAAAACGTTCTCATATCGACATGCCTTTCATTGTATCTCTCACACGATAACCTAATTCCACCTTGTCTTCACTTTGTGTGTGCGTAAACTCACGTCTGATATTTGATTTGAATTCATTGAATTGAAAAAATTGACATTTCATAATTTCCAGTCGTATTGAAAGTTGTTCGAAATATTCTCCCTATACAAGATTAAGTGGTTCCCCAACACCTGGAAGACCTACGCACTGACTGAGCACACACGGACCTTGTGGGCGTCTTCGTCGCGGACCAGGCCGATCAGCGCACCGCCCGTCTTGTTCAGCTTGTCGATGGACGGCTTGCGCTCGGTGACGGTCTGCAGGAGCGCCTTGTTCCGGTCCTGCTGGCGCTGGACGTACTCGGGCCGCAGCGCCGGCACGTCCAGCCGCAGCGCCTCGGCCTCGCACTCCTCCAGCCAGTCGAACAGCTCGTGGTGAGTCTCGAAGAAGTGTTCGGCCAGCGGCAGCGCCTGGTCCAGCACGCTCAGCCGGTCCGAGCAGAGGTTGCTCACCTGCGGAGACGGCACACGATGAGACGTTTGGCCACAGGGCTCGGCTGGGAGACGCTCATCTGCAATGGCACGAGGGTGAATAGAAAAGACGAGCCGAACAGACGACACCTACTGGATTAGCCGACGACGACACCTTCTGAAACCTACTGGAATTTGAAATTTGTTACTTTACAAATACAGCAACAATTTCTTTCCCATTTATACCAACTAACCAACATTTGAATATTTCGATAAAAGTCATTACATATGGCCATTAACAGTCCTTGAACTTTCTTGTGGAAGCAAAAGTCTGTTTGTCAACTCCATCCTCCTAACATTAACGCCTAAAATCCAACGGATGGAATCGATTGTCTGTGTGATTAGGGTTTTAGCGCGCATCGACCATGCTAGATCATTTAGCGCCCAAAACAGAACAGATAACTACTTAGTCAGAGCCATGTCTTAGTGTTGTGGTTGGGTGACTGGTTTTTACTGACCTGAATAGAAAACATCACACATGAAATACACACTGAAGCTTCACACTGCCATGTTGTACCAGTGTAGTCAGCTATAAAAAAGCATGCTAGAGTCCGGAAAAACGTGGCTAATTATGGCGCCTAACTAGTTGTGCGTAGTAGTAGCATTGTACATCTGATAGGCACAAGACCATGTCAGTGAAATCCAGCAGACGTCGCTACCTCAAATGCGACATTTAGCCGCATTGGCGCCAAAACTGGCACGCTCGGCGGGGAGACAACTGACCGAGTCGGCAGTCTCCTTCAGCCGGTCAGCCTTCTCTCGGATAGTGCTGACGTCGTCGTACTGGGCGGCGTCGCGCATCAGCCTCTTGGCCGCGCTGAGCAGGTCCCGCACGCGGCCTCTCTGGCCGCTGACGTCATCGCTGAGCGCGCGCTGCTCCTTGAGCAGTGCGCGGATGGTGTCCGGGTCGGAGGTGGGCCGGTCGGCAGACTTCATCTGCGCCTCCACCTGCCGCCAGCCGTCATCTTCCACTCACGAAAACTCACAGCACCTCCACACACACCCCCCTACACCCCCACTCTGCACGTGACTGCGTACTCTGCATCTCAACTCCGCGCCATCTCAGAACAAATCCACTGTAATTGATCATAGTACAATTCCAATGT
Organism: Ashinkailepas kermadecensis; assembly: GCA_034440615.1. Lineage (NCBI taxonomy): Eukaryota > Metazoa > Arthropoda > Thecostraca > Neolepadidae > Ashinkailepas > Ashinkailepas kermadecensis. The sequence goes on from JAOTOM010005053.1 coordinate 576,174, forward strand.
ATTCCTATCTTCCATTGCGTTCCACTTCCTGACCTGTATTCATATGACTCGGAGCAGCCTTCTGTACCCCAACATCTGTATCGACATGACTCAGAGCACCTCACTACTCACCAATATCTGCACCCACTACTGGAGATTCTCTTACCCACCCGAACACTGCACCTCTACGATTCGGGGGCACGTCCCTAAATCACGGAATTTGCACCTGTTGTATGACACAGAGGACCTCCATATATCCCAGAATCTGTATTTGTTACATGACTGGGAGCACCTGTTCACACTCCAATTATATGTACCTGGCATTTAACAACGCACACCTCCCTACACCTTGCACATCCGCACCTTGATGGCTGGGAACACCTCTTGCACCCCACCCTGCGACTCGGAACATCTCTCCAACGTACCTCCGTGAACCACTCGAGTAGCTCGTCGATATCCAGCACCACCTCCTCCTGCCTCTCCTTGGCCTGTCGCAGGCGGTCACCCTTGCGCTGCACCTGCTCCACGATCGCCTCGAAGCGGCGGTTGTCGCGCGTCACCAGCGCCTCGATCGTCTGGGCGCCGTCGCCGGGCGAGATCTGGCTGAGCTGCGGGCCGGCCTGGTTCACCTGGTCCAGTAGCGGCCGGTGTTCCTGCACCTGGTGACGTCATACGGCCGGCGTCACACGCGATGTGCCGGGTTACGGGGGACCAGTGGACGGCTCTGCTGGTGATATGTGGCGTCACACAGGCGTGTCTCATGTAAACAAGTCACCTCAGCATGGCGCCCTCGCTCCTGCACCATGTGCAAATCGCACGCTGCAGCTCCTGCACCACACACCGAGAGGCAGCGCACGGTATGAAAAATTAGTCTGCTATGTTTTAAGGTGTGTCGCCTCGACAGAATCGCATTGCACCCATAACAAGGTTTTTTACAACCTGTGTTTCGAAATAATCCTAAGTAATTAGGTAACCAGAAGTATTTCTCTACTAGCCAACTGCATATATCCTTGGTATCTCTTGATGCAAGTTAAACAACGCCCCATTATCAACAAAGCGCGAGTCTTGACCCAATACATCAATCAACGTACGAATATTTACATTGCGTTCAAAATGTCGTCTCCGCTCTGTCGCAAACATGGTTAGCATGGTTCTGAAATTAGAGTTTTGAAATTCCCGGCCATGGGTATCGAATGATTGAGTGTTCTGCATAGACAGGGAAGCGTGGAGATGCACCTTTCTGGCGCCATTTCGGCTGCGCTTGTAAGGTGGCGGCCGAGTGGCGCTCCTCCCAGGATAGGATTCGATCTCCAGCAGGTCACGCTTCTCAGGATGGGGATCCGCAGTGGCTACATGGAGATAGATGGGGTAAGGTGTCTGTAGATACCGCCATTGGACATACGACGCTGAATGCTCCAATAAACGTCGAAACGTCGTTATGTTGGTTGGTTAGTTGGAAATAGGTGCAGCCACAGACGGGGTAAACTGACTGAGCACACATCACACGGGATGCTGCAGCATCCACCCACTTCATGACCGCATGCCCACCTCCTTCTCCACCCGCTCGATGACCAGCTCGGCGTTGGGCTGCGAGTCGACCGTCTGCAGGCTCTGCTCGGCCGTCACCAGCCAGTCGGTGAGCTGGTTGTGCGCCTGGTGGAAGGCGTGCACCAGCGGCACCACCTCCTGCGCATTCTTCAGCAGTGAGGACGCCTGGAACACGACACCGTCAGCAAAGGCTCAGAGGCCGTAAACAGTCCAGTGTTTTACCGTTGAGAATAAAGGACACTTACATCGTCCATAGGAAAAACTTCTTTTTGGTCATTCTATTCATTCAGTCATTCAGTCATTCATACACTCATTATATTCAACAAAACAATCGAAGCGCATGACCTTAATTGCGGTTTCGGTTGGGCACTAGCAGACCGAAGTACTCGTCTTCACCCCAATGTGGGAAAAGCAAGCTTTACACAATGTCGCTAAATGTTTTTTAACCGTTGGATTTTTCAGTTATCTATGTAAGGGCAATCAACAGTTTTGCCTGTGTATCACTGAATGTTCCATGCAAATTTTCGTGCAAGACTAATGGGTCAATTTGAAGGTCACGTTCGGATTGCCGCCACGTCAATTGGTTGTACCGGTGCGGGCGAACCAGATCGATTGAGATCGTATGCAACATACGGACACGGAGACACGCTACAGCGTTGCGTGCAAAACCGAACATTGATTGTAAAATCAACAGCAAATATTTTTTTTTATGTGGCCCCGACATACGGTGGAAGGACCAGAAGCTTCCGCTTCATCGCCGTTTACCGGAATTAGTCATGCGGGAGCTTTCAAATGTTAGCTCGCTACAGCAGTGTTTAGACACAATCATGGAAAATCAAAGCAGTATGATCCTTCGGACATGGCCATGAGACATCAATCAAAATATCCGAGACTGACGGTCAGCAGGTCGCACCAATAATTCGCCCTCGCTTGCTTGGAGGCGGCGATAGTGACCACGATTGTGTCTTGAGCCGGCAGTGTGGCAGCATGTGCAGATGTTTCGGCGGTGGCACTGAGCTTACCTTGGTCTCGAGATCCGAGTACCGGTGGGACACCGAGTCCAGCTTGTCCTTGAGCTGCAGGGCCTCGTCGTTTGAGATGTGCTTCATCAGGTCAGCGCCGATATCCTGCAGCTCGCGCAGCGGCTGCCGATGCTGGTCCACCTCTTCGCTGAGATCCTGCGCACATCACGGCACGATCATGCTACACGAGCATCAGCATCAGCCGACCGACTGCAGCACCAGCTGTCGTAGCCGGCAACAATCCGATCCGTGAATAAAAAAACAAAAAATAGAAAAAAATAGTGCCTTCATCAGAGATGGGACAAAGGCAGCCGGTGACCGAAACATAAGACTTGAGCCAATCCTCGACAGTTCTGCCCCGATAGAATAGTGCCTTCATCAGAGATACGGCAAAAGCCATGTGACGGTGACCCAGGCATAGACTTGAGCCAATACTCGGCGAATCACAATGTAAAGAATGAGCGTGGCTCTTGATAGCGAATGTGAAGTGTGTGTGCGTAGATTGTGTCATCAAATGTGGAGCATCTGCGGGGATTATGATGCTACACGTGGAGTGTGATTCTGCATGCAATCTTGAATACGGAGCTTGACAAAGACGTTTGATGAGTGCATGGCACAGCCAAACAAGATAACGAGAAGAGGGTTGAGGAGGGCGCATTGTGAATGCTTAACGTTAGCGTGAACTTGTTGATCAGTTGTTGTCGGTGAGATTGTCTCAACCTCGAATCACAGATTGGTCAGTTTCGTCCTACAAATTCGGCATGCGCCATCTGCGCACTGATTTGGACACATATTTGAGTACACGAGTCAATGCCTGTTTTATGGCGAAATACCGACCGAGAATGATCAAGTACATGTCGACGAAGGGACACAGTTGCGTCGTTAATGGCGGATAAGAACGTGAGTGTAACACTGCTTTGGATCTCGTTTGAATAAATAACGTTTGCTTGTCTAAGTCTCTTCCAGAACTTGGCGCAACAGCATGAAGCCACCGAAAATCCAAGCCAGGCTCGACCTTCCAGCTGTGGTGGAGGGTCACGCAGGGAGAGCACGAGTGTCACCAAAGCCATAAGAGTGTGACCGGTGTGAGGTGTTCACGATCCGTGATTAAAGGCCGTGATCCATGACCAGACCGTAATCCATAACAACATACCATATGTGGCTGGAGACCATAACCCACAATCATAGATCATGACGTGACCAGAGATTCACTCTTCTTGCGCACTGCGGCTTGATCAACCGAATAGCTTTGCCCAGTCGCCACACGGCTCCCCGGGCACGTGGGTCAGAGGTCGATCGGGTGGCAACGCACAAGAAGGGATTACACCTTTGTTATCCGGAGCGAGCATCCAGTAATGCCAATGTCTAGCATGACTCACCGTGAGATTGTCCAGCTGTTCATGCAGCTTGTCCACGTGCACAGAGAGCACCCGGTACTTGTCGAGCCTCTCCTGCATCTCGTCCATCCAGGCCAGGAAGTCCTCGTAGTTGAGCACGAGCGCCCGCAGCTGTGTGCCGGCGTCCCGCAGGTGTCGGCCCAGCGCCTCACTGTCGGCCACCAGGCTGCCGTAGCTGTCGGTCAGCTGCTGAAGACGATCGGACAGCGCGGCCGCCTCCTCATCGCCCACCAGCTCCATCACGGTGGCCGCCATGCGCTCCAGCTGCTCCCAGTCGGGGCGGCGCGCCACGATCTCAGCGTGCAGCTCGTCGTGCTCGCCGATCTTCCGCTGGATCTTCTCCTCGTCGGTGGGTATTGTCTCCATGTCCTTGAGACGGCGCTGCACCTGCTCCAGCCACTGCGCCAGCGAGCTGTAGCTGTCCTGGTACTCCTTGGCAGCCTCCATGGCGTCCTCCAGCTGCCGCATCCGCGCCGCCGCCTGGTCGTTGAGCGCGTCGAAGCGGCGTATCAGTTGGTGCAGCTGGGCCTCGATGTCGGCCCGCTCGGCCGGCGAGCACTTCTCAGCCATGCCGCGCCCCAGCTCGTCCAGGGACGACACGGAGCCCTGCCGGTCGAGCAGCAGCTTCTGCAGGAAGCGCTGCTCCTGCAGCTGCGCCTTCACCACCTTGTAGTCGGCGCTGGGCGGCTTCTGGTGCGCCACCAGGTCCTCCGTGTCGGCCAGCCACTGCAGCAGGCCCTCGAGCGCCTCGCGGAACTTGCCCGACTGCAGCAGGCCCACGTCCAGCGCGCGCTCCCGGCCGTTCAACTGTGGATACGGCGAGAGGTCATACTGAGGCCACCGACTGGCGACAAACTGAACCAGTCAATTTGAACAATGAGCTGATATTTCGATGCCTTACTCAATTTGTGCGATATGTTTACCTGCCCTCGAGGGTTACTGGTTGACTAAAAGTGCAAATACTAGAGCAGGACTTAATTGGTTTTGTGGCAAGTAGCGCGCCGAGTTTTGTCCAAGGCAGTAGTGCAATTAGTGCAAAATAGTGGAGAGAGCGCCATCCTCTCGGGTGGAAGGGCTAGCTAAACACTGCCTGCATGCAAGGATTAATACAGTCACACTAAGCTTAAATAGGTTTTTCCCAGTCGCACAACACCGCGCACGCCGCCGCGGCCGGCGACCTACCCTGGCCTTGAGCTCGTTCCAGAGTTGGTTCATCTTCTCGAGGTCACCGTCGAGGAGGACGGTGCTGACGCCGGGCGAGGCCGACTGCACCAGGCCCTGGCCCGTCCGGTTGGTGTCGTCCACACGCGTGGACAGCGTCTCGACGCGGCTGGTGCGGAACTCCTTGAACTGCTGCTGCTGACGTCGGATGGTGGTGACGTCTGTGGCGGGCAGCGGCAGGTGGGCCTCGTCGCTGGAGGCGCGCTCGATGTCGCTCACCACCAGCTCGTAGGTGCGGTAGAAGGTGGTGAGGCGGGTGAACACCAGCTGCACCTCCTGCTGGCGCGTCTGACCTCGCTCGTCGAGGCGCGTCAGCTGGCGCTTCATGCTGGTCAGCTGGTCACGCAGCGTCTTGGCGTCCGTGGTGCAGCCCTGCCGGGCCAGGTCAGGTCAGATCAGCGACAGTGTCAACTGAGTCCCAACGAGGGCTGTCAACACCACATTAAAATAATCTACACGCTTGCTGAGATGACTTTACGGGATGGTAAATGTGCTTCAATTCTGTGCCCACTATCCCATCGCACCAATTTAATGGAAACATAGCTTTTATATTTAAATCCACCCTGCATGCAGCTGGCAGTTGACATGCCGAACGACTAGATCAGAGACCAGCAACGTTATATCAAGTGCAATGCAAACTGTTACATGCCATGCCACTGAAGTAGCATACATAGTTCAATCAGTCAGCTACATGCGAAGACAACTTAGAAGTTACAAAGTAATAAAGATAGTTAGTTATTGGTTTTACGACACGTCGACCGTTGAGTCATGTAGCGTGGCCAATCTCTCACGCCGATTGGTCGCGGGCGAAGAGTAGCGACAGGTGAGACTCGAACCCACAACCTTTCGATTGTGAGACGAGCATCTTACCCCTAGACCACTCGTCCCCACAGTAATAAAGATAATTTCTGGCGCTCTGCAAAGGCAATATCGTAACACAACCATAAACGACAGCAAAGCGATCACTTTGCACGGACAGTGATGCTCTCATGTCACCATCACGTACCTCAGGCACCAGATCCTCCACAGTCTTCTCGGCGTCGTACAGCTCGCCTTTCTCCCGCACCACCTGTTCCAAGAAAATGGTGATCTCGGTCACCTGGTGCTCCACTATCTTCACCTCACGCGCCACGGGAGCCATCTGGTCCAGCTGCTCCTCTAGCGCAGTCAACTCCGCCGTCAGCTGCTTGATGCGGTCGTTGGCCTGCGCCACAGCTCGGCTGGCCTCCTGCAGCTGACTGTAGCGGTCGTCCAGCTTGTCCTGCAGATTCGCGAGCCGCTCGCCGACGCGCAGCACGTCGTCCCGCACGTGGTCGGCGTTGGAGCCGGCATGCCGCGCCTCGTCACACAGCTGGTCCGCCCTGCGCCGCAGCTTGTCCAGTCGGCCGGCCAGCTCGTCCGCCTCGCCGCGCAGCTGGTCGGTGCGCTGCAGCAGGCGGGGGTCGCGCGCGCCGCCCAGCGCGTCGTGGGACGCCAGCTTGTCCTCGGCACGACGCAGCACCCCGTCCACCTCGCTGAGCTGATCAGTCAGGTCGGAGACGCTGGCGGCGGCGTCCTCCAGCGCCTGCTGTCGCTCCAGCAGCGCCCGGCTGAGCGCCAGCCACCGAGTGTTCACCTCCTTCAGGCGGTCCTGCACGTCGACCTTGTCAACGTCGGTAGCCGCCAGCAGCGCGTCGCCGGCCGCCTGCACCTGTTCGTGCTGACCAGAGTGCAGCGACACGTCGTTCTTGAACGACTGGATGTCACGGATCTGCTTCTGGATCTCGGCCTTGTGGAAGCTGATCGGCGGCAGTCGAGCCAGCCGCTCCTCGGTCGCGTCCAGCCATGGCTCCAGCTTGCCGAGCAGCTTGTGGTACTTACGGCACAAATCAGTGCATGTCTGCAATCGGGTGTGCCGCCCCACTGCGTCCTTCTTCAGGGTGTCCCAGTCCTTCTGCAGCTGGTCGAGGAACTTCTGCAGCGTCTTACCCTCCTGCTTGTTTGTCGTCTTGGTGATCAAGTCCTGACCCTTACGCTGCACCAAGAACACCTCGTGCTCACGCGCCATGATGTCCTTGTAAACTGGTTCGTTCTCGGACACCTGACGTGCCAGCTTCTCCTCGTCAGCAGACACCTTCAGTGGAGCACCGATCTGATCAGCGCAGTCCTTGATCCAGTCCTGCACGGCACCACACGACTCCTCAAACTGGCGGTCCTCCTTCACCGAGTTGTCCAGCTCAGCACGCAGGTGATCTATCTTCTTCTGCAGCTGCGTCTTCTGCCGGCCCAGCTGATACAGCTTATCTTTGACTTCGGCTTTGGCGGACGAGTCGGTGAGCACGGCACACAGCTCGTCGCCGAGCGCCTCCAGCTCAGTTACCTGCGGCAACAGCTCATCCAGCTGATGCTGCAGCTTCTCCACTTTAGTCAGCTTCTGTTGCGGTTCGGCTCGCTCCGTGCTGAGATCGTCCACGCTGTCGGTCATTTTCTGCAGGTGGCGCTGGAGCTTGTCGAGCGCATCGTTGAACTGACGGCTAGTGCCGGAGGCGGCATCCAGACTTTGTTCACGCTCCTCCAGTTTCGAGATGAGCTCCTCCCACTTGGCGTTGGCGGCGCGCATCTTGTCCTCCACCTGTCGGACGGTGACGCTGTCGGGCTCGGCGCCCTCGATCAGCAGCTGGCCGGTGCGGTTGAGCGTCTGCAGGGTGGGGTACTGGCCGGCGAACTCGTCGCGCAGCACGGCCACCTGCTGGCTCTGCATCTGCACCAGGCGCGGGTCGGAGCTGAGCGGCCCCAACACGGTCAGCATCTTCTCCTTGGCCGCCAGCCAGTTGGCCAGCTGGTCGTGCGTGTCGAAGAACTCGCGGCTGTGCTGCAGGTGCTGCTGGCGCGCCTTGAGCCGCTGCTGCAGCGCGCGCCACCGTTCCAGCAGGTCGGACAGGCTGGTCTGCAGCAGGTCGGCGCCGGGCACGCCGGGCCGCCGCCGCAGCAGCTCGCCGGCCTGCGTCTTGAGCGCGTCCAGCGCCGGCTGCCGCTCGTACACGGCGTCGGTGAGCGCGCGCACGGCGCGCAGCTCCTTGTCGGCCTCGTCGCGGCTCTGCGGCACCGCGTCGCGCGGCAGCTGCCGCTCCGTCTTGTCGAGGAACTGCAGCAGCTGGCGCAGCGTGTCGGCGTGCCGGCGCACCTCGGCCGACACAGTGTCGATGTCCGACTGCCGGTCGGCCAGCCGCGTGCCGGCCATCTGGTACCGGTGGTTGATTTCGTTCAGCTGGCTCTGGATGGGCGTCAAATCTGCGGGCGGGCGCCGCGTCGCGGTCAGAGCGGTCAGAGCGGTCAGAGCGGTCAGAGCGGCGTCGCAGTCACAGTCACAGCACTGTTCAGCAGCATAGAATATGTATACTCCACTACTATTATGCATGATGATTCTATGATGCCATAATACTATGATGATGATGGGATATGATACTATGATATATGTTGATATATGATGACACATGAAGATATGATACTGTGATAATATGATACATGACACTATGATACTATGCCATGATATGATACATGATACTATGCCATGATATGATACTTTGATGTCATCTGAATTGAAGTGAGTTGGAACTGCAACCTGCCACAATATTACAATTTTGTTCGTTCCTTGCAGTGATTTCCTCGTAAAGAATGCCCTGCTGCCTAGTAGCAATATAACATTTGGAACTGGTGTCAAGATGCAGTAGCATATCTAGACCTAGACCAAGTGACGTAGCTAGGAGGCAGGAACTTACACTGGTAATGCGCTAAAACAGTTCCTTGGTCAATTGAACGTAAACATATCTTCAGGGATGTGGAGGTTCTGATATTATACGTAAGCTCTAGTGGATTATTTACATAAATGTTTCTTCTTATATCGTTAGTTAGTTATTTGGGCTTTAGGGCGCTTCGACCAGAGTTCATCATTCACGCCCAGCTTCTCCATATATCAAAATACAAAATGTCAGCTACCATGCATAGGTGGTGCATCAGCAAATTTAGATGCGGTCAAGGCTGGTTTGTCATTCTAGTTTTAGGACGCATCGACCAGATTCGATTATTGGGCGCCCAGAACTAAGATGTGATGAAGGAGATCCTCTTCGGGAAACGGAGTGAGGGACTTTCAATCCAAATGGTGTTAACTTATCGGCAAACAAAGCGGACACCAAGAGCAACATGAAACAAAACATGAAGACCACGACTGACCTTCAAGGTTGAAGAATCCGTCGTTCTGCGAATCCCGCGATAGGAACGGACTAGGAGAGGACGATTTGCCGCGCAGATCATAGGACGTCTTCCGTACTGGAACAGAGGGAGCCAGTCAGCTGACCGTGCGTGACGTCACCACGTCGGCCTCCGGATCACCTGACGACGCGCGTGTCGGCAGCAGTTCACTGTCCGGTTGGTTGTTGGAGTTTAGGGGCGCATCGACTGCGGCGGTCATGCGGCGCCCGTATCATCGCCAATCAGGCAGTGAAATGTAAACAAAAGTCAGTCAGAATGGCATGTCACGAGGTTAAGTACAATTGTAATATCATACCGTGCTACGATTCTCATGTGGTGAGGTATACAAACGTGTCACTGAGGGGTATATATCGCAGAAAATTTGATTTCTGATAGGAAGCGGAAGAGCCGTCCCGATTGGATGATTGATGACTCGTTCCCTAATACTTCCCCAAGGGAGAGAGAGGTACGCCCAAAATGGCCCAGTTACCCAGTTCACCCAGAGGTACCCAGTTAACTGTCCGAGTTTGGCTCACTACATCTGCCGGCCGAGTACGTTGGGTCCACGGACTGATCCCGCAACTGCGTAATGGCTGTTCCCAGAACACTTCCATTCGGGAGCCTCCATCAGCGCTACGACATTCCCCAGCCACGTGCGCCTATCAAATTCCACCCCCAACTGAACGTCCGCCCACCTCACCATCCTCTATGTCGTGTTTCCGGTCATCTTGCCTTACCACTACATAAATACACAAATGCCTACTGAAGTTCATGGTGCAAATCAAGCGAGCCGTGTTTGATGCAATGCTAGTGAAGTACACTTTCTTGATCACAGAATATCCTCCACCAACAGAGAGCGTCTCCGGGTCGAGAACACGCTGTCAGGTTTAGCTCATAGCTCATCATCTAGTAATGCTTCATTCTGAATAGCTCAGCCACAGCCACAGCCACACTACAGCAGGGCAGCCAGAGTGGCACATCCCTGCAAGAACTAGGGCCGACCAGACGGCCACCTACCGGCCGCGAGTGGGCTGGATATGGAGCGGCGGCCGTGGCTGACAGATGACCTCTTCACGGGACTAACTGACGAGCGGCGACTGGACGGCGACTCAAAGACGCCACGCAGCAGCACATCGTACTGGTTACCGAGGTCGTTCACCTTCTCCACGGTTGTCACATACGAGGTGTGCTCCTTCAGCAGCGGCTGCAGCACAGGTCATGTCAGGTCAGGTCAGGTCAGCAGGTCAGTAGGTCAGCAAGGTAGCACGTCGGCAGGCTAACACCTCAGAGACCGTGGCTGTAGAGATCATCCCACACAGCAGCAGCTCTCCTTAGTCTACGGTCTCTCCTGCCATGGCTGGAGGACCGCTTCCCGCCCCTTGTCACTGGAGGACCATTTCCGGCCCTTACCACTACTGAGGGGTCGCTCCCTGTCCGGTTCCGCTAAGGGACCGTTCCCTTCACCGTGCCGCCACTGAGGGATTGCTACCTGGCCGATGCCACTCTGAGGGATCGTTCCCTGCCCCTCGTTATCACTGAGGAACCGTTCCCCACCTCGTGTCTGCCCTTGCTGCCATTGAGGGACCTTTCCACGCCCGTTACCATGAGATCATGTGTATAACCTTGAGCTGGTCGTTCTGCTGCTTCAGCAGATCCTGGTCGACGGCTACCGGGTGCAGCGCGTCAATGCTGATCTCCATCTTCGTTAGCCACGTAAGCACGTCCTCCTTCAGTTTCTCGTAGGCATTCAGCGAATCCGAGCGAGTGCGACCTTCGCGCTGCCGTTGGTCGAGAAGCTCCTGCAGGTCACCCCACTGGGACTGGATCTCCTGTCGACGGCAGACCAATACTGGTGAGGGGTCAGCTGTGATAGGACTGCTGGTGAGGCGTCAGTCGCGCGGCGGCAGTCAGCTGTCGCATAAACTTATGCGACAGCTGACTTGAATCGCGCAACAACTGGCGCAGTTGTGATGGCTGGTACAGATAATTGTGATGGTTGGTACAGATGTGGCGACCGATAACCCATAGCATTCGGAGCTCACGGCTCGTCACGGAACACCCAGCGATCATAATGGTGTCCCTTCAACAACAAAGCAGCTGTTCCGTATGACTGAAGCGCATTTTCAATGGCGGCGCTTCGGCTTCTTGCTAGGGGCATTTTTAACGAGCTATGCGGTTTCCATTCGAATGTCTGACGTAGAGGTCACCTGGAAGTAAACACCAGTGGCACAATACCCAGACATTCACGAGCTGGCGCATTCTTTTATACACTCAGAATACAGACGACCTCGTACCATCACAGACTATAGACTGCCGTAGATCATACACCATAGATCATCAGACTGCTGGGTCCATACAGCGCAACTGGCCTCCAGGGAGAGCCGTGCTGTCACCTACCTTAACCTTCTCCTTGGTGACCGCAGAGTCGGTGACATCCTTCCTGCTGACCAGGGCGGAGCCCACGCTGGTCACCTGTTCATAGTCGGGCAGCTTAGCCTCTGACCAGCGAGCCACCTCGTCCATCTTAGTCGCGTACTCGTCGACATCCAGCTGACTAGTTTCATGCGACTCCAACACCTCTATTATTTCGACGAACCATTCCTCCATGCGTTCTGAATTGCTCCAGAACGAGTCCACCCGCACAGTGACCTCGTCCAGCAGGGTGCCACGCTCGTGACACTTGGACGTCAGCTTGTCGTAGCGCGTCGTCAGCTCCTTCAGTTTCTGCTCGATCTTCTTGGCAATGCGGGCGTTGGAGGGCGCTCGGAGCAGGTCGTCGGCACTGCGCTGTATCTGGTCGACGCTCGGCTGGTGCTGGTCCACGTCGGCCTGCAGCAGCCGCTGCTCCTGCACCTGCTCCTTCAGCCGGCCGCGCTCCAGACTGGCCGGCTTCAGGATAGTCTTGAGTCGCGCCTCGGCCTGGTTCAGCCAGTCCATCAGCGAGTCGAGTCCGTCCTGCACGCCCTGCGACTGCACCAGCGCCATGTCAAGCTCCTGGCAGCGGTCGGCGACGGCGTCGGTCAGCTTGCGGTACTGCTCAGCCAGCTCCTCTGGCCGGCGCGAGATGCGCTCACTCTCCTTGGGGCTCATCTGATCGTCGAGGGCCTTGACCAGCTGGGCGGCGGAGGCCTTGGCGACGTCGAACACCTTCTCCTGCGAGACAAGCTGGCTGCTCAGCTGGCGCGCCCGCTCCAGCTGCTGCTGGACGGTGCGCGGCTCGGCCGCCACCGGCTCGGTCATCACCTGCTGCGCACGAGGCTCAACCTCGCGCAGCCAGGTCTGGGCGCGCTCCACCGCCTCCTCGTACTCCCGCTGGCGACCGGCGATACTGGACAGCTTGTCGGACAGCTTGTTGGCTCGAGCCAGCAGCTGCTGGAAGGTGTGCGTCACCTGTGTCACCTCTCGCTTCACCACGTACTCGTGCGGCTCGATGTGGCCCAGCCGCTGTGGCAGCGACGTGCGGAATGCATTCAGAGAGTTGAGGTACTCCTTGCTCTCGTCGATGAACTTCTGCGCAGCGACGGTGATGAAGCGCAGGTCGGCCTGATGTGCGATCACGTCGTTGACGAAGTCGCGGCAGCTCTGTTCGTTAGCCTTGAGCTTGTGAAGGTCGGACAACAGTCTCTCCTTGTCCACCAGGGTCCGATTGGCACTCGACAGCCAGGTCTGTGGCAGGCAATATCGGATCAGTTCAAAGCCAGCTAGGTCGCGTCTTGCAGTCCAGTGGGTAAGCAGCGTTAGGAATGCTGAACTTTGTACCCATGTGTAATTTTAATACAAACAACTCGGTATTGTGTTGTGAACTATGCTGGAAAATCAAACACAAAATATGATGCTAAGGAGTGAAAAAGTGTTGAGCTTTTGGATGTACGTGCACACAAAATGATTATATGTATGTATGTATGTATATATATATATGTATGTTATATATATACATATATATATATATATATATATATATATATATATACATATATACATATATATATATATATATATATATATATATATATATATATATATATATATATATATATATATATATATATATATATATATATATATATATTTATATACACATCACGGCGCATATGCACACTATCGAGCAACTGAACAACGTGTCTATTGCACCAGCAATGAGACAGCTAACATCCAACAAAGAATGCTGCTTCCACTGCTAGAAGTCGCAGACGGATCGCCTCCACACTGCACACGGCGCACCGCCAGCGAACACGGGGCCCAGTGTACCTGGAATGTGATGAGGTCGGTGTGGTACTTGCTGAGTTCGTCCAAACATGATGTGAGCCGCCGCAGCAGGTGGTCGGTGCGCTCCGTCACCGTGTCGTACCTGCTCATCAGAGGTCACCCGGCATCGCCACATCAGATGTCACCAGTCAGTCACATCAGAGGTTACTCGTCATCGCCACATCAGAGGTCACACGGCATCGCCACATCAGAGGCCACCAGTCACAGTCACATCAGAGGTCACTCGTCATCGCCACATCAGAGGTCACACGGCATCGCCACATCAGAGGCCACCAGTCACAGTCACATCAGAGGTCACTCGGCATCGCCACATCAGAGGTCACACGGCATCGCCACATCAGAGGCCACCAGTCACAGTCACATCAGAGGTCACTCGGCATCGCCACATCAGAGGTCACACGGCATCGCCACATCAGAGGCCACCAGTCACAGTCACATCAGAGGTCACTCGGCATCGCCACATCAGAGGCCACCAGTCACAGTCACATCAGAGGTCACTCGGCATCGCCACATCAGAGGCCACCAGTCACAGTCACATCAGAGGTCACTCGGCATCGCCACATCAGAGGTCACTGGTCAGTCACATTAGAGGTCACCCGGCATCACCACATCAGAGGTCACTCGGCATCGCCACATCAGAGGTCACCGGTCAGTCACATTAGAGGTCACCCGGCAAACGTCACCCGGCATCTCACATCAGAGGTCACCGGTCAGTCACATTAGAGGTCACCCGGCATCTCCACATCAGAGGTCACCGGCATCGCCACATCAGAGGTCACCGGTCAGTCACATCAGAGGTCACTCGGCATCGCCACATCAGAGGTCACCAGTCACCGTCACATCAGAGGTCAGAGTCAGGGTCAGAGTCAGAGTCAGAGTCAGAGACACCGTCATGCAGAGACAGATATTGGAATAAGTTACTTCGAGGGGGGAGGGGGCGAGCGAGCTACTTGGAGTAGAACCGAGTTACGCGGAAATGGATCGCGATAGGAACTCACCGATGGCGCAGCTCGTGGCCGTTCGTGTCGAGCTGCTTGATCTCGTCTTTGGAGAGCACGTCACCACCCTTCTCCATGACGTTCTGCACCTGGTCCAACACCGCCGACACCGCCCGCTGCTGTTCCTTCACCTCATCCTTGATCGCCTATGGACACTGGGCCGGTCAGCGCGAGCAGCAGCAGGCACACCGAGCAGCGATAATCCGTCAGCTGACTGCCACCTCTGGACATCGCTGACGCAGGCATCTGATTTTAATGAACATTGCCTCGTCAAGATACCGACAGAAACACTCGACACCAACACACAGCACCGGCCTGATGGAACCAATGGTGGGGATCGATAACGCCATGGACCAATCCGGCTGGGGAGGGACAGCTGGAACTTCCGAAGCTGCAAATAAAGTGACAATCCCAGTTACATCTACTTTAAGGCAATATTATTCATAGACACAAAAATAGCCCTGATGCACACCGCACTGCAATCCGAAGAACTTTATTTCACCCGTACGGCTATTTATTGGCGAATGGGAATGCAACTTTATCGTACAGACTGCTCAAGCTAACAATGTCTGCCCCTCCCAAATTGGTCGGCTGGACTCACCACTGCAAACGTCACACAAACATGGCACCACACTACTGAAAACCTCGGCTGTCACAGACGAAAGCTACAAGATCATTTTTTCCGACCTGACCAATAGTTCGGCCATGCACTAATAAAGAAGAGCATGTGCAACGAGAACAACTACTAGCCAGCGGTCATGATGACCTTTTAAACCTTACATAAACATCCAGTGGTTGGGCCTATAAAATAACAAGACACTACCGAACGCTCTTGGCCTTATACCACTATCGAAAACACACGATACGAATTAGATCATCGGCCAAATGCAGACAATGCTGGCAATTCAGCAAGATACCCAACAGCCGCCAAGGCTCACCTTGACGGTATTGATCTGGTTGCGTAAACTGGAGACATCCTCCTGCACCTGCTCCTGCTTGGCCAGGCGCCGCTCCATGTTCTCGATCCAGTCCAGGAACTTGGAGATGGAGTCATCGCAGTGTCGATACTTCTCAATGACAGCTTGCTGTAATCAGCGGCGGTCAGCAGGCTCGCCACGGTGCTGATGTGTCATCTATACCATCGGTCGACATGTCACACAAGTGTTCGGTGTCCGGCCCGGACAGGTCAGATAATAGATAACGAATACCGAGGGCTGGGTCAGTCCTGCCAACGCCCACTGGTGAGCGGTACCAGGCGTCGTGCCAACTCGCGGTGGTAGCCCTCTGGTCGGCCGTGACTGCGAAAGGCGCACCTCATGATGGCATCAGCGACACATTGCATCAACCGCATACTCATGCAGGCAGCAAACACAACAGGCCAACGGCGAAAAGCAAACCCACCACTCACAAGACAAAACCTATAAGGGGTAAGTACAGACATTGGTCGGTCCACTACAATAAAGAAGAAGCGTTATCGCTATTTATTAGTGAAAAAGCAGGCCGCCGAAGAGATCACAAGGACGGCTTTAGGGCGAATCGACCATGTTGATCACATAGCCACAAGGAGGGCGTTAGTGGAGAGACAAGGTGCCGGCGGACTTAGCGAAAATATGGTACTCAAAATCCTCGAGAAAACAAAAATACGTCGCGAAGAAGAAAAACCACAAGTGATCATGTAAAATCGACTGGTAGCTGATTCTGATCCGGAGACACCACGATGCTCGCGCTCGCTCAATTGTTAATTCAAGCCGCCACAGGAGCCTAGCCCAGAGCCTAGCCGCCACAGGAGCTAGCCCAGAGCTCCAATCACATCGCAACGCAGCCGTGGATGCTAACCGAAAAACGCTCGGCAATAGACAAGCAGCATGAGCATTATGCCACCTGAGTTTGTACAGTAGCATTAGCACGACGTCCAAGCAGGATGGCGGGATGGTCGCGCAGCGTTGGGCAGTCTGAGCTATGGAGGTTAGTGCCAGTAGGGACCGGGTGTCTAGTCGACAAGGCGGGCGCAGAGCCCACCCTTACCCTGGTCTCAGCCGGCACCAGCAGGCCCAGCCAATGCGCTTCGACGATGCTGATAAAGTGGTCCACCTGGCGGACATCGCCCGCGTTGGGCGTCACCAGACCCTCTTCGATGGCAGCCAGCAGGTGGTGGAGACGGTCGGTCATGGGGTCCCGGATCAGCACGGTAGTCGGGTCAATGAGACCCGAGGCGATCGCTTCAGCCAGCGGCACGGGCTGCTCCACGAACGGGTCGACAAATCGCTCCCGGTCCATGTCGTACAAGTTGTAGTCGAGTGCTTCCAGCACGGAGAAGCAGTACCGCGGCGTCACCAACACGCCCTCGTGGATTGCCGATTCCAGCGTCAGGAAGTGGCCAGTCTTGGTGTCAAGAACCACGCCCTTGGCTTGCTCGATGAGCCCCTGCTCGAACGCGGCCGGTAGCTTGACTAGCTTATTACTCTTAGTGTCCTTCATCACCACAGAGTTTGGGTCCAGTAGACCAAGCTCGAACGCCTCCTTAAGCGTGACCGGTTGACGCGACGTGGGCTCAACGTAGCGAGCATGCTGAACGTTTAGGGCGCCGCTGTCGACCGCCTCCTGGAAGGTGGTCGGCGAGCGCAGGTACAACACCGTGTGACCCTCAAAAAGCACCACCTGTGGCGTAAGACGGCCGGTGCTCACATCGATCATAGCACGATGCTTCAGCTGGATAAGACCGTCAGCCAGCGCCTGCCGCAACGGCCGCAGTGAGTTGTTGGCTGGATCTAATACGACAGCCGATTCCGGGTTGACGATGTGTTCCTTGATAGCTTCCTCAAGGCTATAGTTCACGAGGTTTTCTCGGTCACTTGGCCGCGACGAGTACAGACCAACCGACTCCTGCTGGATGATGTGCTCCACATTAACTGGCTCCTCAGGCACCACATCCTCGGTCACCAACAGCTGTCTGTCAAACGCCACGCTGTAGTTGTACGGCCGCTTGGTGAAAGTATCGATGACGCGACCCTTGCCTACTTGAATATTACCCTCTCTAATTGCAGTCGCTAGACGCTTGTGCTTTCCTTGTACTGTGTCGTTGAACTTGGTGGTCTTCCCGCAAAGAAGAGCGCGCTGAATGCCGTCATGAAGGTCTAAATGGTCGCCGCTGGTGGGGTCCTGGAACTTTCCTGACTCAAGGTTACATAGCTCGTACCGGATGGCGTCCGCGATGCCCAAAGGACGCTCACTTGGCACAATGTAGTGCAGTCTCTTGGCCTCAATCATCGTGATCTTCTCCTTAGTGCCTGGCATTATATACCATCCATTTTTAGCGTCGACCAGCTCATCACGGACGGCATCGCTGAAGCTGTGGAACCGTGACGTCTTGGCGTGCTTCACCGGAGACTTTTTGGGGTCCAGCAAATGCTGCTTGACGGCGTCCTCAAGCGTCAGTTTGCGACCCGAGCGTGGCTGTACGATTTTACCCGTCTGGGGATCATAGAAACCCATGTGCAGTAGACTATACAAGCTCATCGGCTTTTCGAAATCGACAATGAAACCCTTACGAAGTGCCTCACTGAGTGAAATGTCGTAACCAGTCTTCGGATGCCGGAACGTGCCGCGTCGCCGATCAATGACACCATCACGGCATGCATCATTCAGGTTAAGGAGGCGCTCCTCTTCCTTGTCGAAGTAGCACGGCAAGCCCGGATTGATGATGAACCGCTTGATAATGTCGTGGAGGCTGACCTTCCATGTGGAGACAGGATCGGTGAAACGTCCTGTCTTGTCGTCATACATCCCGTCCTTAATGGCCTGCTGTAACGATAGTGAATACTCGCTGTCAACCACCAATCCAACCTCGAATGCCTCTTGTAGCGAGTAGTCGCAGTGCGTCTCGAAATTCTTGACACGCGCCGAGTCAGGCTCCACCAGCCGCCGTCGCATCGCATCCATCAGGTCAACATTCTTCCAGAAGCCACGGATTGTGTCGCGCACCAGCACGGACTTCTCGTCCAAGATGTCACGCTCCACTGCCTCCAGCAGTGTCAGCCAGTCACCGGTGGCCGGATCCAAGAACAATCCCGTGTACTCGTCGTAGACACCCTTCTGAATGGCGGCTTTCACAGACATCGGCAACTCCACGTCCGAAATCAGGCCCTCTTTGAACGCCTCATTCAGAGGCAGACGGCGGGTCTTATCCGGACAGTAGTGGCCAGTGTTGCCGTTGATGAGACCCTCCCGCACAGCGCGCGGGAAGCTAACTACTCGGCTGCGACGCTCATCACGCACAATTGTACACGACACGTCCACAAGTCTTAACTTGATGGCGCGCTCCAACGTAAAGCTCTCGTGAGTGTCAGGGTCCAGCACACGGCCAGATCGTGGGTCATACAGGTTCTTTTCAAACACCTTGTGTAGCGGTACGCGCTTGGGCGCCGGCAGCAGCACCTCATGCTCCATGGCCTCGGTCAGGGTGACCTCTTCACCGGACCGTGGGTCAGTCACAGTACCCGACACGGGGTCCAAAAAACCACGATCGATCGTTTCGCACAGGTTTAGCACCTCATTCGTGTCCGGGTGCAGCATTGTGTCGGCGAACACGTTGATTTCGGTGCGTGTGATCGCCTCCTCTATCGTAACGCGTTCCTTCGTACGGAAGATAATAAGATGGCCCGTCTGCTTCTCGTAGAGCTCCTTCTCGACGAATTCCTGCAGTGCTAGCGGCGGCTTGCGGTCGGAGAGCATGCCCTCGTCGACGGCGCGGTCGAGAGGTACGTCACGCCCCGGCTGTCGCAGCACGCCTCTCTCAGCGTCCACCAGGCCAGACCGCACTGCACTGTCATACGTGTGTATCACCTTCGTCTCCACGTCCACTACAATGATGGACTCAACACTAATGATCTTCAGCTCCACTGCCTGCCGCAGGGTGACGCCCTCGCCGCTGGCAGGGTCAGTAATTGTACCAGCTTCCGGTTCGTATAAGCCCAACATCACAGCGTCTGTTAAGTCCACTGGCATCGGCTTGGTCCATATCAGGCCCTCACGGTATGCTTCATCCAGTGGCTTGACGCGTCCGATGCGAGTATCATTCACCTGACCAATGTTAGGGTCCACGAGGCGCGTTGTGATGGCTCGCTCCAGCGTCACAGACTCGTTATTTTGTGTATCCTTGATTTGCGACGACTCGGCGTCAATCAGTTGACGCCGTATACCTTCCACTATCGATATCGATTCTTCAGTGCCAGGCATTACCAATCTGCCGGTGCCCGGCTGATACAGACCGCGTCGAATCACAGCCTCCAGCGACATGGGTATGCGTCTCGGGATCACCAGGCCTCTGTTGACAGCCTCAGCCAGAGGAATGTCCCTGCCTCGGTCAATATCATTTACCTTACCACCAACCAGGTCAATTAGTCCATTCTCTTCGGCTTGCATCGCCGGCACGTACTCGTCGGCGTGCTTGTCCATCACCAACACTGTGTCAAGGTTCACCACACCGTTACGCATCGCTTCATCAATCGTCATAGGCTTTTCGTAACCGGGCACATCTACCAGCCCAAATTTGGGCTTGTACCACGCCTCATCAAGAATGCGGCTGAAGGGCACATTCTTGGACTTTTCTTGCTCTGGCTTTACGAGACCCTCCTTAACTGCTCGGAAGAAATCGACTGTTTCGCTAGATTTGGGGTGACGCACGGTGCCTGTCTCGGCGTCAATGATCTGCTGTTCAATAGCCTTGTCAATCGGTACAAAACGGTTGCTTTCCTGGTCAAGCACGAGAATTCCATGACGCGGCATGATGCCAAGAGTCACTAGCGACTGGAATGTCACCGGTTGTTGCGTTTCCGGGTTGAGAAAACGGCCACTCGTTGGCTCGTATATTCCCTCCTCAATAGCGGAGACAGGCCGCAGCATGCGACGCACCGCCGTAGACACATCCTCCACCAGCACCACTTCAGTCTTGCTCATTACCATGACGACGGTGTCCAGTGGCATTGTCTTCTTAGAGACGATGTCGCGCACAGGAATGCGCTTGTCGGTGCATGGGATCACCAGCACACACTTATCCGGCTGGACCTGATTGTCTTCGATCGCCTCTCGCAAAGTTACTTTGGGCTTCTTAGGTAGCTGCGCGTATTTCACCTGTTTCACAGCAACATATTTCTGGGGAACTTGGCTCAGCTGGACGTCCAATTGGGAAGCTTTACCGGGCGAGGGCTTTCCAAGATGTTGCTGATCAGGATGCCTGTCGCTCAAACGAGGTGGCTCGTCCTTTGTCGGACGACGGCGAGGAGACTCCTTTTCACCAACTTGCTTATGAGTTGGGCCTGATACATACTTGGCTTGTTTTCCATGGGAGGGTTCGTCCTTATCCGGTTGTTTTGGCAGTTGCTGTTCCTTGATTGAAGATATGTGGGTTGGTTCCTCCTTCAAACAAGGCTCTTTCTTGATAGCGGACCGCATGACAGGCACCTCCTCTATCAGAACCATTTCGATGCTGCTGGTCACTTCAATAGCACTTTCCATCGACATGATCTTCTTTGAGATGATGTCGCGCAGCGGTATGCGCTTTCCATTGAGAGGAATGACCAGGATGCAACGTTCCGGTTCAATGTCTCCAGAGCAGATGGCCTCTTCAATTGTCATTCTTGATTTCTTTGGGAGCTGCGTGTATTTTCCAGGCTTTCTGATGGCATGCAAAGTCTCCTCTTCTGGCGTCCGATGGAACGGCTTGTCTTTCCTTACTTCCTTCCGTGATAGATCAGGGCTTTTCTTTGGACTCGTGCCCGATGTTCCATTCACGCCAGGTACCCTAAGAGGTTCGCTTTGACCAGTGACTTGGTGCTCTGGCTTTTCTTTTACTGGGAACTTCTGCACCGGCACTTCTTCAATCAGCTGTCGAATGCGCGGCTCATCCTGACCAGGTACTTTATGAGAGGGTGTACCATCGGCTGGATGAATGCGGGATCCTTCAGACCACTTGTCAGACGGCCTGTCTTCTGTAAGAGGCGTTGGTGAGCTTACCTTTCTGGGGGAGGACTGAATTACTGAAACCTCGTGAATTAGAATCACCTCAGTCCTGCTAGCTACCTCAATTACACTTTGCATCGACATGATCTTTTTGGAAATTATGGTGCGTACCAGAATGCGCTTTCCTGTGCTCGGAATGACTAGGGTACAAAGTTCTGGCTCAATCTCATCTGCGCATATCGCTTCCTCGATGGTCATACTTGGAGTTTTTGACAATCGTGTGCAGCTGACTGGCTTCTTGTCGGGAAGGTCATCCGGAGATTTGTTCCCTGGCATGCTTTCGTAACCAGCTGGAGTATCTAGCCTTGGTTCTTCATCTTCCTTTTTTCTCAATGCCTTTTTGGCAAAATCTACCAGGGTCTGGCCCTTTGGGATGTTAATGTCGATGGAGGCGATGAGACCTTGCTTGATAGCCTCATCCAAGGGCATTTTTCTCCCGGTTTTCGGATGAGATATATCACCGGTAACAGGATCAATCCTTCTCGTATCCATTCCATCTTTCACCGTGTATGTTTTTCCCGTCATTACCTCCACAATACACGACTGCTTATCCACAATCTTCTTCTCAGTAGTGTCTTTGAGAGTAAGCTGACGCCCACACTTGGGATCCCTGAAACGCTTGTTCTTCTTGTCATATATGGTAAGACCTGCCTGTACAAGATCCATAGGAGTCTTTAGCTTTTCATCTGGTTCCAAAATATCAGTGGGCTTCAAGATGCCTTTCTCTATTGCACTTGTCAACGGGATTTTCTCACCCGTACGAGGATCTGTGTAGGTTTTAGACTTGAAGCAAACGAGACCCTTCTTCACTGCCTCCGTGAATGACATCTTAATATCTCGGGTGGTAAACTCTTCCACAGTTTCATCATCATCTTTGACGATCCCGCGTTCTCTAGCTTCGTCGACGGAGATAACTTCCCCAGTCTTGAGATTCTTTACTTTATCCGGCCCCTGCAAGATGTGCCCTGCGATCAGCTGAATGGTCCTGGTAGTGATGGTGTGGAACTGCGTCAGTGTCTCCGTGATGCCGTCACATGGTGCGAGGTCGTCTTGCTCGTCGTCGGAATGTACTGGCTTGATACGAATGAGACCATTTTCGACAGCCTGTGCAATGGGCATCACTTCGTTGTTCTTTGGATGCTTGAATGTCTTCTTTTTCACGTCTATTAGATCCCTGTCCAGAGCATCCACCAAATCCACGGCATCCGAACTGAGTGGGAACGGCAATACCATCAACATGTTTCGATCAATAGCGTCCTCAAGGGGCACCATTTCCTTCGTGACGTTGTTGAGCAGCTCTTTCTTTTTTGGTTCCACATAACCGCGATCTACAGCTACCGGGAACGTGATTCCCAGCGGAGGCAGGTCATCGTTCATGGCATAAGTGCTCCAATCAAAGAATCCTTCACTATTAGCTTCGGAGATGGTCTTTCGCTTGCCGTCAATAAGAACTTCATTGGTCTCGGGATTGATGAAACCGCGATCTATGGCTTCTTGAAGGGTTATTGGCTCCTCAGCCATTGAAAGCATACGCGACAAGGGATCCAATATCTCGCATATCAGTGCCTCCTCGATTGTGAGCTCAGTACCTGTCTCGGGGTGAATTACACGTTGTGTCCGTGGGTTGAACAGACCTTGCTCCATCATGTCTGGGAAAGTCAAGCACCTGGCTACTGGGATGAGGAAGTCGCCACGGTAAATATCGATCACACCACGTTCGACTGCTTGCTCAAGTGTCAGGTCATCTCCCCTTAGAGGATCCTTGATATGTCCATTTGTTCCATCAACCTTCCCACACTTGATTGAATCCAGCAGCGTGCAGGGCTTGCCATGGCAATCCTTGTAGTTGTCCGGATTTTCCAACGTTTCCGCGGTTTGTTTGTCCACGATATCACGCTTTACAGCATCTTTGGGTTTCACTACCCTCCGGCGTACCTTTTGCAAAATTATTGGTTTGCCTTCCTCAGCTTCGATTGATTTCGCCCTGCCGATAGTAACGCTGAATTTTGGTTCTGATACTCTCCCAATAGGCCTTTGACTTCTGGTTCCGGGTTCTTGAACTGACGGCAAGTGAGAAATGTGACCATTTGCCAGCTCCATCGCGTCCTCAGGGGTAATGAGACCCTTTTCAACTGCTTTTTCAAGAGGTACTTCTTCGCCAGTTTTTGGGTCGCGCACAATGATGGAAGTTTCGATTAGATGCGAGTCATAAGTCACCTGACCGTCGGCACCATCCACGTACCCTTCGGCAGCGTACTGATCGAACGTCTCCTGGTCGATGACACCACGCTCCAGGGCATCCTCCAGTGTGATCTCTTCACCTGTTTGAGGATGAACAACAAGAGCCCTCTTCACCTTTTTCGTGGTAATACCACGCTTCACTATCTCCGACACGTGCATGTCATCGCCATTTCTCGATGGTGTGAAGTACCTCAGAACCTCTTCACTCATAACCGCACGATCAGCAGGTTCAATTAGCTTCTGACCAACAGACCTTGATCCAATGTCAGGAGAATGTCCACGAATAGGAGTGGCACCTGTTCTTGGATGTTTTTGCCCGTCGCCACGATCAGGCATGTGATCGCTGGGTAGTTTGGAGCTCATGTCTGTTGGACGATTAAAGCTTTCAGGCCTGTCCTTGGATGATCTCCTATGAGAGCCATCTTTTGGAGTAACATCACCTGGCTTCCCTGGCTTTCTATCTACAGGACGCACTGGTTTCTCGGTTGGTCGAATCGGCCTGTCATTCCCTGTGTATTTCGGTTTCTCATCTCCAGATGTTCTAGGTTCATCAGATGGACCTTTGGGCTTTCCTTTACCCGGACGACCGGGTTTGTCAGCCCCTAGACATTCCGGCTTGCCACCAGGTTTGCTAGATTCATCACCTGGACGTCTTGGCTTCTCTCTACCTGGACCAACAAGTTTGTCATCCCCCGGCTTATCACTTTCCGGTTCGGTAGGGAACTGTGAGGTGTACCGTGACGTTACTGTCGTTTTAGTTGTTCGCACACTGTACCCATTAGGACTTCCAGGGCGATCTCTAACCGGAGATTTATCCCCTGGACGGTCAGGTCTGGCTTTGGATGGTTTCTTTGGAAAACCACCTTTGGGAGACACATCTCTTGGTTTCTCATCCTTCTCAACTGAAGGACGTTCTCCCTCGCTTCCTGGTCGATCGCGCTTGTTATCTCTTTGATGTTCAGGCTTCCTATCACCAGGCCTGCTAGATTCATCACTGGGACGTTTTGGCTTTTCTCTACCTGGGCCAACAGGTTTATCATATCCTGGCTTCTCCCCTTCCGGTTCCGTGGGGAGCTGGGACGTGTACCGTGTTGTTACTGTAGTTTTTGTCGTCTGAACATTTGAACTATTAGGGCTTTCAGGGCGATCCCTAAACGGAGTTTCGTCCCCAGGACGGTCAGGCTTGCTTTTGGATGGTCTCCTGGGCGAACTGTCTTTGGGAGAAGCATCTCCAGGTTTCCCATCTGAAGGACGATCTGCTTTTCCCTTTGGTCGGCCAGGCCCGGAGTCCATATGGCGCTCTGGCTTCTTATCTCCAGGCTTCCTTGGTTCATCGCCTGGACGTCGGGACTTTCCGCTTGCTGGATACGGTTTGTCATCTACTGGCTGTTCAGGCTTATCGTCATCCAGTTCGCTCGGTAATAGTGCTGTGTAACGTGATGTTACTGTGGTTTTTGTCATTTGAACATTGTAACTATCAGGACTTTCAGGGCGATCCCTAACCGGAGATTCGTCCCCTGGACGATCAGGCCTGCTTTTGGATGGTCTCCTGGGAGAACTGTCTTTGGGAGAAACATCTCCAGGTTTTCCAGGCTTCCAATCTGAAGTACGTCCCGATTTGTCCTCTGGTCGGCTAGGTCCGACGTCCGCACGACGTTCAGGCTTATCGCCAGGTTTGCTTGGTTCATCACCTGGACGTCTAGGCTTTACCCTATCAGAACCAATAGGCTTACCATCTTCTGGCTTACGATGCTCCGGTTCGTCGGGAAACTGTGATGTATACCGTGATGTTACTGTGGTTTTAGTGGTTCGGACACCACGACCATCAGGACTCTCAGGGCGATCTCTTATCGGATATCTATCTTCCGGACGGTCAGGTCTACCTTTGGATGGCCTCCCGAAAGAAGCGTCTTTGGGAGAGACATATCCAGCTTTCCCAGGCTTACCATCTGAAGGAAGTCCCTTGTCTCCTGGTCGGCCGGGCTTCTCACTCACTGCACGTTCTGGCTTCTCATCTCCAGGGCTGCTAGGTTTGTCAGGAGAACGTCCGGGCTTTCCCTTTCCCGGCCCAAGGGGTTTGTCATCTCTCGGCTTATCGTCTTCCGGTTCGCCAGGGAACTGGGATGTATACAATGTTGTTAGAGTGGTTTTAGTCGTCCGAACACCGTAGCCCTCTGGACTTTCAGGGCGATCTCGAACCGGAGATTCATCCCCAGGACGACTTGGCGTGCCTTTTGATGGTCCCCTGGGAGAACCGGCTTTGGGAAACACATCACCAGGCTTCTCAGGCTTCCTATCTGAAGGACGCTCCTTCTTATCACCTGGCCGGCCAGGCCTGTCTTTCCCTGGACGTTCTGGTCTTTCTTGATCAGGTCTGTCAGATTGATCATGTGGACGTCTGGGCTTTCCTTTCCCCGGTCCAAGAGGTTTGTCATTTCTCGGCTTGTCTTCAGGTTCGTCAGGGAACTGGGATGTGTACCGTGTTGTTACCGTGGTTTTAGTTGTTCGAACGCTGTGACCGTCTGGACTTTCAGGGCGATCTCGAACCGGGGATTCATCCCCAGGACGGCTAGGCGTGCCTTTCGATGGTTTCCTGGGATAACCGCCTTTTGGTAACACATCTCCAGGTTTCTCGGGCTTCCGATCTGAGGGACGCTCTCCTTTGTCCCATGGCTTGCCATGCCTGTCTTTCCCTGGACGTTCCGGTTTTTCTTTATCAGGTCTGCCAGATTCATCATCTGGACGTCTAGGCTTTCCCTTCCCCGGCCCAATGGGTTTGTCATCTCTCGGTTTATCGTCTTCCGGTTCGCCAGGGAACTGGGATGTATACAATGTTGTTACCGTAGTTTTAGTCGTTCGAACACTGTAATCTTCTGGACTTTCAGGGCGATCTTGAACCGGAGATTCATCCCCAGGACGGCTTGGCGTGCCTTTTGATGGTCTCCTGGGAGAACCGTCCTTCGGAAACACATCACCAGGTTTCTCAGGCTTCCCATCTGAAGGACGCTCCTTTTTATCGCCTGGCCGGCCAGGCCTGTCTTTCCCTGGACGTTCCGGTTTTTCTTGATGAGGTCTGTCCGATTGATCATGTGGACGTCTGGGCTTTCCTTTCCCCGGTCCAAGAGGTTTGTCATCTCTCGGCTTGTCTTCAGGTTCGTCAGGGAACTGGGATGTGTACCGTGTTGTTACCGTGGCTTTAGTTGTTCGAACGCTGTGACCGTCTGGACTTTCAGGGCGATCTCGAACCGGAGATTCATCCCCAGGACGGCTAGGCGTGCCTTTTGATGGTCTCCTGGGAGAACCGTCACCAGGTTTCTCAGGCTTCCCATCTGAAGGACGCTCCTTTTTATCGCCTGGCCGGCCGGGCCTGTCTTTCCCTGGACGTTCAGGTTTTTCTTGATCAGGTCTGTCAGATTGATCATGTGTACGCCTTGGCTTTCCTTTCCCCGGTCCAAGAGGTTTGTCATCTCTCGGCTTGTGTTCAGGTTCGTCAGGGAACTGGGATGTGTACCGTGTTGTTACCGTGGTTTTAGTTGTTCGAACGCTGTGACCGTCTGGACTTTCAGGGCGATCTCGAACCGGGGATTCATTCCCAGGACGGCTAGGCGTGCCTTTCGATGGTTTCCTGGGAGAACCGTCTTTTGGGGACATATCTCCAGGTTTCTCGGGCTTCCTATCTGAGGGACGCTCTCCTTTGTCGCATGGCTTGCCATGTCTGTCTGTCCCTGGACGTTCCGGTTTTTCTTTATCAGGTCTGCCCGATTCATCATCTGGACGTCTAGGCTTTCCCTTCCCCGGCCCAATGGGTTTGTCATCTCTCTGTTTATAGTCTTCCGGTTCGCCAGGAAACTGGGATGTATACAATGTTGTTACCGCAGTTTTAGTCGTTCGAACACTGTAATCATCTGGACTTTCAGGGCGATCTTGAACCGGAGATTCATCCCCAGGACGGCTTGGCGTGCCTTTTGATGGTCTCCTGGGAGAACCGTCCTTGGGAAACACATCAACAGGTTTCTCAGGTTTCCCATCTGAAGGACGCTCCTTTTTATCGCCTGGCCGGCCAGGCCTGTCCTTCCCTGGACGTTCCGGTTTTTCTTGATCAGGTCTGTCAGATTGATCATGTGGACGTCTGGGCTTTCCTTTCCCCGGTCCAAGAGGTTTGTCATCTCTCGGCTTGTCTTCAGGTTCGTCAGGGAACTGGGATGTGTACCGTGTTGTTACCGTGGCTTTAGTTGTTCGAACGCTGTGACCGTCTGGACTTTCAGGGCGATCTCGAACCGGAGATTCATCCCCAGGACGGCTAGGCGTGCCTTTTGATGGTCTCCTGGGAGAACCGTCACCAGGTTTCTCAGGCTTCCCATCTGAAGGACGCTCCTTTTTATCGCCTGGCCGACCGGGCCTGTCTTTCCCTGGACGTTCCGGTTTTTCTTGATCAGGTCTGTCAGATTGTTCATGTGGACGTCTTGGCTTTCCTTTCCCCGGTCCAAGAGGTTTGTCATCTCTCGGCTTGTCTTCAGGTTCGTCAGGGAACTGGGATGTGTACCGTGTTGTTACCGTGGTTTTAGTTGTTCGAACGCTGTGACCGTCTGGACTTTCAGGGCGATCTCGAACCGGGGATTCATCCCCAGGACGGCTAGGCGTGCCTTTCGATGGTTTCCTGGGAGAACCGTCTTTTGGGGACACATCTTCAGGTTTCTCGGGCTTCCTATCTGAGGGACGCTCTCCTTTGTCGCATGGCTTGCCATGTCTGTCTTTTCCTGGAAGTTCCGGTTTTTCTTTATCAGGTCTGCCCGATTCATCATCTGGACGTCTAGGCTTTCCCTTCCCCGGCCCAATGGGATTGTCATCTCTCGGTTTATAGTCTTCCGGTTCGCCAGGGAACTGGGATGTATGCAATGTTGTTACCGTAGTCTTAGTCGTTCGAACACTGTAATCTTCTGGACTTTCAGGGCGATCTTGAACCGGAGATTCATCCCCAGGACGGCTTGGCGTGCCTTTTGATGGCCTCCTGGGAGAACCGTCCTTGGGAAACACATGAACAGGTTTCTCAGGCTTCCCATCTGAAGGACGCTCCTTTTTATCGCCTGGCCGGCCAGGCCTGTCTTTCCCTGGTCGTTCCGGTTTTTCTTGATCAGGTCTGTCAGATTGATCATGTGGACGTCTGGGCTTTTCTTTCCCCGGTCCAAGAGGTTTGTCATCTCTCGGCTTGTCTTCAGGTTCGTCAGGGAACTGGGATGTGTACCGTGTTGTTACCGTGGTTTTAGTTGTTCGAACGCTGTGACCGTCTGGACTTTCATGGCGCTCCCGAACCGGAGATTCATCCCCAGGACGGCTAGGCGTGCCTTTCGATGGTTTCCTGGGAGAACCGTCTTTTGGGAACACATCTCCAGGTTTCTCGGGCTTCCTATCTGAGGGACGCTCTCCTTTGTCGCATGGCTTGCCATGTCTGTCTGTCCCTGGACGTTCCGGTTTTTCTTTATCAGGTCTGCCCGATTCATCATCTGGACGTCTAGGCTTTCCCTTCCCCGGCCCAATGGGTTTGTCATCTCTCGGTTTATAGTCTTCCGGTTCGCCAGGAAACTGGGATGTATACAATGTTGTTACCGTAGTTTTAGTCGTTCGAACACTGTAATCATCTGGACTTTCAGGGCGATCTTGAACCGGAGATTCATCCCCAGGACGGCTTGGCGTGCCTTTTGATGGTCTCCTGGGAGAACCGTCCTTGGGAAACACATCAACAGGTTTCTCAGGTTTCCCATCTGAAGGACGCTCCTTTTTATCGCCTGGCCGGCTAGGCCTGTCCTTCCCTGGACGTTCCGGTTTTTCTTGATCAGGTCTGTCAGATTGATCATGTGGACGTCTGGGCTTTCCTTTCCCCGGTCCAAGAGGTTTGTCATCTCTCGGCTTGTCTTCAGGTTCGTCAGGGAACTGGGATGTGTACCGTGTTGTTACCGTGGCTTTAGTTGTTCGAACGCTGTGACCGTCTGGACTTTCAGGGCGATCTCGAACCGGAGATTCATCCCCAGGACGGCTAGGCGTGCCTTTTGATGGTCTCCTGGGAGAACCATCACCAGGTTTCTCAGGCTTCCCATCTGAAGGACGCTCCTTTGTATCGCCTGGCCGGCCAGGCCTGTCTTTCCCTGGACGTTCCGGTTTTTCTTGATCAGGTCTGTCAGATTTATCATGTGGACGTCTGGGCTTTCCTTTCCCCGGTCCAAGAGGTTTGTCACCTCTCGGCTTGTCTTCAGGTTCGTCAGGGAACTGGGATGTGTACCGTGTTGTTACCGTGGTTTTAGTTGTTCGAACGCTGTGACCGTCTGGACTTTCAGAGCGATCTCGAACCGGGGATTCATCCCCAGGACGGCTAGGCGTGCCTTTCGATGGTTTCCTGGGAGAACCGTCTTTTGGTAACACATCTCCAGGTTTCTCGGGCTTCCTATCTGAGGGACGCTCTCCTTTGTCCCATGGCTTGCCAGGTCTGTCTTTCCCTAGACGTTCCGGTTTTTCTTTATCAGGTCTGCCCGATTCATCATCTGTACGTCTAGGCTTTCCCTTCCCCGGCCCAATGGGCTTGTCATCTCTCGGTTTATCGTCTTCCGGTTCGCCAGGGAACTGGGATGTATACAATTTTGTTACCGTAGTTTTAGTCGTTCGAACACTGTAATCTTCTGGACTTTCAGGGCGATCTTGAACCGGAGATTCATCCCCAGGACGGCTTGGCGTGCCTTTTGATGGTCTCCTGGGAGAACCGTCCTTGGGAAACACATCAACAGGTTTCTCAGGCTTCCCATCTGAAGGACGCTCCCTCTTATCGCCTGGCCGGCCAGGCCTGTCTTTCCCTGGACGTTCCGGTTTTTCTTGATCAGGTCTGTCAGATTGATCATGTGGACGTCTGGGCTTTCCTTTCCCCGGTCCAAGAGGTTTGTCACCTCTCGGCTTGTCTTCAGGTTCGTCAGGGAACTGGGATGTGTACCGTGTTGTTACCGTGGTTTTAGTTGTTCGAACGCTGTGACCGTCTGGACTTTCAGAGCGATCTCGAACCGGGGATTCATCCCCAGGACGGCTAGGCGTGCCTTTCGATGGTTTCCTGGGAGAACCGTCTTTTGGTAACACATCTCCAGGTTTCTCGGGCTTCCTATCTGAGGGACGCTCTCCTTTGTCCCATGGCTTGCCAGGTCTGTCTTTCCCTAGACGTTCCGGTTTTTCTTTATCAGGTCTGCCCGATTCATCATCTGTACGTCTAGGCTTTCCCTTCCCCGGCCCAATGGGCTTGTCATCTCTCGGTTTATCGTCTTCCGGTTCGCCAGGGAACTGGGATGTATACAATTTTGTTACCGTAGTTTTAGTCGTTCGAACACTGTAATCTTCTGGACTTTCAGGGCGATCTTGAACCGGAGATTCATCCCCAGGACGGCTTGGCGTGCCTTTTGATGGTCTCCTAGGAGAACCGTCCTTGGGAAACACATCAACAGGTTTCTCAGGCTTCCCATCTGAAGGACGCTCCTTCTTATGGCCTGGCCGGCCAGGCCTGTCTTTCCCTGGACGTTCCGGTTTTTCTTGATCAGGTCTGTCAGATTGATCATGTGGACGTCTGGGCTTTCCTTTCCCCGGTCCAAGAGGTTTGTCATCTCTCGGCTTGTCTTCAGGTTCGTCAGGGAACTGGGATGTGTAACGTGTTGTAACTGTGGTTTTAGTCGTTCGAACATCGTAGCCATGTGGACTTTCAGGGCGACCTCGAACCGGAGATTCATCCTCAGGACGGCTAGGCGTGCCTTTTGATGGTCTCCTGGGAGAACCGTCTTTGGGGAACACATCTCCGGGCTTCCCAGGCTTCCCTTCAGAAGGACGCCCTTTGCCACCTGGCCGGCCAGGCTTGTCATCACCTGGACGTTCGGTTTTCACTTGGTCAGGTTTGGCAGATTCATCATCTGGACGCCTAGGCTTTCCCTTTCTGGGTCCAAGGGGTTTGTCATCATCTGGCTTATCATCTTCCGGTTCGTCAGGAAACTGTGATGTATACCGTGTTGTGACCGTTGTCTTAGTCGCTCGAACGCTGTAACCGTCTGGACTTTCAGGGCGATCTCGAACCGGAGATTTATCTCCAGGACGGCCGGGAGTGCCTTTTGATGGTCTCCTGGGAGAACCGTCTTTGGGTAACACAGCTCCAGGTTTCCCAGGCTTCCCATCTTGAGGACGCTCTTTTCCCCCTGGTCGGCCAGGCTTGTCATCCCCTGGACGTTCCGGTTTCTCTTTATCAGGTCTGCCAGATTCATAATCTGGGCGTTTGGGCTTTCCCTCCACGGGCCCAAGAGGTTTGTCATCTCTCGGCTTGTCGTCTTCCGGCTCGTCAGGGAACTGGGATGTGTACCGTGTTGTTACCGTGGTTTTAGTCGCTCGAACGCTGTAACCGTCTGGACTTTCAGGGCGATCTCGAACCGGAGATTTATCCCCAGGACGGCCGGGAGTGCCTTTTGATGGTCTCCTGGGAGAACCGTCTTTGGGTAACACAGCTCCAGGTTTCCCAGGCTTCCCATCTGAAGGGCGCCCTTTTCCCCCTGGCCGGCCAGGTTTGTCATCCACTGGACGTTCCGGTTTCTCTTTATCAGGTCTGCCAGATTCATCATCTGGACGTCTGGGTATTTCCTTCCTCGGCACAAGAGGTTTGTCATCTCCTGGCTTATCGTCTTCCGGCTCGCCAGGGAACTGGGATGTGTACCGTGTTGTTTCAGTGGTTTTAGTCGTTCGAACGCTGTAACTGTCTGGACTCTCAGGGCGATCTCGAACCGGAGATTCATCCCTAGGACGGCTAGGGATGCCTTTTGATGGTCTTTTAGGAGAACCGTCTTTGGGGAACACATCTCCAGGTTTTCCAGGCTTTCTATCTGAAGGACGTCCTTGTTCCCCTGGTCGACCAGGCTTGTCATCCCCTGGACGCTTCGGTTGCTCTTTATCAGGTCTGCCAGATGCTTCATCTGGATGTCTGGGCTTCCATTTCCCCG
The DNA here is from genome assembly GCA_034440615.1 of Ashinkailepas kermadecensis. Lineage (NCBI taxonomy): Eukaryota > Metazoa > Arthropoda > Thecostraca > Neolepadidae > Ashinkailepas > Ashinkailepas kermadecensis. The sequence goes on from JAOTOM010005053.1 coordinate 609,089, forward strand.
GTCCAAGAGGTTTGCCATCATCCGGGTAATCGTCTTCGGGTTCGTCAGGCCGATTGGATGTGTACCGTGCTACTGTGGTCTTAGTCGTTCGGACACGGTAACCATGAGGACTTTCAGGACTTTTATCTGGAGATTCACCTCCAGGACGGTGAGGTCTGTCTTTGGATTGTCTCCTTGGAGAAACGTGTTTGGGAGATACATCTCCGGGTTTCTCAGGCTTCCGATCTGAGGGATGTCCTCTGTCGACTAGCCGACCAGGCCTGCCATCCCCTGGACGATCCGGCTCGTCATCTTCAGGTCTGCGAGATTCGTCGCTTGGACGCCTAGGCTTTACACCTCCCGGACGACGAGGCTTGTCATCTTCCGGCTGCGCAGGCCTACCATCCCTCGGTTCGCGAGGGAACTGCGAGGTGTATCGTGATGACGTCAGAGCTGTTTTCGTTGTTCGCACACTGTAGCCTTCAGGACTTTCAGGGCGATCACTTTCCGGAGACTCACTTCGAGGACGATCAGGCTTGTCTTTGGATGGTCTCCTGGGAGAACGGTCTTTGGGAGATACACCTCCAGGCTTCCCAGACCTTGAATCTGAAGGACGTTCGGCTCTGTACCCTGACCGGCCGAGCTTATCCTCTGAACGTTCCGGTCTCTCGTCATCAGGTCTGCAATCTTCGTCACCTGGGCGTCCGGGCCTTCCCGTACCTGGGCTAAAAGGTTCGTCATCTCCCGGTTTATCATCTTCTGGTTCGCCAGGGAACTGGGGTGCATAGCGTGTTGTTACTTTGGTTTTAGTCGTTCGAACACTGTAGTCATCTGGACTTCCAGGGCGATCTCGAACCGGAGATCCTTTCCCAGGACGGCTAGGTGTGCCTTTCGATGGCCTCCCGGGAGAACCATCTTTGGGAGACACATCTCCAGGTTTTCCAGGCCTGCCATCTGAGGGATGCCTGCCTCCGTCCCCTGGTCGGCCAGGCCTGTCACGCCCTGGACGACCCGGCTTGTCATCTTCAGGTCTGCTAGATTCATCATCTGGACGCCTAGGCTTTCCGCCACTAGTTTTTTCCTCCCCGGTACGTCCGGATCTATCACTACGCGGTTCTTCAGGGAACTCTTTTGTGTACCGTGATGTTACCGTGGTCCTGGTCGTTCGGACACTGTAACCATCAGGACTCTCAGAACGATCTCTATCGGGGGACCATTTTTCTGGATGCTCTTGTCGGTCATCTTCACGAGGTTTGTCGCTTGGAAGCCTGGACTTGTCGTAGGGATGCTTTCCCGACCTATCGGGAGAGCCACCAGGGTGGATTGGTTTGTGACTGGCAGGCTGTCGAGGAGATCTGTCGCTGGGAGAAACATCACGCTGGGATACAGGCGGCTGTTTTTCTGCAGATCCGTCGCCTTGTCTCCGTTGTTTGAGCTTCTCCTGGTCCTGCTGTTTATTTATCTTTGACAGGTAGCGTTCAGTGATGGACGATGTTCGCTTCACCTGCCTGGGCTCGTCACTGGGCACTTCTTCGGGGCGGCGAGAGGGAGATATTTGCGGCTTACTGGGTTCTGTGCTTTCTGGCTGTCGTGACGTGTCATCAGTGACATAGCGGGTGGTGAGCGCAGTACGTGTACTACGAGTAGTGCGCTCGCCAGGCTCTACCGGCTCGTCCGAGAGCAACTGCCCGGGGCTCTCCTCAAGTTCTTCTATAGGCTTGCCATCGACATATCTCACCACCCTCCTCGTAACGGTACGTGTGGTGCACGTCGTGGCGTTATCATCATCCTTACGTGTGGTATAGTAACGTGTGGTGAATCGTTCCGGCTCCTCAAGTTCGTCTCCAGGTTTCGGTACACTTGTCACATAGCGCGTGGTGAAGCGCGGCTCAGCAGTGCGCGTGACGTGGCGCTTTGTCTGCGTGGTAAACTCGGTATGATAGCGCGGCTCGTTCGGCTCTTCGTCGTCCGGAAATACGATTTCAGTGTAGCTGCGCGGCTGACCTGGCTCATGCGGCTTGAAGATGCGCACCTGGTCCTTACAATCCAGCACGCGACGGATTTCGATGATGCGTGTGCGGTGCACAGTAGTGCGTATCGACTTCTCAACCATTACGATGCCTCTCTCTATCATGTCACGCAGAGTAACGCGCTTATCACCATCTACCAGGCGGCCCCATGGGTCAAGCGTGCCGTTCTCGACCGCTTCCTCCAAGTTCATTAGTCTTCCGCGCGGTTCATGTGGCTGGCGCAACGTGGCTGAGGTACTGTCAATGATGTGAAGCGTGATACACTGATCGAATGTGATGACTCTGTCAGAGCCAGGGAACACAAATGTGCCAGACACGGGGTCCAGATAATTTTTGCGAATTATTTCGTCCAAGTACCAACCATGTTCAGGCATCTCTACCTCGAAAGTATCGATCGGCTCTTCACTCTCTTCGACAGGTCGACTCTGTTCACCGTCCCCCGGCTTGTCGTCTTCACTATGCTGGCGCGTGAAGAACTTGATCTTGCTGCGCACGTCATCCTCGGGTCGGAGCCGCTTCTTACCAGGGCTGGTGCCGCGTTCGGATGGGTGCTTGGGCGTGCTTACCTGTGTCAGCTTCACTGATCGGAATTCCGGCTCATCTTCCATCCGTGTTGGCCGCACCCGTGACTCTGTCTCCTCTCTGAGCTGTGGTTTTTTCTTGCGTGGCAACGGCTGTTCGCCTGCTCGAGGGCGGCGCCGAGGCGCCTCTGGCACTTCGTCATCGATTTCGTAGTAGCGACGAGGTTGGCCCGGCTCTTCCGGATCAAACACGCGGATAATGTCTGGTTCGCCAACAATCTCGACTATTTCTATTGACCTGACAAGCTTCACCTTTCGACGCCGAACTGCTGCAACCACCATTTTCTTCTCAATAGCCTCCTCCATCGTGTACTGCTTCCCACGAACGATATAGCGGCCATGGTGATCCAGTACACCCTTGTCCAGAGCCTCCTCGAGATCCAGGGGCTTCTTTGTGTCGGGATCATCTACATGGGCAGAGTTCCGGTCAATGATACGCAGCGAGACACACTCCTCGAATGGAATGACGCGGTCCGCCTCTGGGAATGCGAAGATACAGCGGCGCTGGTCGTAGTACTTCATTCTGATTACCTCGTCTAGGTACCAGCCATCCTTAGGCATCTCCAACACGGTGGTGGTCTCCTCCTCCTCCTCCTCTTCCACAGCAGGGTCGTCTGGGTGGCCCGTCTGCCGGCAACGGCGTACCGTTCGCTTCATAACATACTTTCGCACCGTTACTGTCTGGGTGGTTTCCTCTTCACAGGGTCGTCGCACTACACGCTTATAGATCTTGGTAGTCATCTCTGGCTTATCCTCGATGCTAGAGCGGACGACACGCGTAATGCGTGATGCCTGGTCGGAATCGGGCGTGTCCGGAGATCCTGGCGCCTCTATACTTAGGCTAGGGCTCATCTCTTTCGACCAGCTGCGTACTCGCTTTGGTGGCGACATGCCGCGGTCGGGTGTAGGCCGTTTTTCACCAGAGCGCGTCATGTAGGTGCGGTATGTGCGAGTTGTGGTCGAGGTAGCTGGCGGCTGGTACGGCCGCCCCGGCACGTAGTCGGCCGGCACCTCCTCCAGCCAGCCTTCACGCACCGCCTCACGCAGCGGCACTTTTTGCCCAGTCGACGGTACTATAAAGATGTTGAGTGTCTCGTCGATGTAACCTCGCTGTACCGCGTCCTCAAAACTGAGTGGCATCGGAGTGCCTTCACCATCCGAAGTCACCGTCACGTATCGCTTGATAGTCTTGGTGACAGTGGCTGTGGTGATAGTGATGTTCAGCATGCTCTTGAGCAGCGAGGCACCTTCACGGGTGATAAAACGTCGTCGTACAGCCTCCTCAAGGGGCTGAGGCTCCAGGGTGTCGGGGTCCGCCACTTGGCCGGTCTGCGGATCTAAGCGCGAGCGCATCACCGCTTCAAAGACAGTCAGCTGACGGTCACCGTCCCCGATGCCGATCGGACGTGACAACATCTCGTTGATCTGGGGCTGAATGTGGCGCTGTGCCACAGCATCGACCAGAGAAAGCGCCCGACCGTTCTTGTCGCGGAACTCGCCAGTGTTGCGATTTACAATGCCCTTGGTCAGCGCCACATTCAGGCTGACGTAGTCCCCTGTATCCGGGTCCTTAATGCCGTCGATGTCGAAGATGGTCTTGGTTGCGACCGACGTGATGAGACCGCGGTTCACAGCCTCGTTGAGAGAAAACACATCCTCCGTTTGTGAGTCACGGAAGCGACCCACAGGCAGCACAACGCCCTCGGCGAACGCTTCGGGCAGAGTCAGCAGCTGTGCCGTTGCCAAGTTAGTCACGCACTTGAGCTGCGTATCCACAATACCACGACGCACCGCCTCCAGCAGTGGCACGTGCTCCTTCGTCACCAGATCGTATATGGTGCCGCTGGTATCGATGCGGCCACCATCATGGATGTCCTTGAGCGTAAGCGGCCGGCACAACATGTACTGTTTCACTGCATCAATAAGTAGCATCCGCTTGCGCGTCTTCTTATCGATGAAGCGGCCCTGATCGGGCTTGATGATACCCAGCTTAATGGCTTCAGTAACTGTCATCTTGACGCCTGTCTCGGTATTCAGCACCTCGTGAATGTTCGGGTTGATAAGGCCGCGCTGTATGGCCTCCTGCAGCTGCAGTCGCTCGCCGTTGTTGCGGTCCTCAAATGTGCCACTCACGTGATCCACGAGACCCTTCTGGACGGCGTCGGCCAGCGACACACCGCACATGCGGGTGTAATCGTGCGACGCCGACAGCAGTCCAGTCTGGAATGCTTCCGGCAGAGGGCAGCGACGACCAGAATGCGGATCGGTCACCTCTCCGGTGAGCGTGTCCACGTGGCCGGCGACGACCGCCTCCAACAAGGTCGGCCCCTCACTTACCTGACGCGGCGACGACTGCGGCTCGTCACGCGGCCCCACAAACGCGCTCAGCTGCGGGTCCATCAGGCCGTCCTGCATTGCCTGCAGCAGCGTCAGCGGCGTGTCAGAGCGGCCGTCGAACACGCCCGACTGCTGGTGCAGCAGCTGACGCAGCGCCGGGTCCAACATGCCGGCGCCCACCGCCTCATCCACCGAGTGGCGCGTGCCCGTCGCCGGGTGCACGAAGCAGCCGACGCGCGGCAGGAACAGCTGACAGCGCGCCGCCTCGCCCAGAGTCATCGTCTCCCTGGTCTCCGGGTGGATGACGCCGGGCATGCTGTGCAGCGTGCTGGCCGCCCCGCCCGCCTCAATGCGGTACGAGCGCGTGCGCACCGAACGCGTCACCGTGCCGCCATCGGCCGGCTCGCTCGTGTACGAGTACGAGGTGGAGACGAGCGGCTCGGAGCCGCCTTCCGTCACCACGGAGGTCTCATAGTTTCCCTCCTGGTCGGGCTCCATCGAGCTGTGCGTGGACGTGGCATATCTGTAACGTAGAATTGACGTCACTTTGCGATGACAATACTGAGCACTGGGTGGCGACTTGGACTCAGGGCGACTTTAATTGTGAGCCAACTATCATCAAAAGTTGGTTCAGCACCCGACGCCCCGCATCCTCGTACACACGTACGGCCATCGACACACACAAGCACAGCTCCTCTCTGACACACATCCGCACACACCCATGCTTGGCATCTACCCTGATCAACACTTTCAGGTTTCGTTTCAGGGCAGAAGTTCGCCAGGAAATAGTTTGCTGCACAAACGTTAGCATCGCAGAACTTCGCAAATGCAAGTGCGTACGTACGCAAGTTCGTACCTAAGGAACGGACCAATTTGCGTTCCATTTGAAAGGAACGCAAATTGGTAACGCCAAAAGTTCGTTCATTTTAAGATTAACATCGGCAGGATCAAGTCAGCGCGAGGTTAACCAGGGCAAAAGTAAAAACTTTAAACGTCGCCTGAACCATCAGGCAGCTGATAACAGATGCGCATGGCAAAAACTTAGAGCACATTTTATTACAGCTGTGCAACGAATACGCATCGCAGATGTAGGTAACAGATGTAGTAAGATAAGTGCATTATAAATGTATACCGCAGATGTATGTGTACGACATTTCACATGACAGATGCACATGACACGTGCATTACAGATGTGTATGGCATGTGTATGGCAGAAGGATGTGCATGGAGTGCATATGAGAGATGTGCATGACGTGTATGAACGCAGACGGCCGATGTGCATGACAAATGTGCATCATAGATGCATACACAGATGAGTACATGTTCATGAGAGATAAGTGTGTCCAATGTGCGTAACATGCGTACGACAGATATGTGATATCTGTGTGTGGATGTGTGACATATGTGTACGACATGCTTGCCATGCGTGTGACATATATGCGAGAAGGATGCCTATGACGTCAAGTTTGGTGCGATGGTTACGGACTGATCACGGACTGGTCACGGTTGGTTGGTTATTTGGGTTTAGGGGCGCTTCGACTGCGTTGGCCATACAGCGCCCACGGACTGGTCACGGACTGGCGACGGACTCGTCACGGACTCGTCACGGACTCGTCACGGACTGGGTCCGGGTCCGTCCACGGCCAGTGTGGCAGTCTACTAGCGGCGACGGCGGCCACTTTCGCCGGCAGACGCGGCCATCTCGCGATCCTCGCACGTGACCGGCCGCCACCTCTGAGTGAAACTGCCCCCATCGTCCGAACAAGGAATAGAGAAAACAGCATCGTCATCAGCCGTCCAAACTGGCCGCCAACAGCACAGCACACGCCAACAACACACTGCCGGACGACCGCGTGGGGCAACTGCTCTCACTCTCCCAGCTGCCAATGAGTTGCCATTCAGACAAGGTGGGAGGCGAAGGTTACCGACACCGTTGGTGTTGTAAATTATGCGCTAGGTTTAAACCGAGAAAAGTGCCGCCGCCAAGCCTGCAGAATAACCAAAACTGAAGGAAAGTTGGTGTTGCTGTCGTGCCAGTTGGCAATGCAACCATAGTATATGGCATGCAATGCTATCCACCAATGGATATATAGAACTACAACAACGGTTCCTCGATGTTTTAGAATCTAATCCTCCAGTAGAAAACAATCACCTTCACACCCCTTCACGTGTCACACAACGACCTTTAGTTGGCTGGTCATCGGTTTTTACGATACGTCGCCTACTGGAATCACGTAGCGTCGCCAATCTCTCACGCCAATTGGTCGCAGGCAAAGAGCGACAAGTGGGACTCGAACCCACAACATTTCGCTTGGGAGACAACCAAAGAGCGGTGACAGGTGGGACTCGAACCAACAACCTTTCGCTTGGGAGACGACCATCTCATCCCCACCCTGGCTTGTGCTATACGCATTGCTCGAACTAATCCCAGCCACCCAAAATATTTAAGTCTGATTTAAGTCAGCCTATTTCGACGTTTCGGCATCAAAGGAAAACAATATATTTTTTCCATCACTTTAGCTGCTTAGTGTCTTATAACCTTAGCACTTAGGTACTTAGCTGGGAAAACATAAATTAATGGCAAAATGCTGGATTAAATGACATGAAACGGAATTACAATTAAGCATTTTGCTTACACAGTGGCATTGCGATCAATAATGGGTGCATACTTTTCTCAGTGGTTGATGTGGGCAAACTGGCCGGGTTCAGTGGTCTGACAATGATATCGGGAGCCGCTTTGAGAAGGAACTACGCCGACGTTTTTGACACTGTCATTCGGCTTATTTTCTAAACCAAGACGTTTTGCGGGCGAAGTGCACCATTCCCGTCAACGCCCACAAATAAACACACAGCTACAGCCCCTGCCTCTGACCACGCGGTTCTGCAGACAGTGACGAGCGATATTGGAGTAACACAACAGAGGTGGCGATACCGCGTCACGGTTCGTCACTTGCCCTTCACCATGTTACGGTACGGAGCTAGGGCGGGGGGGAGGGATGAATCAACCATCCACGGCTTTTTAACTGTCATTTCTAAACCTTTGACAGCAGGCCCATCAGATTTGATGACTTCCTCACATTATTTTTCACGTATTGTGTCGAATGTCATTATATTTTGATCGGAGGTGGGGGAGGTACCTAGGACAGGTTTATGGGAGGCACCCCGAGTTCATTTGAACTATATGCACTTGATAACGGTTTTCTAGCTGCACAAGCTTTGACAGTTATTTATGCCAAATATCTGCAGTTCCTCATACACGGAAAGCATACACGCTGAATCATGACATGCTGCATCTTTAACATGCTTCTAATTTATGTTAGCAAAAACGTAGCATAGGCATTCCAGGGTCAGATAAATACTAAGCTTTCAAAGGTATAGCATTACTTCCAATTGATAGGGAAGTAATGGAACATTCTACTTCTGACCATAATGTGATGGATAGGCAAGTGTGCTTACGGAATCAACCTTATTTATTGCGTCAAGGGCAGTTGTAACACGTGCACTGAAACAGCCAATGAGTGTCTTTTGTTGAAAATGGCAGTTACCACCCCACATTAATCGTCCGTCCTTTTTCTAAGATCTCGTGTCACCTAGACTAGAATCAGATAATGACTAAACGCAGGAGTTGTGCCGGATAAAAAGCGACCCGCCACTATTCCCTTTCTTTGATTTTAGGCCGGAACATGGTTTCGCTAGAAAACCATCATACTGATGGGATCAGCACGAGATTGGACAAGCGGACCTGAAACAATGACGTCACTGCGGAATGGAGATCAGGCGTGCGTCTCGGAATTCTATGGAGTCCCGAGCGGAGCTAATCGCTATGCGAGCCGGGAATGTTCGCTGTTCTCGCCCCATTACACAGAGATGCCGGGCCTCACCCGCCAGCCGACACACGTAATGCGGAAAAAGCGACGTAAACAGATCGACTAGCACGCGCTTGGAAGTCCGATGACGGCCGTAACCTGCTCATCGGCTCGTAAATGTGTCACGCAGCGGCGGCTCAAGTCACCGACCAGTTCGACCGGTACCGAGGGGTGCCACAACCACCCCGAAACCAGGCCAACGCGGCCTCAGCCAGACACTCCTGGTCATACACCTCATCAGATACGGGTGCCGACCGGTCACACCTCACCAGACACGGGTACCGGCCGGTCACACCTCACCAGACACGGGTGCCGGCCGGTCACACCTCACCAGACACGGGTGCCGACCGGTCAGACCTCACCAGACACGGCCCAGCCATATCTCACCAGACACGGGCCCAGCCACACCTCACCAGACACGGGTCCAGCCATACCTCACCAGACACGGGCCCAGACACACCTCACCAGACACGGGTGCCGGCCGGTCACACCTCACCAGACACGGGTGCCGACCGGTCACACCTCACCAGACACGGGTGCCGACCGGTCACACCTCACCAGACACGGGTGCCGGCCGTCACACCCCACCGGTCACACCTCACCAGACACGGGTGCCGGCCGGTCACACCTCACCAGACACGGGTGCCGACCGGTCACACCTCACCAGACACGGGTGCCGACCGGTCACACCTCACCAGACACGGGTGCCGACCGGTCACACCTCACCAGACACGGGTGCCGACCGGTTACACCTCACCAGACACGGGTGCCGGCCGGTCACACCTCACCAGACCGACCGGCCACATCTTATCGGACACGGGGGTACCGACCGGCCATATCTGATCAGACATGACCCAAATCCTGAAGAAGAACCTCAGGCCCGTCTACGGCCCACCAGGCTGCCTTGCTATATGACGTTCCACCATTCTCTCACACGTTCTGGCCGCGGGGAGCGGAAGGTCGGCGCTGCCAGCGAGCCGACAACCTGCCGCCCTCCGCGGCCACCAGACCGGCCTGCTGACGCCAGGTGATTGGTCAACCGCATACCCGTGCTTAGACCTGATCGGCTGCCACGGCCCGACCGGTAGCTGGACCTGGTCGGACGTGACCTGTCGGGGCGCGCCATCTGCCGGCGGGGCGGCGGCAGCCCACACCGCCCTGTGAGTGGCCGACGGGCCGACTTTCACCGGCCAGCGCGGCTGCACGCGGCGTCCAGTCACCCTCATTCATATTGGGGGCGCACACCTGCCGCCGGTCACAGCCACCGGACAGGCGCAGATCATTGGTAGGTGACGTGAGTTAGATGATGCGCGAGTTAGACGTGAGCTGGACGTGAGTTGGATGGTACCAGCATCGGTATCTTGATACGGGCCCTGGTGTCATATTGGATCGGGTCGTATTTAACATAAAGACACCAGCTAGATGATATTCGGGAAGAGAAGAGGTTGACAAAAACAAAGAAGCACCAAGAGCAGGTTCAACTATGAGTGAAGAAGCACGACAGGAAGTGTCTTAGAAGTAGTTACTAACATGCCAAAGGCGTGACGACCAGGTGGCTCAGAAGAGTTCCTACATGTGTACAGCATACACGCGACTGGACTCCCGCTCAGCCTTCTCCCTCGCTCCTAGCCACCACACACACACACCGCTGTCCACGCAGCCATACACTGCAACCAAACCCAGCACCCAGTACACACACACACCGCTGTCCACGCAGCCACACTGGAACCAAACCCAGTACCCAGTAGATGGCAGCACGGGTGGATAATTGCAGTCTTTAGGGGTGCATGAGCACCCTTGAAACCTGCCAAGCACCGCTTAAGTTTAATATAGGTCCTTATAGGAAGGCACACCTGAAAGTTTCAAGACCTGTTGCAATCAATGGAAAGGCAGCCCTGAGCATGTATGCAAATCTCCACTAATGGATGTTACGGACGGTATGATATCGTAATTCCTAGGTATGGTCGTTCCTTAGTACTTTCTCAGTGCGTCCAACTATAGCCGGCGGTGAGTAGTATGCGCTAGGCACATACGGGAGGGAATGGTAAACACCATCAACGATGCTGTTCAAGTTACCATTACAAGAGCCTCTTTGAAATTATTCCCTCCCATGGAACGCCGTGCGGTGACAAACATTGTGTGAAGTTGGATGGCAAGCGCCTCAACCACACCCGGGGCTGCTGCGCGCATCAAACAGACACGGTAACCGCAACGGGCCACAGGGCACAACGTCGGTATCTGTTCCAGTGTCGATTGCGCGTCCGGCCACTGATACCGTCCCGGACGCTGGTCTGTCTACCGGGGGGGCTGGTAAGTGGCTACTGGGGAGCAACTCAGGCGGGGCTAGTGAGTGGCTGCAAGCTTTCTCTTCTCGGTGCCGCTAACGGCAATCGACGTGACCCATAGACCGGCTCAGCCCGCAGACTTCGCCTTGTCGCACCGCCACTCCATCACGTGATGACGATCGCCAAGGTAACCAACCGCAGCCATCGTGTGGTGACAACCAAGGTAACTAACCGCAGCCATCGTGTGGTGACAACCAAGGTAACCAACCGCAGCCATTGTGTGACGACAATCAAGGTAACCAACCGCAGCCATTGTGTGACGATGACCAAAGTGACCGCAGCTATTGTGTGATAACGACCAAGGTAACCAACTGCAGCTAATGTGTAACGATGACCAAGGTGACCGCAGATATTGTGTGATAACGACCAAGGTAACCAACTGCAGCTATTGTGTAACGATGACCAAGGTGACCGCAGCTATTGTGTGATAACGACCAAGATAACCAACTGCAGCTATTGTGTAACGATGACCAAGGTGACCGCAGCTATTGTGCGACGATGACCAAGGTGACTGCACCTATTGTGTAGTGACCATCAAGGCGACCGCACGGCCATCATTTGCCACTGCCCACAGTTGAATTACGCACCTCTCTTCCAGAGAAACACTGCATACATGGGTAGGATTACCTACGGACCAGCAGCAAGCATTATAACGAGCTGTAAGATCCGCAATGGCCATCCTAGTGAGCTGCACTGCACTGGCAAATGTATGCACCATTTTGCGGCAGCACTCGAGACCAGGCGTTGGCCTGTCCATACAAGGCACCGTCGCACACCGGCCGCTCCATGTCCAGAGGCCACTAGTGGCCATCAGCCCGGCCGGGAGGTGGCTGCAGCACGGCTGGGAGGTGGCTGCAGCACGACTGGCCAGAGGCCATCAGCCCGGCCGGGAGGTGGCTACAGCACGGCTGGCTAGAGGCCATCAGAGGTCATCAGCCCGGCCGGGAGGTGGCTACAGCACGACTGGCCAGAGGCCATCAGCCCGGCCGGGAGGTGGCTACAGCACGGCTGGCTAGAGGCCATCAGAGGTCATCAGCCCGGCCGGGAGGTGGCTACAGCACGACTGGCCAGAGGCCATCAGCCCGGCCGGGAGGTGGCTACAGCACGGCTGGCTAGAGGCCATCAGAGGTCATCAGCCCGGCCGGGAGGTGGCTACAGCACGGCTGGGCAGAGGCCATCAGCCCGGCCGGGAGGTGGCTACAGAACGGCTGGCCAGAGGCCATCAGCCCGGCCGGGAGGTGGCTACAGCACGGCTGGCCAGAGGCCATCAGCCCGGCCGGGAGGTGGCTACAGCACGGCTGGCTAGAGGCCATCAGAGGTCATCAGCCCGGCCGGGAGGTGGCTACAGCACGGCTGGGCAGAGGCCATCAGCCCGGCCGGGAGGTGGCTACAGCACGGCTGGCCAGAGGCCATCAGCCCGGCCGGGAGGTGGCTACAGCACGGCTGGCTAGAGGCCATCAGAGGCCATCAGCCCGGCCGGGAGGTGGCTACAGCACGGCTGGCCAGAGGCCATCAGCCCGGCCGGGAGGTGGCTACAGCACGGCTGGCCAGAGGCCATCAGCCGGGCCGGGAGGTGGCTACAGCACGGCTGGCCAGAGGCCATCAGCCCGGCCGGGAGGTGGCTACAGCACGGCTGGCCAGAGGCCATCAGCCCGGCCGGGAGGTGGCTACAGCACGGCTGGCTAGAGGCCATCAGAGGCCATCAGCCCGGCCGGGAGGTGGCTACAGCACGGCTGGCTAGAGGCCATCAGAGGCCATCAGCCCGGCCGGGAGGTGGCTGCAGCACGGCCGGCCAGAGGTCGCCAGTGGCCAATAGCTGACCACCGGTGACTCACCCACCCATCAGCGATATGCGTACAGATTCAACCACTTTCACCGCCTGCACACCGCACGCGCGTCTGCACGGTGTCCTTCCACACGCCACTCACCCGAATTGTGACGTCACTGCCTCGGACTTCGCTGATTAACACTGACAGAGACCGCTGCGTGCGGCGCTGGCCTACAGGCGCGCACACAGGATTTTGGCGAGGGGGCACATCATTTTCCTGAGGGCCCTGTAGCGAAATGAGCCCCTTGGCTGCTATTGGCACTGCATTGACTGCTATCACTGTGGGTTAAGAATTAGTTCAGAACAATTACAGATGACTTTTTGCACGTTAACTACCCAAACCTTAGTTGTAGAGAATTGTTAACGTTAACCAAACCTCAGTAGCTCAGTTGGTAAGAGCGCTGGCTTGCGCTGGTCTCCCATGCACTGGTAACACACGGTTCGATTCGCTTCACGCCTCAGTTGGCGACTGGTCCGATAAGGCCGGGGACGAGCCACCGGGGAAACCGTGTCTGTGCGTTGATGGCAGGTTAAACTATCGGTCAACATTCTGCTGTTGAACTAGAATTCATGGATCGGGCGGTGGGGCCACGGTTCACGCAACAAGATCTGCCTAGCAATAGGACCTTGGTTCATAAAGCCACCTCAGCAAGAATTCGGACTAAATAAAAAACTTATCCTGTAGCTGTTAAAGATTCCGTAGCTATCAAAAGGTTCTGCGACTCTTAGGCAGCTTTCCGTATCCGCAAAAAAACACCTGTTTAACTACGAAAGCGTTCTCTGCAGCTATCAAACCGCTCTATGCAATTGTCATGGGGCCTCTGAAACTGTCGCATGACACTCTTTATTCAATTAAACTATTAAATGGCCTTCTGAAACTAACATGATACCTGCTATTTACAGGCCCACCCTTGTAAGTGTTACATGAACACATTTTATCTGCCAGGAGCCATGTGTAATCATTTATTTATGTATTTATTTATTTTACGATACATGCCCTCCACGTAGAGTGGCAATTATGGACAGTCTGGGTATAACTCAAAGATATGTACAAAAAATGATAGATTGTGGGTCAATAGTGGGAGCAGATGCGCAGCAAACATTCATACAACATACATAATACAACACCCAGATCACTATCTGCACTACACACACCGTACTTCCTAAACGAGTTATACACACCTCTATTGTTTAGTCTTTTGTGCGACTAGTGTTGTTCGTGGAGGTAAGTCAGTACATGTTTCTTGAAGTTTGACAGCCTCGATGTTTTTGTTTCAGTAGGAAGTTTGTTATAGTGGAAGACAGACGAGTAGAGAAATATCCTGCGGCCCGCCTCTCTTTGTATGGCTGGCTGGCGCAGGTGGTCGCCTGCACGTGTATGACGGTTTCGCAGGATGGAGTTTGCAGTGATTTGACCGGCAATGTACATTGGCTCACCAGTCAGAATGATCTTGTGGAGCAGACCAAGGCTCCGAAAGAGATGCCGATCAGCTGCGGTGAGGAGACCCAGCTCGTTACGGGCATTGGAACCAAAAAGATAGGCAGGTAGTTATATTCGCACTCCAAATAAGCAAAATGGAAGCAAGCACATCATTGACCAAAAGTTTTATATAAAATCAACGCATCTTTCTCAGAAAAAAACGTAAAAATAGTCTTTCGGAAATCATTTGAATTGTCCCCTTGCTGACCTCCCCCCCCCCCGTGTGCGCCTCTGCTGGCCCGTATACTAAAACGACCAGGTGGGGTTAAGGGAAAAGTACATAGCGAAGTTCGCAAATTAATACATTTCGCAAAACTCGGTAGGTATTTGGTCAAAGCGGCACTTGAATGACCCAAGGACCTAGCCGACAGTGCGACGACAGCGGTCTCTGTTGGCCACCCGGCCATCGCCAGCACGTGATCAAACAAGAATAGCTACATCTCAGGACCCAGCTGACAGTGCGGCGAGAGCTGCCACTGTTGGCCACCCGGCCATCGCCAGCACGTGATCAAACAAGAATAGCTACATCTCAGGACCCAGCTGACAGTGCGGCGAGAGCTGCCACTGTTGGCCACCCGGCCACCGCCGGCACGTGATCAAACAAGAATAGCTGCATCTCAGGAACCAGCTGACAGTGCGGCGAGAGCTGCCACTGTTGGCCACCCGGCCACCGCCGGCACGTGGTCAAACAAGAATAGCTGCATCTCAGGACCAAGCCGGGAGCAGAAGAAAGCAGCTCTGACCAGCCCCCGTGGTGGTGAGGGGGAGCAGCTCTGACACCAGCCCCTGTGGTGGTGAGGGGGAGCAGCTCTGACCAGCCCCCGTGGTGGTGAGGGGGAGCACCTCTGACCAGCCCCCGTGGTGGTGAGGGGGAGCAGCTCTGACCAGCCCCCGTGGTGGTGAGGGGGAGCAGCTCTGACACCAGCCCCTGTGGTGGTGAGGGGGAGCAGCTCTGACACCAGCCCCTGTGGTGGTGAGGGGGAGCAGCTCTGACCAGCCCCTGTGGTGGTGAGGGGGAGCAGCCCTGACCAGCCCCTGTGGTGGTGAGGGGGAGCAGCTCTGACCAGCCCCTGTGGTGGTGAGGGGGAGCAGCTCTGACCAGCCCCTGTGGTGGTGAGGGAAGCAGCTCTGACCAGCCCCTGTGGTGGTGAGGGGAGCAGCTCTGACCAGCCCCTGTGGTGGTGAGGGGGAGCAGCTCTGACCAGCCCCTGTGGTGGTGAGGGGGAGCAGCTCTGACCAGCCCCTGTGGTGGTGAGGGGGAGCAGCTCTGACCAGCCCCTGTGGTGGTGAGGGGGAGCAGCTCTGACCAGCCCCTGTGGTGGTCGGTGGCAGCTGTGATCCGGAAACAGCACGCCTCGTTAAGTAGACCGGCAATAATCCAAAGCTGCATTGTTACAAGTGATGTTTTCAAGCAACGGCATTGTATTTTCCAGTCTCGAACCGCACCGTAAGCTGCACACCGCATACCGTATACCGACCACTGATCCACAGTCCAGCAGTCAATAGCGGCAAACAATGGGTCAGCTCAACACAACAGAAAGCTCGAAAGATTACTACCCCGGACCGCCGGCCTGCCTGCCCGGCCCCACCACGAGCCGCCCGGCTGCCTGCCCAGCATCACCCCGAGCCGCCCGTCTGCCTGCCCAGCACTACCCCGAGCCGCCCGCCCAGCACCACCCCGAGCCGCCCGTCACCACCCCGGACCGACTGACTGCCTGTCCGGCACCACCCCGAGCCGCCCGTCTGCCTGCCCGGCACCACCTCGAGCCGCCCGGCTGCCTGCCCGGCCTCACGCCGAGCCGCCCGGCTGCCTGCCCAGCACCACCCCGAGCCGCCCGTCTGCATACCGGGCACCACCCCGAGTCGCTCAGCAGCAACCGAAGCGTTGCAAACATGACGGTGACGTCATATCGCCAATGGCGCTGACGCATCCCGGGCCACCGGCCGTGGTACCGACACTGGGACCCAGACCGATATTGTGACTGGGTCCCTGAGACGGACTGGGACTGGGACTGGGACTGAAGGTTAGACTGGCTGTGGCTGAGCCGGGAACAAAGATTGTGAAACAGACATTTACGTGGGAAAAACAGGCATTGAAACACGAACTGAAATTTATACGGGAACAAACACCGAAAGTAGGACCGACGTTTAGATTCAACACATCCATTGAAACCGGAACTGATGTTCAGACTGGAATTGAAGCGTTGAAGCTGGAACCGATATTGAACCTGAAACTGAGTGATACTATTCAAGTTGGTAAACTGAAACTGCCACCTATTAAAACAGGAATGGAGTTTCAGTAAGTTTGAACTGGAAGAGGCCGGAAGCACAACAGAGGTTGAGACCGTAAGCCGACTTAACCGGTCATTTTTCTGGGACACGCTGCGAAACTGGCATGTGCCATTTACTAGAGCTTTACTAGTAAATCGCTTACCTCTATACCTCGGAATGTTACCAGCTAATCAGCGAAGACCAGATAGTAGATTTCAGACTAAGCAATACACTTTTGTTTTTGAAAACATGTCTGAAACAGCGAATTTGAACAGCATATAACGAAAAGGAAACTAACTAGATGGACTAGAATAAATGTTTCATCTCAGGTTTAACACACCAGACATAAAATGTACCTGCATGCGCGTTGGGACGCTTTTACGGGGACGCAGTCCATGCTAGGCGGAGCGTATTGAACTGGCCTTGAACTCACCATGCTATCAGGACATTCCAGGTCATGGGGCTAATTTTAGCCGGCACTCCAGAGCACCGCCGTGCGGCGCAGGGCTACGGTAGCAGATATCCTCCCTGACCGTCCTGCCTGGCCGCAGGCAGGAGTCCGGTAGCAGATATCCTCCCTGACCGTTCTGCCTGGCCGTAGGCAGGACTCTAGTGCGCAGTCAGTGCGGCGCAGGGCTACGGTAGCAGAGATCCAAGTTGCCCGTCTTACAATCGAAAGATTGTGTGTTCGAGTCTCACGTGTCGCTACTCTTCGCCCGCGACCAATCGGCGTGAGAGATTGGCGACGCTACATGACTCAACGGTCGACGTGTCGTAAAGAAATAATCACCACCATCCCTGGCCGTCCTGCCTGGCTGCAGGCAGGACTTCACGAACGTTATACTTAGAAAACTAATAGCCAGGCTGCCCCTTGCTCAAGCGACTTATGGTGGCATGCTATATCGATCTGGCACTTGGTGTCGATTTTAAAACATCAAGCGTGGGTCCAACACCAGGAAACTGAAGAGTTTGCGACAATAACTTTAAAAAAGGAATACCATGGTAAAACATAAGCCGTGCACCATGCCCTCTATGTGCATTTCGATCACTGCACTCGTGTGAAAAGTGACAGAAGCGGATGCGGGGACGCCATAATGAGGACAGCACATGAAACATTTCGTCTCAAGTTGATATATCGAAAAAACATTGTCAGTGTCTGCACTGATCAAATTATTTGACTTTTCAAGGACAGAGTCAGTCAAGGACAACGAGAACAAATAAGATGACAATGCGTTAAATGACCTTGGTTTTGATGCATTTGCATACGGTCCCACTGATGTACATTATCACCCGTCGACATTCTCTGGACATTCCAACGGTGACATGTCCTGGAGCGAAACCAACAGCCTGTTACCGTGTATCGTCTTTCTGTACGGCATAGTCCCAGCTAAATGTATGCGCACCGCGACAGTGGCGGGCAGCGCGGCCGTGGTGCAGTGGTGGTGTGGTGGTGTGGTGCAGTGGTGGTGTGGTGCAGTGGTGCAGTGGTGGTGTGGTGCAGTGGTAGTGTGGTGCAGTGGTGGTGTGGTGCAGTGGTGGTGTGGTACAGTGCAGTGGTGGTGTGGTGCAGTGGTGGTGTGGTGCAGTGGTGGTGTGGTGCAGTGGTGGTGTGGTGCAGTCGTGGTGTGGTGCAGTGGTGGTGTGGTGCAGTGGTGGTGTGGTGCAGTGGTGGTGTGGTGCAGTGGCGGTGTGGTGCAGTGTTGGTGTGGTGCAGTGTTGGTGTGGTGTGGTGCAGTGGTGGTGTGGTGCAGTGGTGGTGTGGTGCAGTGGTGGTGTGGTGCAGTGGTGGTGTGGTGCAGTGGTGGTGTGGTGCAGTGGTGGTGTGGTGCAGTGGTGGTGTGGTGGTGTGGTGCAGTGGTGGTGTGGTGCAGTGGTGGTGTGGTGCAGTGGTGGTGTGGTGCAGTGGTGGTGTGGTGGTGTGGTGCAGTGCGCGATGGAGGTGCGGAATGGCGAGCGGGCGGCGTCCACATTATGAGACAGTGCAGGCGGTGTGGCGAGGTGACAGGGTGATTGTGCCAATAGTGTGCTAGAGTAGCAGTGATAAATCGTGGGCCAGTGAGCACACAAGGCAGTGCCGAAGCATGACAAAGCAATCAAACAGTGAGCCAGTGAGAAAATAAGACAGTGGGCCAGTGAAACAATGAGATGCGAGGCACTGCGAGACGGAGTGTCCGTGAGACAGAGATACATGATGTGGCAAAACGGCGTGGAAATACAGAGCCAGTATAAAATATACGCCAGCCACGGCCGACCCACGCCACCAGAACGGCACGCCCATGTTAACACAGCCGGCAGTCAGCCGCTGCCTACACCACACACCATGGTAACACAGCCGCCTCCTACACCACACCATGGCAACACAGCGGCCTCCCACACCACACACCATGGTGACACAGCCGCCTCCTACACCACACACCATGTTAACACAGCCGGCCGCCAGCCTCTGCGGTGTAGGAAACTCCCTACACCACACCCATGATGACACGGCCGGCCGCCAGCCTCTGTGGTGAAGGGGACTCCCTACACCACACCCATGGTGACACAGCCGGCCGCCAGCTGCCCCCTACACCACACCCATGGTGACACAGCCGGCCGCCAGCTGCCCCCTACACCACACCCATGGTGACACGGCCGGCCGCCAGCTGCCCCTACACCACACCCCATGGTGACACGGCCGGCCGCCAGCTGCCCCCTACACCACACCCCATGGTGACACGGCCGGCCCCCAGTTGCCCCCTGCACAGCCGCGCCGCTGGTGTTTACACGCCGCCGAGCAATGGAGCTGCGCAACAGCTGACGGCCACATCCGGTGACAAACAGACGCAGACCGAGCCGGCGCTGGGGCGGCGACACAAAGCGACCCGCCACGTCCGGACATGCCGCGTCCGGACATGCAAGCCGATAGAGCCAGACACGGGCGCGGACACGAACCGAGTCGTGATTCGGACCCGGACACATACTGAGACAGAGTCCGGGCCCGGACGCAGACCGAACCAGCCTGTCGCATACTGTGGACGCTCAGAAGTGTTCCCCGATCATTTGACATGTGGCCTGTGTCGAACCCGTTCAGGTCACACACGCTAAGGTTGTCTGTGAGAAGTCAACTGCCTAAATGTGTTCCATTTCCTCCTGCCCTGGCGTCACCGTATAGTCTGGCGTATGCACATATCTGTCGTGTCCGGAGAAGTTTATATTGTCGAGATCAACAAGTTCTGTTGACCTCAACTTTGACTCTGGCGTAAATTAACATTAACTCTGCTGACCGGTGCCTCAGAATTGCCTACCCCTCGCAGCGCCACTAACGCTTGTTCCCCGTTGGACGCAGACGCGGAAAATGGCACGGCGTAGGTACATCCTTAAACTTTCAGTGGTACTCGACATTTTTATATATCTCTTATTTTACCTAAGTCAGGTCAAGCAGGTCAATGTGGGAGTAGTCGGCCAATCGGGCTTCGCAGCAGTTTTCTGTCTGGTCGTCAAACAAGTGAGATTACGCGCTTCAATATGGGTGATGAACGTACTGAAGATTTATGTTAACACACCGACGGGTGAAAAAAAAATTCAATGTCACCGATCAGGTCAAAGCGAAGTACCTGGAAATATGTCGTGAACAGTGGAAACTTACTATTTCTAAACAGATCCCGCTCAGTAAGGAGCAACGAGTGTTCCCAGTGCAAAGCCAAAGGTTTCCCTGTTCTTTGGAAATTCAAAAATACAAATTATATAATTTTTTTTTAAAAGATAAGACATTCAAGTTTTCAACAACTTCCCTCAATTCTTTCCATCAAGTTTGGACATCCTAATAAAATAAAAAAACGACCTTGGTGCGGCAGATTACCCCGATTTGGCCATTTTACTTCGCAACAGCCGGTAGTTTAACCTCCAGAGCGCCCTCGACAAGTGCACTCTTTAGACGTCTCAGGTCATGCTCCAGTGACGTGACCGGATATCGATTTCAAACTTGGAACACTGCCAGAAGACGTAATTATCCGTTACATGCATTCCACTTGTTCAAAAATGTCAAAAAAGCGTGATCATGTCTATACATCCTGAATTAACTTTTGATAGTGTATTGTACGGTTTGTTCATGCCAAATGCTTCAACATATTCATAAAAATTGCACCCACCTGCTCTGGGATTAACAGACAATAATTCAGGTTTTTCACAAATACAATGTGCGCTTATGAATGGTGAGCCAGAAAGCAAAATTCCTAAGCGATAACCTGAATGTTTTAGTTCTCGGAAAACCCTGACGGGGAGGGGGAGTCAAAGTGAGCCCCGGCCCCGCGAGGGTGAACATGTCTCGATGTGACATTTGACGCCGGCACGTGCAGCGCACCTGCACATATGCCGTCAGCGGGCAGCGGCGCATGCAGCCACCCACAACCTCGAATATTGACTGCACGGCGCGCCATCAGTCGCACAGTCAAGGTCAAGGTCAAGACCAGTGGCTTCGTGCATGGCTCGAGAGGTGCCCTTGTGTCGCCAGGTGGTTATCTGCGTAGGCTGGTCGCCTGTGTGGTGACCTGTGCATCGGCAGGTTACCTGTGTGGTGACTTGTGTATCGACAGGTAACCTGCTTGATGACCTGTGAATCGGCAGGTGACCTGTGTGGTGACCTGTCAATCAGCAGGTGACCTGTGTGATGAACTGTGTATCGGCAGGTGACATGTTTGGTGACCTGTGAATCAGCAGGTGACATGTGTGTCGACAGGTGACCTGTGTATCGGCAGGTGACCTGTGTGGTGACTTGTATAATGGCAAGTGACCTGTTTGATGACATGTGTATCGGCAGGTGACATGTGTGATGACCTGCGTATCGGCAGGTGACCTGTGTGATCACCTGCGCATCGGCAGGTGACATGTGTGATGACCTGTGTGTCGACAGGTGACCTGTGTGATGACTTGTGTATTGGCAGGTGACCTGTTTGATGACCTGTGAATCAGCAGATGACCTGTGTGATGACCTGTGTATCGGCAGGTGACCTGTGTGATGACCTGTGTATCGGCAGGTGACCTGCGTGGTGACCTGCGCCTCAGCAGGTGTGTCAGCAGCGCCGCTGACCAGACACTCACCGACGGCTGGTGACCGTACGGACCACCCTCCTGCTCTCCATGCCAGCGGCTGCGGCGCCCGCTGTGCTACGGTGCTCCGTACGAAATGTCTTCAGCGTGACCGGCACCACTTCATCACACTGCCGGGGGCCAGACCAACCGTCAGACACACCAGCAACAGCACAGCGGCACAGCGGCACAGCAGAGCACAGCACACGACACACCAGCGGCAGCAGACGGCGCGGTCACCTAACGCTGATCAGCCGGGCCGGCAGCGGCCAGCGGCGCTACCCAGCTCTGACACAGCCCACCACCGCCGGCGACACCCAGCACCGCCACCGCACACCGTCCCTACCAGATGAGGCGCCCGGCCCGACTGGAAGCCGGCCGGAGGTAGGCGGGCGGCGAGCGGCGGGCGGCCGGCCGGCCGGCGTGCGGGGGCCGGCCGGCTCGACACGCCCCCTCACCTCCTCACCGCGCCATCGCCATATGCGGCGGCGCCTCCGCCCAGCGGCCGGCCGCAAAAATCACCATACCAGAAACCAGCGGCGCGTCACAGACCAGGTGTCTGCACGCAACCGAACCGACACGTCAGTCAACCAACGCCACCACACCAACCAGGTGGTGTGTACACGTCGCTGAACAACCAGGTGGTGCATACGGGTCCCCACACGAGCCACGTTGTGCATACACGTCACCACACGTGCACAAAGTCACTGATCCAAGAAGGCGAATGGAAGTCATGGCAGCAACTGAGGTGGAAAAATGTCCCCACACCGAGTGGGTGGTGCATACACGTCACCGGATCACGAGGTAGGTGGATTAGGCCGTCCCTGCACTGACCAGGTGGTGCATAAACGTCCTCGCACCAACCAGAGGATGCATAAACGTTGAATGTACCAACAGATGTCCGTACACGAAGCAGGTGACATGTGAACGCCACCACAATGACCAAGTGGTGTACAAACGTCGCCTCAATACCAAGTGGTGCATAAACGTCACCACACCGACCAGGTGGTGCATAAAGGACACAACACCAGCCAAGAGCGTTGTGGTGACCGCGTGACCTGTGATCCGCCCCACCACACCACACCAGACGCGTGGTGGTGACCGTGTGACCTGTGATCCGTCCCACCACACCACACCAGACGCGTTGTGGTGACCGTGCGGCCTGTGATCCGTCCCACCACACCACACCAGACGCGTTGTGTTGACCGAGTGGCCTGTGATCCGGCCCACCACACCACACCAGACGCGTGGTGGTGACCGTATGACCTGTGATCCGTCCCACCACACCACACCAGACGCGTTGTGGTGACCGAGTGGCCTGTGATCCGGCCCACCACACCACACCAGACGCGTTGTGTTGACCGCATGGTCTGTGATCCGCCCCACCACACCACACCAGACGCGTTGTGGTGACCGTGCGGCCTGTGATCCGCCCCACCACACCACACCAGACGCGTTGTGGTGACCGAGTGGCCTGTGATCCGCCCCACCACACCACACCAGACGCGTTGTGGTGACCGTGCGGCCTGTGATCCGCCCCACCACACCACACCACACCAGACGCGTTGTGGTGACCGAGTGGCCTGTGATCCGCCCCATCACACCACACCAGACGCGTTGTGGTGACCGAGTGGCCTGTGATCCGGCCCACCACACCACACCAGACGCGTTGTGGTGACCGCGCGGCCTTTAATATTCCCGAACTGCAATAGCTTCCTTCGTGTGGGCAGCGCTAACTTTGAGCATTAGGACGATCAGGTGGATACATTTTCACCATATTTGTACAGGTGTGAATAGCAAAAGCCAATCCGGTGTGTCAACATCATCTGGAAGAATCTGGAGGTATTTGGATGCAATACGAGGTGTCGTGCACTAAGATAGCACGAGACACCGGGACTCAGGTTCGTGTACAGTGTACACACTATGAGGCGCCATGGCGCACCTCAAGCAGAGGCATCGGCAGACTGGGCCTCATCGGTGAATCATTGTGTATCCTAATAATAATACATATCGGCGTACCAGCAAGATAAAAACTCGAATTGCACGTAAATTTGTTGTCAAGCGTTGCGTTATTTTCTTAACCACTTAAGAGTGCCGTGCGACTGCAGACGGACGTTGAGTGACTGCAGACGGACGCTGTGTGACTGCAGACGGACACTGCGGCTGCAGACGGACGCTGTGACTGCAGACGGACGCTGAGTGACTGCAGACGGACGCTGTGTGACTGCAGACGGACGCTGTGTGACTGCAGACGGACACTGCGGCTGCAGACGGACGCTGTGACTGCAGATGGACGCTGAGTGGCTGCAAACGGACGCTGTGACTGCAGACAGACGCTGTGTGACTGCAGACGGACACTGCGGCTGCAGACGGACGCCTGTGACTGCAGACGGACGATGTGTGACTGCAGACGGACGCCGGGGGGGTCGCCGTGACTGCAGACGGACGCTGTGTGACTGCAGACGGACGCTGTGACTGCAGATGGACGCTGAGTGGCTGCAAACGGACGCTGTGACTGCAGACAGACGCTGAGTGGCTGCAGACGGACGTTGAGTGACTGCAGACGGACGGTGTGGCTGCAGACGGACGCCGCGTGACTGCAGACGGACGCGGCGGACGCCGTGACTGTAGACGGACGCCGAGTGACTGCAGACGGACGCCGTGACTGCAGACGGACGCCGAGTGACTGCAGACGGACGCCGTGACTGCAGACGGACGCCGAGTGACTGCAGACGGACGATGTGTGGCTGCAGACGGACGCCGGGCGACTGCAGACGGACGCCGGGTGACTGCAGACGGACGATGTGTGGCTGCAGGCGGACGCCGTGTGACGCAATGGATTGCACTTCGTGTTGCTCCGGCGGCACGCCAATCATTGGAATCTCGTGCGATGCGGCTCACGGTTTCTGAAGAAGCAGGATTCCAGTGGGCCCCGCAGAACGAATGTGCTGACCACCTGGAGCGTTCATACGTTGCCAGTTGTGTGCTGACCACCTGGAGTGTTCATAAGTTGCTAGTTGGCCTGGCATGCGATGTGACGTTCTTGATGCCACCAGGGGCGGGGCAGGCCGAGTGGTTAAGGTGTTGAGCTCTGGGTACCAGAGGTCCCGGGTTCAATACTCGCACCACTCAGAACAATTCCTAATCCCGCAGCCCACCTGCGAAACAGTGTGGGCGGCGCCATTAGCCGTGATCGTGCATAAAGTGCGTCGAGAACCACCCAACAAACAAACAAACACTGATGCCACCATTTACTGACACCACTGTCCAACAGCTGACTGATATCGACTGAATGCTCACCAGCTGACCCTCAGCCCAGGGTGCTGTCCGTTACTGCGGCGTCTCCGACAACAGTCGGTGTGCCCCAGCTGCACCGCTGGCTGGCGACACGACGCTGCCTCGCCATTCCAGACGCGCGCACACGTGCGCCGTCGACGTGAGGCGCGCACCGAGACAGATAGGCGACGCGTGATGTCGCACCAGCACCGATACCTGCTGCTCACTCACCACGCACCAAGACAGATAGGCGACGCGTGATGTCGCACCAGCACCGATACCTGCTGCTACTCACCACGCACCGAGACAGATAGGCAGCGTGATGTCGCACCGCACTACCTGCTGCTCCACCGTCAGACGATGGCACGCGTGATGTCGCACCGCACGAACCTGCTGCTCCCACCCGCACCAGACAGATAGGCGACGCGTGATGTCGCCGCACCGATACCTGCTGCTCACTCACCGTCACCAGACAGATAGGCGACGCGTGATGTCGCACCAGCACCGATACCTGCTGCTCACTCACCACGCACCAAGACAGATAGGCGACGCGTGATGTCGCACCAGCACCGATACCTGCTGCTCACTCACCACGTCACCAAGACAGATAGGCGACGCGTGATGTCGCACCAGCACCGATACCTGCTGCTCGCCACGTGGTGAGCAGCAGGAGGAACAGGAAGTTAGCAGGAGCTACAAGGGATACCATGATGAATCATAAAGTATCGGGTGCAGCCATGAAGCATCAAGTGTAACTGCGAAGTGTCAGGTTTACTATGAAGCAACAAAGGTTAACGGAAGAAACTGAGGAACTACGACCACGCCGGAAACACACACACACACATATATATATATATATATATATATATATATATATATATATATATATATATATATATATATATATGCGGAGTCCTATATGTCCCAATGACATACAGGATGAACGTCCACGACGAGCCATATATATATATATATATATATATATATATATATATATATATATATATATATATATAAAAGGCAAGGTTGGGGTCATAAACAAGTGTGCTAGCCAGCTGCACCAGACAAGACGTCGCAGCACGATGAAAAGTCACGGGCTCACTGTCGGACAGTTGACGCCCTGGCGCCAGTACCACCCGGCCCCGAGACACGACGCTCAGCTATCAGTACGGCCAGGCCATGGGACACGGCGCCCACCCATGGGACATGGCGTCCACTTCCGGCCCTGAGAATAACACCCACGCCTGGCACCGAGCACATGGCGTCTATCGGCTAGCACGACCACCCGGTCCTGAGAAATTGCGCCCACGCCCGGCACCCATCCACCAGTACGACCACCTGGTCCTGAGAGATGGCACCCATCCGCCAACACGACCACCCGGTCCTGAGAGATGACGCCCATCCGCCAACTCGATCACCCGGTCCTGAGAAATGGCGGCCATCCGCGAACTCGACCACCCGGTCCTGAGAAATGGCGGCCATCCGCCAACTCGACCACCCGGTCCTGAGAGATGGCGGCCATCCGCCAACTCGACCACCCGGTCCTGAGAGATGGCGGCCATCCGCCAACTCGACCACCCGGTCCTGAGAGATGGCGGCCATCCGCCACACCACCCTAGTGGTCGACCACCCGGTCCTGAGAGATGGCGGCCATCCGCCAACTCGACCACCCGGTCCTAGAGATGGCGGCTCTGAGAGATGGCGGCCATCCGCCAACTGACCACCCGGTCCTGAGAGATGGCGGCCATCCGCCAACTCGACCACCCGGTCCTGAGAGATGGCGGCCATCCGCCAACTCGACCACCCGGTCCTGAGAAATGGCGGCCATCCGCCAACTCGACCACCCGGTCCTGAGAGATGGCGGCCATCCGCCAACACGACCACCCGGTCCTGAGAGATGGCGGCCATCCGCCAACTCGACCACCCGGTCCTGAGAGATGGCGGCCATCCGCCAACTCGACCACCCGGTCCTGAGAGATGGCGGCCATCCGCCAACTCGACCACCCGGTCCTGAGAAATGGCGGCCATCCGCCAACTCGACCACCCGGTCCTGAGAAATGGCGGCCATCCGCCAAGCTCGACCACCCGGTCCTGAGAGATGGCGGCCATCCGCACACACTGAGAGATGGCGGCCATCCGCCAACTCGACCACCCGGTCCTGAGAAATGGCGGCCATCCGCCAACTCGACCACCCGGTCCTGAGAAATGGCGGCCATCCGCCAACTCGACCACCCGGTCCTGAGAGATGGCGGCCATCCGCCAACTCGACCACCCGGTCCTGAGAGATGGCGGCCATCCGCCAACTCGACCACCCGGTCCTGAGAGATGGCGGCCATCCTCCAACTCGACCACCCGGTCCTGAGAGATGGCGGCCACGCCCGGTGCCGAGACATGGCACCCATCCGGCAGCACGATTAAATCGCACACGCTGATGCGCTCCGGAGACGGAGCGATATTGCGATATTGTCGGAGCAAAAACGCCACATGGCGTGACACTTTTAAGCGGCGGCGGCGGGCGTCTGGCTGGGAGTACTCCTGTGAGAAGATCGAGCGGAGGGGCGAGCCAGCCACTACGACCACTGGTCCATTGCAGTCCAGCAGTCCGGTCCAGCGTCCGAGCTCAGCGGTCCGGTCCAGCAGTTCGGCTCATCGGTCCGGTCCAGCGCCCGAGCTCAGCGGTCCGGCTCAGTTGTCAGATCGATAGGCACAGCTCAGAGGTCATACTATTGGCGTTGACCCAGCCGGCACCCGGCAGCTATAAACATGCCCCAAAACGGCTGACGCGCCTACTCTATAGCAATACAAACGTGATTATACCGTTGCATGCCACATTAGACAACGTAATGCTCCCATTTCATAATACCAAGCGTGAATAACGTTTCCAAGTGTCAGCGAACATGACCTCATTTTGATTTAAATCGTGGGCATTGCATGACATTTCTCTGATTGACAAGAAAAATAACCGTCGTTTGGTGCCGATCAATAAGGCTCAAGTTTCTGCAATGCATTCGCCACACACTGATGTAGTTACGATGGCTGCCGATGCACTTCCCAGAACTCGGAATGGCCTGAGCAGTCATCGAGCGTGTGACGTGTACCGTGGCAAACTGCGAATGGGTTGCTATTTGTGAGGTGGTGGCCTCACTTCGACGGTGCTGGGCTTGACGGCCAAGTGGAAACCGAGGCGAAGTGGCTACTGAAATTGTTCACTTCCCCGGCAAAAACATTCACAGGACAATTTGTGCGTTTTTCTGAGACAAATAAACTACTTGTACCAGTAAGACGCATTGCTCGGCGCAAGACAAGTCGAACGGTTTTTGTTTTATTAAAGAGTTTTCGTTAAATGTTGCACACAATGTTGGACGTGGTTGAGACAAAAACACCGTGATAAACGGGCTGACACTGAGGGAGCAAACTGGCACGAAAGCCATGTCCGCTACTCAGACAATATTTTTCCCATCGACATCGGAATATAAAAGGGCTTCAAGTTTTCAAGGAAAACAATTATTTCTGTTTCAGCATGCAGTTTTCGATATCGGTGCGAGGAGAATCTGAATCAAGCACCCACTATTTTTAATCATGACATTTTGGCACTAGCTATCCAGGTGAAATGAGGAACATTGTGATTATAAAAACACTTCGCAGGTATCAAGAATGCAACCGAACTGCTATATTTTTTTTTATCTCAGACAACCTTGTCATGTTCGTTGCCCCAGTTATTGTCACAGCGGTTTGTTGCGATGGAAACGGTGCCAAGTGATGACGGTTGGGCATTGAAAGTCCAACGGCAGCACACAAGCGGGCGGCAGTTTTGCGAATACTGAGACAAACGTGGTCAGCACATTTGCCTACACAGGTGGCTGTTCCATGCCTTTAGCTGGTCCGATCTTTACATTCCGACTGTAATCCTACAGAATATCCGACAAGGAGCAGTCACGTGTGTCCAACAGCAGGACGGTGCGGGCCACATGGTGTCGATGTGTACTCCAACAGCAGGACGGTGCGGGCCACATGGTGTCGATGTGCACTCCAACAGCAGGACGGTGCGGACCACATGGTGTCGATGTGTACTCCAACAGCAGGACGGTGCGGACCACATGGTGTCGATGTGTACTCCAACAGCAGGACGGTGCGGACCACATGGTGTCGATGTGCACTCCAACAGCAGGACGGTGCGGACTACATGGTGTCGATGTGTACTCCAACCAGACTTGTGCTCGACTCGAGTTGAATCGAGAATCGACTCATGAATCAATCGTTTTTCGATGAGTCGTGAGTTGAATCGATTGTTTTCCCAAAAACATATCTTGAGTCGCGAGTTGAATCACATCTTTTTTTTAATGAGTTGAATCACGAGTCAATCATTTGAATCACAATGAGTCATTTGAGTCTTGCGACTCAAATGCAAGTTATGAACAAATGATATAAAGCATGTATCTTTGTAAATAGTATGCCATGACACAAGGTAGGGAGTAAAAACACAGTATAATTATTGATGCTTAGGATTACAATTGTCAACTTATCAGCTGCCAGTGAGTAAAGAATGAGGTGTACTTAAGTTATTTACCAAAAACGGATAACAACAACTACAAAAAAAGTTTTAATGCTAAGCTTGGTATTCACAATCAGTATCATGCATGAGTCAATTCTAGTGCCAGAAACACAACACAGAAATGGGATGTGATTGTGAAAAGTAATAGGGAACTGAAACGACCATGCACTTTTTTTTGAACAGGCATTTGCACTGAATAAATTGCGTCGGTTTGTGTGACAAATAACAAACCCACGTTACCTTTACAAGAAGGTAGATAAAAATTTTCCTTCAAGCCCGCATGACGTCATTCGAAGCTAAAAAAAAATATGGTAGAAATTTGGTCGCAGAACTTATCTCAAATCATACGCAATGGTCACTTTAATTTGCTTCCTAGCAAATATATTTGTATTCCGCTCACCAGGTGAGTTATAATCTTTTCCCATTCTTTCCAGTGAGCATTTGTTCCGACACATTTTATTCTCATGCATAGACAAGGTCGGATTTGTGCATTGTAATCCGGCGTTTGGAGAGGAATATTTTGTAGTCATCCAGTATGGAGAATATATTTATTCAAACCTTATGCATGGTAACTCAACTTGCACCCATTTCAGTGAATTTTGAGCACTTTTCCTTGGTCACAGCAGTTCGTTGTCAAAAGTTAATAACTTAGGAACTTCAACTTCCAGATGAAAAACAACAAACAATTTTCTGGAAAGGATAATGTTCAGGATCCCCAAAATCTAGGATCAGCCTATTTTTCCAAACATTTACATACCTACCTACATTGACATACAGCAGTTTTTGAAAACAGTTTTTCCAGGCCAGCTAGACCCAGGGCATGATGCATTCTTTCTTGGTGAATCTTGCATGGATTGTTGATGATACATGCATAATTGAACATTTATGTACAACACCATTGTGATCTAGGAATGCCCTCCTGAAACTTGCAACTCAACTGAAACTCTCCTGCCAATGGGGAGAAGAAGCTATGGAGCACTTAGCGCCCCCTTGACTGTCCGTTCTTCCGCTCTTGAACGAGGGTGACAACTTGAACATGTAAAATGGATGGTAGAGGGAGCCTACCAATATCAGGAACAAGCCCTTTATTTTGGAGGCACTTGATGGTGAGCCTGCCCGAAATGGCACATTGTTGGGCAGGACGATTATTACTGTGTCATTTAGGATACCCTTTGATGCAGCTAAATAATAGGTCTTTCGATTAGAATACGTCAAAGTACCCTATATTGCCATAAAATATGCAAGATAGCGTAGAGAAAGTCGGTAAAATTGGGTGTAAACCAATGGTGAAGGGAAACCTTCAAGCCTGCTACCAAATAAACTTCGTGGGGGCAACAGACCAACGCAACCATATTCTGTGCAGATACCTATTGCAGTGCAGAACCTGGGTGCCATGTTGCAGTTAGGTGATGTGTGTCAGGTATATGATTCAGGTTGTGTGTGCATCATGCTGACGTGGATTGAGATATTATGCACTCATTGCTTTGCATATGCATTGACAACCATTCATCTCGTTAATCTGTTTGAGTCAATTACTTTATGCACATGCACGTTCACTTATTTGTATATTTATCCTATATATCAACGATTACAGTGCATGACGAATGATAAATAATGTGAGGTGAAAACAAAGTTATAGCAAAAATAATATATCCAACAGTCAACAGATGTTTCGATGTTGGAGCATCTTCGTTAGTGTGAATAAATACTGATTCCCTTCTTTAATTAGACAGATGAAGATGAGTTGACATCAAACTGTCTGTCAAATAAATTATTTTTGCTATAACTTTGTTTGCACCTCACATTTATATATATATATATATATATATATATATATATATATATATATATATATATATATACATATATATTTATTATATATATATATATATATATATATATATATATATATATTTATATATTATATTTATATATATATATATATATATATATATATATATATATATATATATATATATAAATAGTGTGTGAGCAGTGCACACAAAATCATATGGCTTATGAGTCTGATACCATTGAGTCGGATCTGAATCGATTCAAATTTATGTTTCAGTCGTGAGTTGAATCGGATCTCTGTAGCTCTGAGTCTGAATTGAGTCGAATCAAATAATTTTGACCTGCTGTGAATCATGAGTTGAATCGGATCTCAAGATCTATGGGTCAAATGTGAGCCGATTAAAAAAATTTGAGTTGAGCACAAGTCTGACTCCAACAGCAGGACATGTGCGTGCGGAACACATGGTGTCGATGTGTACTCCAACAGCAGGACGGCGCGGACCACATGGTGTCGATGTGTACTACCAACAGCAGGACGGCGCGGACCACATGGTGTCGATGTGTACTCGGGTGGCATGGTGTCGATGTGTACTCCAACAGCAGGACGGTGCGGACCACATGGTGTCGATGTGTACTCCAACAGCAGGACGGTGCGGACCACATGGTGTCGATTGTGTGATGTACTCCGACAGCAAGACGGTGCGGACCACATGGTGTCGATGTGTACTCCAACAGCAGGACGGTGCGGGACCACATGGTGTCGATGTGTACTCCAACAGCAGGACGGTGCGGACCACATGGTGTCGATGTGTACTCCAACAGCAGGACGGTGCGGACCACATGGTGTCGATGTGCACTCCAACAGCAGGACGGTGCGGACCACATGGTGTCGATGTGTACTCCAACAGCAGGACGGTGCGGACCACATGGTGTCGATGTGTACTCCAACAGCAGGACGGTGCGGACCACATGGTGTCGATGTGCACTCCAACAGCAGGACGGTGCGGACTACATGGTGTCGATGTGTACTCCAACCAGACTTGTGCTCGACTCGAGTTGAATCGAGAATCGACTCATGAATCAATCGTTTTTCGATGAGTCGTGAGTTGAATCGATTGTTTTCCCAAAAACATATCTTGAGTCGCGAGTTGAATCACATCTTTTTTTTAATGAGTTGAATCACGAGTCAATCATTTGAATCACAATGAGTCATTTGAGTCTTGCGACTCAAATGCAAGTTATGAACAAATGATATAAAGCATGTATCTTTGTAAATAGTATGCCATGACACAAGGTAGGGAGTAAAAACACAGTATAATTATTAATGCTTAGCATTACAATTGTCAACTTATCAGCTGCCAGTGAGTAAAGAATGAGGTGTACTTAAGTTATTTACCAAAAACGGATAACAATAACTACAAAAAAAAAGTATTAATGCTAAGCTTGGTATTCACAATCAGTATCATGCATGAGTCAATTCTAGTGCCAGAAACACAACACAGAAATGGGATGTGATTGTGAAAAATAATAGGGAACTCAAACGACCATGCACTTTTTTTTTAACAGGCATTTGCACTGAATAAATTGCGTCGGTTTGTGTGACAAATAACAAACACACGTTACCTTTACAAGAAGGTAGATATAAATTTTCCTTCAAGCCCGCATGACGTCATTCGAAGTTTAAAAAAAAAAATATGGTAGAAATTTGGTTGCAGAACTTCTCTCAAATCATACGCAATGGTCACTTTAATTTGCTTCCTAGCAAACATATTGGTATTCCGCTCACCAGGTGAGTTATAATCTTTTCCCATTCTTTGCAGTGAGCATTTGTTCCGACACATTTTATTCTCATGCATAGACAAGGTCGGATTTGTTCATTGTAATCCGGCGTTTGGAGAGGAATATTTTGTAGTCATCCAGTATGGAGAATATATTTATTCAAACCTTATGCATGGTAACTCAACTTGCACCCATTTCAGTGAATTTTGAGCACTTTTCCTCATCACAGCAGTTCGTTGTCAAAAGTTAATAACTTAGGAACTTCAACTTCCAGATGAAAAAACAACAAATAATTTTTTGGAAAGGATAATGTTCAGGATCCCCAAAATCTAGGATCAGCCTATTTTTCCAAACATTTACCTACCTACCTACATTGACATACAGCAGTTGTTGAAAACAGTTTTTCCAGGCCAGTTAGACCCAGGGCATGATGCATTCTTCCTTGGTGAATCTTGCATGGATTGTTGATGATACATGCATAATTGAACATTTATGTACAACACCATTGTGATCTAGGAATGCCCTCCTGAAACTTGCAACTCAACTGAAACTCTCCTGCCAATGGGGAGAAGAAGCTATGGAGCACTTAGCGCCCCCTTGACTGTCCTTTCTTCCGCTCTTGAACGAGGGTGACAACTTGAACATGTAAAATGGATGGTAGAGGGAGCCTTCCAATATCAGGAACAAGCCCTTTATTTTGGAGGCACTTGATGGTGAGCCTGCCGGAAATGGCACATTGTTGGGCAGGACGATTATTACTGGGTCATTTAGGATACCCTTTGATGAAGCTAAATAATAGGTCTTTCAATTAGAATACGTCAAAGTACCCTATATTGCCATAAAATATGCAAGATAGCGTAGAGAAAGTCGGTAAAATTGGGTGTAAACCAATGGTGAAGGGAAACCTTCAAGCCTGCTACCAAATAAACTTCGTGGGGGCAACAGACTAACGCAACCATATTCTGTGCAGATACCTATTGCAGTGCAGAATCTGGGTGCCATGTTGCAGTTAGGTGATGTGTGTCAGGTATATGATTCAGGTTGTGTGTGCATCATGCTGATGTGGATTGAGGTATTATGCACTCATTGCTTTGCATATGCATTGCAACCATTCACTCGTTAATCTGTTTGAGTCAACTACTTTTGCACATGCACGTTCATTTATCTGTATATTTATCCTATATATCAACCATTACAGTGCATGACGAATGATAAATAATTTGAGGTGAAAACAAAGTTATAGCAAAATAATATATCCACGTCAACAGATGTTTCGATGTTGGAGCATCTTCGTTAGTGTGAATAAATACTGATGCCCTCCTTTAATTAGACAGATGAAGATGACTTGACATCAAACTGTCTGTCAAATAATTATTTTTGCTATAACCTTGTTTCTCATTATATATATATATTATATATATATATATATATATATATATATATATATATATATATATATATATATATATATATATATATATATATATATATATATAAATAGTGTGTGAGGAGAGCACACAAAATCATATGGCTTATGAGTCTGATACCATTGAGTCGGATCTGAATCGATTCAAATTTATGTTTGAGTCGTGAGTTGAATCGGATCTCTGTAGCTCTGAGTCTGAATTGAGTCGAATCAAATAATTTTGACCTGCTGTGAATCATGAGTTGAATCGGATCTCAAGATCTATGAGTCAAATGTGAGCCGATTCAAAAAATTTGAGTCGAGCACAAGTCAGACTCCGACAGCAGGACGGTGCGGACCACATGGTGTCGATGTGTACTCCGACAGCAGGACGGTGCGGACCACATGGTGTCGATGTGTACTCCAACAGCAGGACGGTGCGGACCACATGGTGTCGATGTGTACTCCAACAGCAGGACGGTGCGGACCACATGGTGTCGATGTGTACTCCGACAGCAGGACGGTGCGGACCACATGGTGTCGATGTGTACTCCGACAGCAGGACGGTGCGGACCACATGGTGTCGATGTGTACTCCGACAGCAGGATGGTGCGGACCACATGGTGTCGATGTGTACTCCGACAGCAGGACGGTGCGGACCACATGGTGTCGATGTGCACTGATACTCAGTTGCCCGGGGGCAATGTATCGGCTTCACGGCAATGCGACTCTCGATTGCCGAGATCTGGCCAGGTTTGTTCTCTCGTTTTTTTTGCGCACAGAAATTAACGTACTCAAGTCGGGAAGTGTTTGTAGAAGTGGAACAGAACGTTTTAAAGAAAATAAAACATTGCACTTGCGGTTTAGCTGACCGCACATCCAACTTTTGTAGAACTGAATCGACTCGTGGTGAAGGTTTCACTGCCCTAGGTCACCTGGTTGTAGTAAAATAAGCCTGTAAGAAGATTTGACCGAGTCAGAGTGATGCCATTTTATCGCATGCAGGGCCTCTGGCCTTGCACGCAACAATACGGCATCATAATTGACGTTCAATGACACTTTACCCAATGTGCAATGCTTTTTTCACGATATACCAAGAAATATGCTAATTCCTGCTTTTATGAGCACATTTTGGAAGAATAACCAGCTTCAAAATTGGTGTTTAGTGATGTGAATACTAGGCCACCACGATGTACAGGTGAATGCACGCCATGCCATCAAAGATGACATGTTCATTGCCTTGATATTCATTGTCTTGATGACACTTGACTCTCGCCCGGTAGCTCCTAATGTGGCGCGTGGTGACGGCTCTGGAACGGCCTGTCAGGCGACCTGAGCGGAGACATAACCGAGGCCACCGCCTCAAGCGCTGGCCGCCGACCTTGGCTCCGTTCAGGGGTCACAAGTGACTTACTCTGGCCTAGTGAACTTAACTAGGAATGAGTGGTGTGAACCAATACTAGGAACAAATTGCACATTTCTTCATCTGTACGTGGTTTCCCGTAACAAATTCCCCACGTGGATGCACCGACTGCAAAGAGCGTCGCCGACCGCCTTCTGTCAAATGAGAGGGCCGCCCAGCAGCCGCCCCGGTATCAAATCGAACAGTGCACCATGGGAACAATTGCGAATTTTCCTCAATGAATTCAAGAAATGTTGTCTTGATTTCTTCACATTTTGTTTTTTTTTTTGGGGGGGGGCCGCAAGTGATGCAAAATGTTTGTACTTTTCAGATACGGGGCTCATTTTAGCACATTTCTAAGACATCGGGTTAGAATATTCGCTTAAAGGCAACCATTGCGTGATATCGACCGCATAGCTCGGGAGCACTCGTTCCCGCAGGCCCCGACCCACGCGCAAACCGTGTATAGGATGCCTTCAGTACTGGGCTATGGTTGGTATCCAAGTCAAAAAGCTGATGGTCTAATAGCTATCACTATTGAGAGGATATCGATATGCACACATCATAGCTTCATTTAATCCCATTGCCCCATGCCTTCAATTTCAGTATGGTGTCCCGGGATCAGTAACTTGAAAGCATTTTCTAGAAAAAATTAGAAAACCAACGAAGCTGAACGCGAGTCGACGCAACCAGACATACGGCATTCAATTCTCCACATGTTTTGTGCATGATCCAACCTGATTTCGTTGCGACCATTTGATATCCCACGAATTATTCCGTTTCGAACATGTCTCGGTCTTTATTAACACGTCGCGTTGTGGCTGATGCAAATCGTGGGTGGGAGAAATCAGACTGGGGAAGCGAAAATAATCACTGATTTTCAAGAACTCCTCAAACTTTGACCGGCGACGATTCGAGCGTGCCTTGGAGAAAAAATATAAAATAAAACATGTCGAAATTTGGGAACAACGCCGAGAATATCAAACATTTTCTCTTATGACAGGTCGCTCGGGGACATGGCCGGAATGCCCGCTCTCTCCTGGATCCACTAGTGGTCTGCATGCAGAGATAGCACAGCCTAACAATTTTACATCGGACCAGTATATAGGGCCAAACACCAAGGTTACCCACTCGGTGAGCTCAACAGCAAGTGCTTCGCCACGGAAGGATATATTGGCGGACGATATTCGTCGCTTAGTTCTATTGAGGTATGTGAGAACCACTGGTGTTTGGCGGACTACCCCCTCGCACCACCCACCCCCACCTCTCCCTGTCAACTGATCAGCTTCCCGACACCTGCTGATCGCTATATTAGTCAGGCATAGGGCATTGTACTATATTGTGGTAGGGTCTGAGGTGCTCGAATTACCTTTTGTCACTTCTAACTTTAATATTGTTTTCACAAACATTGGCTGGCCATTTCCATACAACATCCGTGGACACACTGTCTGGTCTCATTCGTTTCCAATTCGCTTGGGGAGGACATGCAGCGAACAGCACTTGAAAACGCACTGCGCGGATTGCATAACTTTTGGGTGTCAGAGTTGCTTCAAAACTGCACTTTCCTCGGAAAGCATGGATCCATTTGGATGGCTCTGCTAATGCATACATTTTGAGAGCTAGAACTGGCCATGTTTTAAACCCGATACGAGTATCCCTGAATCCCTGGTGCACAGGTGTGGTGATGAACGTACATATTGTGGCTTATCTCGCCTTCATAGTGCTTTTACGAGAACAATATTATTTATTGTTCCAAACCGGTTGGGAATCGGCAGGCTGGTTGGAAATAGTGACGATGGCATGGTATGATGACAGTGACGGGTGAAGCGTAGGTATAGGGCGGGCATCAGTACGGGACGGCTGCCCTACTGCGTCCACGTATGTCTGCATACCAGAGACGGACACAGAGGGGGCACTAGGGCCATATGCCCCCTCCTTGGAAAGGTGGCACCCCTCCGGCCGGGAAAGGCACCCCTTCAGCATGTTCGAGTGCACCGCCTGAGGTCAACCATTTTTTTTTCGCCGAAGGCGCCGGGAACGAGTAGTCTAGGGGTAAGTTGCCCGTCTTACAATCGAAAGAGTGTGGGTTCGAGTCTTATCTGTCGCTACTCTTCGCCCGCGGCCAATCGGCGTGAGAGATTGGCGACGCTACATGACTCAACGGTCGACGTGGCGTACAACCAATGACCACCACCATCGCCGAAGGCGCCCCTCAGAGTAAATGTGCCCCTACCCATGACAAATCCTAGCTCCGCCCCTGCTGCATACATGCAGGCGAGCGAGCAGGATGTTTTAATGAACGCTCCCAAGGCACGCCAGGTCGATGCCATGGTTGTATGGGCCGGCGCAGGGCCGTGAGAGGTCAGGGCCCATGTCCACACTTCTGGTGATCTTAAGTACTAACCTAACCTACATACGTGGAATGCGTGGCCAAGTGCCTCACTGGCAATTTTGTTCCCAAAGCGTCAAATGTGTCCAAGCTCTCGATATGTAAACAGTGGAGTCACCTGAGGGCTACCCTGCCTCGGAGCGGCGTAAGTGTGCCAGTCGACTTGTTTACACGTTCACGACTTCGGGTCGTTCTGGACAGGCCACTGGGATTAGCCAGCTGCATTTGTGTTGTAGCAGACAAGTGGGCACTGCCAGAAGGTAAGTCATGGGTTACTCAATGACTGACAATGACTGACTTACTCTCCGTGAGATCCTGAACGGGGCTCATGGGAGTCAGCGGGCGGGCACCGACACCAAATGAATGCAGCTTTGATCGTACGGCGCGTGTGAACGCTGCGTCTATTGTTTATTGTTTATTGGGCGGTTTAGACGCACTTCATGCACGACCACGGCTAATGGTGCCGCCCACACTGCTTCGCCGGTGGGCCGCGGGATTGGGAAATGTCCCGAGTGGTGCGAGTGTTGAACCCTGGACCTTGGTAGCCAGAGCTCAACACCTTAACCACTCGGCGACCCCGTTCCGTGAGCGCTGCCTCATGACACTGATCACTCTGAGCGTCGCGTCCTCTTACCAGGTCACAATCTTCGCACTCCACCTCCCTTCCACCTGTGGGGTGTCGTGGCCTTTACTGGTGAAGTGATACCACATGATCGAAGCCCTTCTAAGGAAATGAAAACGGTCTGCTTAGGCTAATTTATTTGAATGTTTTAACTAACAATAAGCTTATCCTTACACTACTTGTATTATTGTTTCTAGTGCAGAGAAAACATCACATCATTTCATACACATGCTTCGTGTGAAAATACGACGGTGGTCTTTTGGTCCGTAAATAGGCAACTGTGCCAGAAGATAACACAATTATTATTATTATTATTATTAGGGAATTATTTTGTAGCGGTATATATATATCCACCACAAAGCTGTGTGGGTTAAGATGTTAAGATCCGGGGGTGGGGGGTGGGGTGGGTGGGGTAGGATGGGTGGTGGTGGTGGTGGTGGTGAGGGTGGGGTGGGGGGTATTGGCGATATCCGCCTCATCAACCAGATGACACTTTCACATCTTAAATGCACATTTCGGGCGCAAGCGTCGTGGATTGTTGTCATTTATACAGAAAAGGAGTTCGGAAGCATAGTTTGCATTTTAGGCGGCTAATCTTTACCTAGTAGATACAAGCTGACAAGTTTTCATATTTAGTGGCATGAGATACCTCACGACACTTGAGTTTGATGTTGATGTTGGACAATGCCTACGGAACTTTTTCATCAAAGGGGATATATTTGTGTCATCCTTCACACCTCATGGGCCACAACTTAAAAACGCTGCAGGGTCTAAGAGTCAGGTGCAGTTGTCAGGGAAATATGCGAAACCAACGGTCCATAATCCTACTCGGTGCCACTTCTTCGTTAGGTTCTGGCGGCTACTGATGATGAAATTGGACATCAGTCAGTAAATATGTGCACTAGTAACTCAGCCGGGGACTGCACGGACGCAGGCGTATCTAACACCAGCCCAGTCAATGGAAGGCGGTAGGCCCAAGACCAACCGACGGCCCGACGTTAACAGACGGCAGGACTCAGACCAACCGACGGCAGGCCCGAGGTCAACAGACAGCAGGACTCAGACCAACCGACAGCAGGACTCAGACCAACCGACGGCAGGACTCAGAC
This sequence comes from Ashinkailepas kermadecensis, assembly GCA_034440615.1. Taxonomy (NCBI): domain Eukaryota; kingdom Metazoa; phylum Arthropoda; class Thecostraca; family Neolepadidae; genus Ashinkailepas; species Ashinkailepas kermadecensis. The sequence goes on from JAOTOM010005053.1 coordinate 649,198, forward strand.
CAACCGACGGCAGGCCCGAGGTCAACGGACACCAGGACTCAGACCAACCGACAGCAGGCCCAAGGTCAACGGACACCAGGACTCAGACTAACCGTCGGCCCGAGGTCAACAGACAGCAGGACTCAGACCAACCGACGGCAGGCCCCAGACCAACCGACGGCAGGCCCGAGGTCAACAGACAGCAGGACTCAGACCAACCGACGGCCCGAGGTCAACAGACGGCAGGACTCAGACCAACCGACGGCAGGCCCGAGGTCAACGGACAGCAGGACTCAGACCAACCGACAGCAGGCCCCAGACCAACCGACGGCAGGCCCGAGGTCAACAGACAGCAGGACTCAGACCAACCGACGGCCCGAGGTCAACAGACAGCAGGCCCCAGACCAACCGACGGCAGGCCCGAGGTCAACGGACAGCAGGACTCAGACCAACCGTCGGCCCGAGGTCAACAGACAGCAGGCCCCAGACCAACCGACGGCAGGCCCGAGGTCAACGGACAGCAGGACTCAGACCAACAGACAGCAGGCCCCAGACCAACAGACGGCAGGCCCAAGGTTAACGGACAGCAGGACTCAGACTAACCGTCGGCCCGAGGTCAACAGACAGCAGGACTCAGACCAACAGACAGCAGGACTCAGACCAACCGACGGCAGGCCCAAGGTCAACGGACACCAGGACTCAGACTAACCGTCGGCCCGAGGTCAACAGACAGCAGGACTCAGACCAACAGACAGCAGGACTCAGACCAACCGACGGCAGGCCCGAGGTCAACAGACAGCAGGACTCAGACCAACAGACAGCAGGCCCCAGACCAACCGACGGCAGGCCCGAGGTCAACAGACAGCAGGTCTGAGTGAAACGAATGGCAGGCCCGAGACCAACCTAGGGCAGGTTTTCTTCAGAACCAATATCGAACTTCAACCAATAGTTCACCACAGGAACATCATTTTAGATTATTTTTAAACATAGTTCTGGGCACAAAATGATCTCGTTGTTGATGAGCCACTAAACAATTAATGATCACCTACGGCAGACCGGAGACCAAGGGACAACAGGCCAAAGACCAACGGACAACAGACCAAAGATCAACGGACGGTAGTTTCGGCAAGAAATCAGCAAAATCGCAAAGTGTAAACATGATCTCCGTATTCAATTTCCTCATATATACCGTACCACATCTACCCAATGTCACTATATTAGCAAGTATAATTTAAATGTCGTATATAAAAAAGAACCAGATGCCACAGGACACTGCTTTGCAGAACACCACAACTGATACCGCAGGACATAAACAGACTTAGGCTCCTTCATAGGTTGTGACCTATGAAGGTTCATTCATCCGTGAAAATGTCTCATTCTCATGATTGATTGAATGAATGACTGAAAAGCGCTACTTCCCTTCCTTGGGTTCCTGATTCCGCCAGGTAATTCGGAACTATAACAAGCAAACAAAAACGAGTACTCAATTTTGTCCTGATTGATTTTCCCTACACTGCGGGGTGATGGGATGGTCAAATTTCCGGTTTTCAGAGGATCCACCCCGCGCACAAGAACCAGGCTTAATTTTCTTTTACAGCAATGGAATACAGGGTATCTGCAGATGTGACAGCGCTCTGACGACACGGGGGACCACCTCACCGCCATTTGGCCACAGATGTCCACATCTGACACAAGTTTCACAGATGTCCACATCTGACAAGTCTAAATGATGTGCCCACAAGGCACCGTTTTCAACGGCTCTCCACCAAACTCGCCGCAGCCAACATCATAGCGGTGGTGGCGAGTGGATGGACGGGCAACAACCCCAGACCTTCACCATTGTGTGTACTTCAGCACATGCGGTGGCCAACTGAGGTCTCGGTCGGGCAATGTTCGGTACGTCTGGTGGGGTTGGGCCATGCTCGGCACGTCTGGTGGCCGACTGCTGAGGCCTAGGTCGGGCCATTTTCGGCACTTCTGGTGGCCGACTGCTGGGGCCTCGGTCGGGCCATGTTCGGCACGTCTGGTGGGGTCGGGCCATGCTCGGCACGTCTGGTGGCCGACTGCTGGGGCCTCGGTCGGGCCATGTTCGGCACGTCTGGTGGGGTCGGGCCATGTTCGGCACGTCTGGTGGCCGACAGCTGGGGCCTCGGTCGGGCCATGTTCGGCACGTCTGGTGACCGACAGCTGTAGTCTCGGTCGGGCCATGTTCGGTACGCCTGGTGGGGTCGGGCCATGTTCGGCACGTCTGGTGGCCGACAGCTGTAGTCTCGGTCGGGCCATGTTCGGTACGTCTGGTGGGGTCGGGCCATGTTCGGCACGTCTGGTGGCCGACTGCTGGGGCCTCGGTCGGGCCATGTTCGGCACGTCTGGTGGCCGACAGCTGGGGCCTCGGTCGGGCCATGTTCGGCACGGCCACGACTGCTGGGGCCTCGGTCAGGCCATGTTCGGCACGGCCACGACTGCTGGGGCCTCGGTCGGGCCATGTTCGGCACGGCCACGACTGCTGGGGCCTCGGTCGGGCCATGTTCGGCACGGCCACGACTGCTGGGGCCTCGGTCGGGCCATGTTCGGCACGGCCACGACTGCTGGGGCTCGGTCGGGCCATGTTCGGCACGGTTGAACACACAGGCGACCCGACGCCGAGTCAGCATCTGCTGGCGGTGGCGATTTGAATGCGACAAGGTCATTACGAGTGGAGTGAGTCATCCGTTAGCGGGCTAGCTGCAGAGCCGGCTTCGGGATCTGTGGACTGGTGGTGGACAGCCCTGTGGATCAGTCGACTAATGGTGGACAGGCCTGTGGACCAGTCGACTAATGTGGATAGGCTTGTGGACCAGTCGACTAATGGTGGACAGGCCTGTGGACTAATAGTGGGCAGGTCTGTGCACTAATGGTGGACATACCTGTGGACCAGTGGTGAGGTGATGGACAGGCCTGTACACTAATGGTGGACATACCTGTGGACCAGTGGTGAGGTGATGGGCAGGCCTGTACACTTATGGTGGACAGGCCTGTGGACCAGTGGTGAGGTGATGGACAGGCCTGTACAATAATGATGGACAGGCCTGTGGCTAGTGGTGAACATTACGTACTAGTATTGCCGAATATATGTGCTTGGTTTGCCTTCCACGTGATGTGAATGTACGTCATGCTGGTTTGCCCTTCGACGTCGTGTAAATGCATGTCATGTTAGTTTCTTGACGAGATGTCCATTTTCTGATATATACATACTTCAACTTAAGTACTTGTGCAATAAAAATACTCACATCCCGAAAAAATGAATATCAAAATCATTCAAATCACATAAAAATACACCAGAAAAATGGGGGCGGCTCGGTGAGGGGGGGGGGCGGCTCGGTGGGTGTGGGTATGGTGAGGTGGAGGGCGGCTCGGTGGGTGTAGGTATGGTGAGGCTCGGTGGGTGTGGGTATGGTGAGGGGGGGGGCGGCGGCGGCTCGGTGAGTGTGGGTATGGTGAGGTGGAGAGCGGCTCGGTGGGTGTAGGTATGGTGAGGCTCCATGGGTGTGGGTATGGTGAGGGGGGGGGGGAGCGGCGGCTCGGTGAGTGTAGGTATGGTGAGGTGGAGGGCGGCTCGGTGGGTGTAGGTATGTTGATGCTCGGTGGGTGTAGGTGTGGTGAGGTGGAGGGCGGCTCGGTGGGTGTTGGTATGGTGGGGTGGAGGGCGCGCCACCAGCGCCGCTCGCTCCAGCGCCGTCAGCTGGCGGGGCGGCTCGGCACGCCATTGGCCGGATGCAGTGCGGCCGCTGCTGCCGAACAGACGGGCGGCGATGCGACGGCAGGCGTGCCGCTGTGCAGGCCGGGCCACCCGGCTGCCGGCAATTTTTATTTCTTATTTGGGTTTACACGCGCATCGACTTGCTAAGGTGACACAGTGCCACACGGGCCTGTATCCGCCCATTACCACCGCTGCAGTGGTGGCAAGGGCACCACCGCCGCAGTGGTGGTAGCGCCACCACTGCAGCGGTGGTGACGGCACCAGCACAGCAGCGGTTCCGGCCCGAGCAGTGCATCGCTTGGGCTGCACCACCTGCGGTCACCTCTCTGGCGAACATGTACGCTGCGGCATCACGAATGGCCAGATCAAGCGTGACGCAACACCGCGCGCGTACCACACCCAGTGGCGCAGCCACGATCTTCCTGAGGGGAGGGGCGACCAAAAAAGTGATGAAATAGAGCTTCCGGCGAACAAAGCGAGCCGAACATTTATGGCTTTCCGTGATGAAAATCTGACGAATTTTCGTTTGATCTCGTGTATTTTTAGTGCTAAGGGGAGGGTTGCCCCCTTGGCTGCACCTCTGACCACATCTGACGTCACACAATGCAGTGCACCACTGGTAACCAATCACAAGATATACATTGGTGCGCTAATATGCAGAAGCGGAAGAGAATGCCTTGCTTCAGCAGTAAATACTACTAATATGTACAAAAACCATCACAGATCGGTCAATAGCCCATTTCAACACCTTGAGAACTACTTCAGACCCGCAGCTTCTTCCTGACTGCGCCACTGCCCTGACGCCGCCCCGGCCTGTCTCTGTCTCTCCACAGCGCAGCCTCCTCCGCCTTACTCCAGCTATACCGTAACTGTACCCTGACGCCGCCCCGGCCTGTCTCTATCTCTCCACGGCGCAGCCTCCTCCGCCTTATCTCAGCTATACCGTAACTGTACCCTGACGCCGCCCCGGCCTGCCTCTGTCTCTCCACAGCGCAGCCTCCTCTGCCTTACCCCAGCTATACCGTAACTGCACCCTGACGCCACCCCGGCCTAGGTCGGCGGCGTCAGGTACCCTGGCTGGGCAGCGGCCCCGTCTTCCACAGCGCAGCCTCCGCCTTATTCCAGATCGACCGTAACCGTCCCTACTGCACACGTGACTACACTTCGCGTGTTCAGTTGGAGCACACGAAGCAGGACACTGCCTACGACGGAGCATGGCGATAATGCAGCGGCAGTGGAACTTTGTTCTCAGCACCACCAGTGACGGCACCGCCCCAAACTGAGCACCATCGGCGCCAGCACCGCCTTAAACTGAGCACCACCTGCGCCAGCAACGTTTCACTGACTGTGGGCGTCTGTGTAACTGTGGGACTGTGGGCGGCTGCGTGATTGTGGGCGGCTGTGTGGATGTGGATGGCTGTGTGGCTGTCTGACTGTGGGCGGCTGTGATGATGTGTGACTGTGGGCGGCTGTGTGGCTGTCTGACTGTGGGCGGCTGTGTGGCTGTCTGACTGTGGGTGGCTGTGATGCTGTGTGGCTGTGTGGCTGACTGTGGGTGGCTGTCATGCTGTGTGACTGTGGGTGGCTGTGTGACTGTCCGACTGTAGGTGGCTGTAGGCGGCTGTGATGTTGTCTGACTGTAGGTGACTGTGGGCGGCTGTGATGCTGTCTGATTGTAGGTGACTGTGGGCGGCTGTGATGCTGTGTGACTGTGGGTGGCTGTGATGCTGTGTGACTGTGGGTGGCTGTGATGCTGTGTGACTGTGGGCGGCTGTGATGCTGTGTGACTGTAGGCGGCTGTGATGCTGTGTGACTGTAGGCGGCTGTGTGATGCCGTGTCTGATTGTGGCCGACTATCTGGTGGTGGTTGTCAGGATCGCGGAGAGAAATGATTGAACATGTTTGTTGACCTGCATTCAAGTGCGTATCCATAGTGATTGATGTATAGTGAGATCCCGGTATCTGACAATGCATCGGTCATTACAGCCCCAACCAGGAACATCCAACAGCGAAGCCGTCCGTCAGTTCAGCGAATCAACATAACCACTTTTTCAGGTATCGACCTTCCGGGCCACCTTCCTCAGCAGCGCGGCGGCCGCCTCCGACTCACACCTGTTTTCAGGTATCGACCTTCCGAGCTACCTTCCTCAGCAGTGCGGCGGTCGCCTCAGACTGACACCTGTTTTAGGTATCGACCTTCCGAGCTACCTTCTCAGAGCGGCGCCTCCGACTCACACCTGTTTTCAGGTATCGACCTTCCGAGCTACCTTCCTCAGCAGTGCGGCGGTCGCCTCAGACTGACACCCGTCCACATGTCGTAGTCCGGGGACGAATCAGCACAACTCGCGTCAGCAGCATTACCACCAGTGCCAGCAACAGAATCACCGACGTGCCGTGCTCGGCGGCCGTTTCAACGGCACACTTCCGGTCGGGTTTGTTCGGAACAGTCTGCCATTTTCAAGGCCACGATGATGTGATGTGCCATTTGTGTTCTCATGGGAACTACTGGATGGCAACAAGGTCAGGAGCGGCGGTCGCGGCTTGTGCTGGGAAAGCTCGCACCGCGCCCCAGCCCCGCCTCTCTGGACTGGTATGCATCTGCTTTCAATGCATTGCCTGATGTTTCTTGGTGAGAGGATTGCTCCAGCTAGTTAATACATAGACAGTTTTTTTTGACCATGTCACCAAGAGACACTTTTGAAGGCAATCGCATGGCATAACAATATTGATGATGCAGTCGTAATTTTGTTATGGTAACACAGGAGAAACGAGACAAGTGAGAAAGACAATAGTTGCTGAACCCCCCCCCCCAGGCAACAGTTTTTTTCCAGGATAATAGATTGCTGTGTCGGCGCAGTAAACACGCGGAGCCATGAAGCTAACTTGAAGTTGTTAGGCTAGAGCAAATGAGCGCATCCGACCATACAACTTCCTTCGTGTACTTCCATAAGCTGAAAGGCCACTTTTTCCTCCAAAATTTAGGAGGCACGGAGAAGCGTTGACATCCAGCCAACTTCAATTGCTTTTCCATCCCACTGCAGCCATCAGGAGCATCAGACTGCATCACTGTAGCCCCCAGGAGCACAAGACTGCATCACTGCAGCCATCAGGAGCATCAGACTGCATCACTGTAGCCCCCAGGAGCACAAGACTGCATCACTGCAGCCATCAGGAGCATCAGACTGTATCACTGTAGCCCTCAGGAGAACAAGACTGCATCACTGCGGCCATCAGGAGCATCAGGCTGCATTACTGTAGACATCAGAAGCATCAGACTACATCAATGTAGCCCTCAGGAGCACAGGATTGCATCAATGTAGCCATCAGAGGTATCGGACTGCATCACTATAGCCATCAGAGGTATCGAACTGTATCACTGTAGCCATCAGAGGCATCGGCTTATCACTGCAGCCATCGGCCTCAACTGCATCACTGCAGCCATCAGGAGCATAGACTGCATCACTGTAGCCATCAGAGGCATCGGACTGTATCACTGTAGCCCTCAGGAGCGTCAGACTGCATCACTGCAGCCATCAGAAGCATCAGACTGCATCACTGTAGCCATCAGAAGCATCAGACTGCATCATTGTAGCCCTCAGGAGCACAAGATTGCATCAGTGTAGCCATAAGAGGCATCGGACTATATCACTGTAGCCCTCAGGAGCATCCGACTGCATTACTGTAGCCCTAAGGAGCATCAGACTGCATTACTGTAGCCCTCAGGACCATCAGACTGCATCACTGTAGCCATCAGAGGCATCGGACTGTATCACTGTAGCCGTTATACCTCTCTACGTTCAATATGATCCCGATCATGCCTGTGGTATTATTGAGATGAGCAAGTGACGATCTCTTCCGTCCCATCATATCCCAGTATCTAATGGAAACGTGTCACCTGCCAAACTGACCTGCCAAACTGCTGGTCATTTGATACTTTGCAAAATACCATCCGTTTGCTCTTTTAGTTCGGACGTAGTTGCAAACGCACACATGATTTGGTTGATATTTGGAGATCAAAGAAGTCTGAGGGCATCCCAGCATCACTCGAAGTAAGTCGTTATTTTACGAACGTGACAGTTGACGAAACGATATTGTTCATCGCAGACAAAGTGTGCGCTCTCCAAACAGTGGCACTCTCAAACTGAGCCGCTCCACTGTTGAGGTGCTCCGGTCACACACAACAGAAGCACCACTTCAAGCACCGCATGGGCAGCGCTACGGGCAAGCAGAGAGGATAGCGAGGTCAAATAGTGTTCCACTAGGGGCACTATCGGCTTATGTATATATATATATATATATATATATATATATATATATATATATATATATATATATATATATATATATATATGTGTGTGTGTGTGTGTGTATATATATATATAATATTCAGATCGTACAGATGCATAGCGCAAAGGACAAGCCGACCAGAGGCACTTCCCGAAAGCATTGCCAAATCTGGACGCGGGCAGCCTGTTTCTGAACCGTGCGGTCTTCTCATACGAAGCGACCTTTCACCCGAGTTGTTAGGCTAATGGGCATGGCTGCCGAAGATGGGGTGATGAGCGTTCCATATAAGTGCTTGAACGTGGCAGAGAGCTCCAAGCTCAATGTGCGGTGTGGTGTGCCTTGTCGTCGGGATCGCGCTTTTGGACCCTGCCTCTTCGAAGGGGGAGCAGTGCTTCAGGAGGACACTACCTGGATATGCTGCAGCACTTCGGGGCTGAGATGGTACCGCGGTGACATTTCTTTGAGCAAGATAGAGCGCTACCCCACTTTGTCAAGACCGCGAATGATTTCCGGGATCACTGACTTCCCAGAAAGTGGATCGTGAGAAGAGGACCGATTGCACAGCCCCGAAGATCTGACTTTACGCCGTCGGATTTCTTTTTGTGGGATATGTCAAATGCCAGGGCTACCAGTCGAGAGTACAGAACCTGGACGACCTCCGCCAGCGTATCATCGTGACGTGCGGCTGTATAGCGACGGGCATGCTGGCGGACACCTGGCGAGAGCTCGAGCGACGACTCGGCGACTGTCAGGCTACCCGAGTGACATACCTCGAAATACGTCATACCAAATATAACCTTGGTATACGAAATATACCTGCACGCTGGTGAAAACTGGACGTATCTATATATCGTCATTGCAAGGTTCCCTGCATATATATATATATATATATATATATATATTTTTTATTATTTATATATATATATATATATATATATATATATATATATATATATATATATATATATATATATATATATATATATATATATCCGTGTATATATACTTGTGTGCTGGTGTGCAGGTGTGTATGTGCGTGTTCTAAGTAATCATCCACGATTTCTCGAAGATTGGCACGGAGCTGACCGAACAACGAATATTCCTAACGGTCTGTTGACACGCGGCAGAATCGTGACGTCGGCAGGACTGAGCATGACCCGGCGGAACCGAGCAGAATCGAACAAAACCCGACTTCGGCGACGTCCGCAGCCTCTGACATTACAGCACAAATGGATAACGTCACGCAATGCATTAGCGATAGCGATTATGATGTAGTAGTTTTGTCGACGTCGGCGACGTCGGCGGCAAACAACTTGAAATATTTCCAGTTGTCTGCCGCGTTCTGCTGTCGGACGGTTTTCGTGGTTGCTGTTCGGCCTTTCCGTGGTCACATTTGTTACAATTGAATACTGTAAGTGTTGTGGATGAACATGCTTGTGAGTAAATTGTGTCTTCCTTGTCCTTTGTAATAATGCCTTGCACTGCAATCCAAATAAATGCAAAAGATGGCATGCTTAATTCAAGTGTTTATTTTTCTTCAAGGAGGCTCATGCTGCCAAGTGGAGTCTGATCAGGGGTGGACCATTGTGCACTTTTGGTGTTGCTGATGCAGCACCAATTGCCAAGCTTAACATTAGGCCTTTGTTGTTGCCGGGAAAGAATGAACTCAAAATTTGGCTTGGCAACACAACTCATTTTGGAAAGTCGATTAATTATATGCAACAACCATACGGTTAATGATCAACTCGTTCAAAGATGGGGTCGTTACCCCTTTAACTCCTACCCCCCGTTCGATTCCTGCGCCCTTGTTTCTCATCCCGGTAGGAATGAGCAGTTTTCGACATTTTAGCTTTCGGCGCCCTTTTCAGCTCTTTAACATGAATATATTTTCCTCTGCTTCCTTGTTATCGCTTGCCGCTGCCTACTAACTTCTGCCGCTGCCTGTCAATTTCTGCCGCCGACGTCGCGAACGTCGGGTCTGCCGAGGCTAGATATTGCCGGAATTCTGCCACGTGTAAACAGGCCGTCAGTCGTGATGAGGCCGCGTCCATACCAGCCCTCCGGACACACTGGCACCGACAGACCACTCGGAAAGGTCTGGGTCCAGTCTGCTGGATCACACCAGGCCGTAGAGGTGCCTCGCCATTACTCATCGGCTTCTATCTATGCATGTATCGACGGCGCGGCAGACGCCATGTTTGGCTTCGGCCGGCGCTGGCGTCACCCGGGAGATTTTCCGCCGGCCGGCGCGCTGCGCTCACCAGCCCACGCCGCGGCCGGCCGGCCGCCTCCGGCTAGCATATCAACGGCGGACCTAGACACTCCACACATATGGGGACTAATAGAAAACTAATGCTCTGCTTTCCCCCGAAAGCTGTACTTATGGAGACACTTCTCGAAACTTGTCAAATTGATCTGGATTTTGTTGGATAATGAGGTGCTACAGCCCTCCCAGACACTGGGTGCGCCCTTGCAGCAGATCAGTGAGCTGGCGGCCGGCCGCTCTGGGCCAGATGATCACCTGTGCCGGGGAGGCAGGCGCCTTCGTCCGTGCAGCGGAGCCGCGATGGACGGCTCCGCCATGGCGGGGCACCACCAGACAGGGATAACCTCTGCCAGGCAGGCGCCTCCGTCGGGCGCCTTAGCTTCGGATCAGGTCCTTTGCTGGTTGACTTATTTGTTGGGTGGTGGTTATGTTTGGTGTCGTCTGCCTTTAATGTGTCCACACGGGCCACGACAACCACTGCACCAACCACGACACTGGTGTGGCACACCACGGTAATTAAGTAACTCTGCGGTCACACTTCAGCTACAGACGGTAAATGCTCCAACATTAACATTCATTTGTGCCACCCACTGCCATTCCCGGCCAGCTGGCGGCTCTTCTCTGTCCGGCCAGCTGGGCGGGTGATGACCACGTGATGACCAGGTGATGAGCAGGTGGTGAGGTGAGCCGGCCACACCAGGCGGAATGTGACGGACGGCCGGCGCCGGCAGCAGGTCCACCCACACGGACGGCCATCCTCGGTTTTGCTGCGGTGCAGGCGCAAACAATGCAGCGCCAGTGGGCGGCGGCGGCGGCGGCGGCGGTGGCGCGGCCCCGAGCCGGGCGCCGCTCCGCCGCGGCCCCAGATCGCCATAAAAGGTCAGAAGGCGAGCAGAGCGGCGGCGGCGGCCGGCCAGACCGGCCCGACCGGTGTCGTCCAGCCAGGCCGGCGTCACGTGGCGTGCCACCGACAGACGCCTTATACGGCCGCCACAATGACCCGGCCGGCCCACATACCCACTGTCCGTCCGACTGTCCACCCCTGTCACCACTGCCCACCTGGGGCCCTGGGGCGCGGTCAGGTCAGCGCCTGTCTCCAGAATACCGCTAGTTATTTGGGCTTAAAGGGTGCATCGACTGCAATGGTCATATGGCGCCCATCCAGAATACCGTCAACGTGGCTTACTGACCACTGGGGCTTTCGGTCGCATCCAGCATAACACTAAAAAACACATGGGATGTCGTTTCTAAACGAAGATTATAAAGGGGTAATTCGTATTGCATTATGTGGAAGAAAAAGGCATGCATCTGACGCACACTGGGGGTGGGGAAGGGGTCTGTCCGACGCTCCCTCTTAGAAATATAAAAGTTGCGGATCAACTGAGATGGGACCAATAGCAAACAAAAGTTTCGGATAACACCTGATGTCCTCTTTCAAACATCGGTAGTGGAGGTAGGGTCGTAGGGGACGAGTGGTCTAGGGGTAAGATGCTCGTCTCACAATCGAAAGATTGTGGGTTCGAGTCTCACCTCTTGCTACTCTTCGCCCGGGACCAATCGGCGTGAGAGATTGGCGACGCTATATGACTCAACGGTCGACGTGTCGTAAAAACCAATAACCGAGGTAGGGTCGTGGGGGGCGTGGTGTGGACGCATCTGGGAATAAACGACTTCAGTGTTTGTTTTTAGGAGCATTGCGCCCATGTGCAGTGCACGAAAACAAAATAACCTGATAATCCCAGCACATCCTTCAACAATACATGCTGGACTGCGACACAATTTTGCCATGGCGACAGTCAAACGCTGATTGGCTTCACCGCAAAAAGACGTCTCGACCACAATTTGGATTATAATGCATCAGCTTATAAAAAAAATGTTTATTACAATGAACTGTTAAAGAACATAGCTATTATCGATTGCTTTTAATTCTTCAGTATATATTTGTAGTCCAGGGTCTACCCAGCGCGCAGCGGGGAGGGTAGCCAAGGTGGACATGGCCGGTCCAGAAATGCTTGACCTCCGGCCGGAAACACTGGTCTGAACCGGGCTTCGTATCCGGGAGAAAATGTCGTGCCTTTGGTGCGGCCTTTTCGCTATTGCTAGGCTCCTGCTAAAGCTGTTAGAGCTAGGTTTCGTTTAGGTTTCGTTGAGGTTTCCACGTGTCTAATTTTCATTGTGATCATTGGAGAGCACCGAAGCAATTGTTCCGCTGCCATTTTACAATTTGGTCCCTTTCGAAAAGCGCGCCCCTGCTGGTGGCGACTCGGTACAAATAGTCCACACACACACCTTAGTATTCATTACACTATATGATACAGGGCCACCAGTTGTCTGAGAGTGCGTTTGCAGCTCGGATCCTGTGGAAAATGTTTCGTGTGACGTCATACTTCTGGATCAGATCCGCCAATCACCGTTCGAAGCTCGAAAATTATACGTATCCTTCGGAATTTTGTCAGACGATAGCCACGGGATCTGTGTGACGTCACTAACATTAGCGACACTTGTGGTGCAAATGTACATACAGCACGCGCCATCTTGTTTGAAGCCATTGAAGTCATGGAGCTCGATAATGGGACGATGTAGGCTATTTTCCTGGTTCAGTTTGCATGCATATGTTGATTGTGATATTCTTGGGCCCGGATAAATCAAGAGAACACATTCTTAGATTACAATAAGCTGGTAACTATGCTAGGGTCAACACTATTAAGGTACCAAACCAGGGGGTCCGGACCCCTCCGATCCATCTGAGATCTCCAGCAATGGTACCCGTGCGGGGTGCGATTGTTTTCTCTAGCCTTGATGGTGCCTGGAAAAGACAGCATGCAGCTTCTTTCACTCAGCATTGAAGCACCCATCCATCACTCCGAGTAAGCAGCATCAAGGTCCCCTTTGTCGGAAGTGTCGGACTCGGCAATATACTTGGCCACATCCAATAACCTGATCATCCCAGATGAATTAAACTGTTCCTGGACCCGCTCAAACCCCGTCAAACGCTCTTGAACTCACGGCAGGAATATTGCTGATGCCAGCAAGCGCGCGACGTGTAGATACGCTGCATGGTCACCACATTTGACTCACAAGCGCACCATTCGTGTTCGACATTTGGAAACCCAACAGGATCCGGATGCGAGCTTAGAACGCCGGACAGAAAATTTTCCGTCTTCGCGGAAAGTATTCTCCGAGCTGCAAACGCTCCATAAATCAGGCCAATCCGTCGCTGCGTGGCAGAGACATATAAGAGAAGCCGACAATTTGACAAAATACCGATATCCTTTCCTTTGAGTTGACTCCTTGATGTAATCAATGGTAAAATGCATGTAAACGGTACTCAGCTTGCAAGATCAAAGCTTACTGATTGATGTTCAAATCAATTCGGTATGTCCCTTGGTTGCTGAGATGCATCATGCGAAGGCGAAGAGCAACGACTTGAGGAACGCAGCCCGGACCGGGAGAAGGGCAGTACCACGTCACATTGATCTACCCCGGACTGGGGGGGGGGGGGCAGTACCGCGTCACATTACTCTACCCTGAACTGGGAGGGCAATACCGCATCACATTACTCTAACCCGGACCGGCGGGGCAGTACCGCGTCACATTACTCTACCCTGAACTGGGAGGGCAATACCGCGTCACATTACTCTAACCCGGACCGGCGGGGCAGTACCGCATCACATTACTTTCGCCTGCACCGGGAGGAAGGCGGTATCGCGTCATATTGCTCTAGCCTGCACCGGGAGGAAGGCGGTACCGCGTCATATTGCTCTACCCTGGACGGGCGGGACAGTACCGCGTCGCGTTACTCTACCGAGGACCGGTAGGAAGGCAGTACACCGTCACAATGATCTACCCTGGACTGGCGTGGCAGTATCACGTCACAATGACCCCGATGGGTCACACCGATACCACACCAGCCACTCCGAGGCCGATCGTCCGTGCCAAGCCTCTACCCCGGATCTTTTTTCTCCGTCCTTACATTTTCTAGAGAAATTATAGGTTTCGGGAAGTTCTTCGTGTGACACTCGTGCAGGCTATGACTATGACATTACCGGATGACACTCGTGCCCAGCTCGGTACCGGTCAGTATCGACAATACCGGGTGACGCTGGTGCCCAGCTCGGTACCGGTCAGTACCGACAATACCGGGTGACGCTGGTGCCCAGCTCGGTACCGGTCAGTACCGACAATACCGGATGACGCCGGTGCCCAGCTCGGTACCGGTCAGTACCGACAATACCGGATGACGCTGGTGCCCAGCTCGGTACCGGTCAGTATCGACAATACCGGGTGAAGCTGGTGCCCAGCTCGGTACCGGTCAGTACCGACAATACCGGGTGACGCTGGTGCCCAGCTCGGTACCGGTCAGTACCGACAATACCGGATGACGCTGGTGCCCAGCTCGGTACCGGTCAGTACCGACAATACCGAGTGACGACGGTGCCCAGCTCGGAACCGGTCAGTACCGACAATACCGGGTGACGCCGGTGCCCAGCTCGGTACCGGTCAGCTCCAGTGGAGCGCGAGGCGGTGGGCGGGGCGGCGATGGGTTGTGTCTGATACTTATGAGACTGCCGGCCCAGCCAAAACTACCCGCCAAGGCCAGCGGCGCCATCAACTGGCTGCAGTATGGCCGTAACCGGTCTGTTTGCCGCATGCCACCGTCCGTCGCAGCACCACCGCCTGCCACATTACTCCTGCCACAGCAGTGCCGTCGGCCATGGCACTATTGGCCCAACAGTTCCACTGTTCGCCACCAACCACAGCACCAAACCCGCACCAGCACCAGCACCGACCACAGCAGCAGCCCCGTCCCAGTACCAACCGCGCCATAGCACCAGCCCCGTCACAGAATCAGCACTCACCACAGCCACGGCACCGGCACCCACAACAGCACCGCCACAGCCACAGCACCGTCGTCCCCGCCGCCCTGCCGTGACGTCACCGCATTCGTGTGTGATGTCACTGATGTGCAGAACGCATCAGTTCGCGTGGCTTTCGGACGGTCCGTCAGCTTGCGCCCGGCTGAAAGCCACCGCGAGCCTAGATTACCCTGAGTTACCCTGAGCCCACTACCTGGGAGTGACCTGGGTTCAGCCGGACCGGAGCCGGTCCGGCTCAACCCAGCCATCATCGCGTGCTGAAACCCGCCCACAGTCCATTAATAATCCTCGCATTTCGGGAGGTGTCCGGCTACGCTCACTCACTGTCAGTGCGTGTGGCCGTCTCGCTCGTCAGTGGTCAACACCCACATGACATCCGTACCGGCTGGAAGCTGCCGGCCACGTTCACTTACGTGCATTTCTTCTCACGACCGAATCACAGCCATATGGTAGAATCACAGGCGAATCACAGGACAGTGCGCCACACGCTCCGTTGCCCGGCTGGGAAGCTCTGCATCACGCGCAACACAGGCCACACCACACGCGCCGACCAGCCACGCTGCTGACTGCTGGCTGAGCCGACCTGCAGCGTCGGCCAGCTCGGGCCGACCTGCAGCCGGTGTCAGGGCAGCCGCCTGGGGCGTGACCCGTGCCGGGGCGGCGGCCACACTGGCTGGTCGGCCGGGCACGGCCGCCGCCGCCAGTCGGGTCGGTCAATATTTTGAACGGACTGTCCGTTCCAGGGTCACGCCAGGGTGACAGACCCGCATTGCAGATGGTAACAATGCGCAGTTGCCGTGGTATCGACGGGATGTGCCCCTGCCAACCTTATCTTCATTGACTAGCACCCTTCCCAGGCAGGGCTGTCGCAGGCTATACAGCCGCCGTGGTGTCGACAAGATGTGCCCCTGCCGACCTTATCTCCAGTGACCAGCACCCTTCCGAGACAGGGCTGTCACAGGCTACACAGCCGCCGTGGTGTCGACAGGATGCGCCCCTGCCGACTTTATCTTCAGTGACCAGCACCCTTCCCAGGCAGGGCTGTCCCAGGCTGCACAGCCGCCGTGGTGTCGACAGGACGTGACCCTACCGGCCTTATCTCCAGCGAGCATCACCCAGTGGTCACCACCTGCAGTAATCGGCTACCCACGTAGAAGCACTACAGCAGGCTACATACAGGGCAGATCTACTATCACATGTTATCCACACGGCAGCGTTAATGTAGACTATCCACAGGGCAGAACTATTGCGTGCTACGCGTAGGACAGCGCTACTGTAGGCCATCCACAGGGTGTGTGTGGTTTATGGGCGCATCGATTGCACAGGTCATATAGCTCACCCACAGGGTAGGGCTACTGCAAGCTACCCGCGGGGCAGCTCTACCACAGGCTACTATATATACTGTATGTATGTATGTACATATATATATATATATACCAACATCGTGCGCCATCACGGATGCAGGACGAGCGAGGGCACGTGACCGGCCATGGTGCTGCCGTGTTGCGGACACAGAACCAGGCACCATACCGCGACCGGAGACTTATCGATCTACCACCACTGCGCCCTCTTGGCAACCCGTGAAGACACGCCGTATTGCGTCCAATTTCGTGGAAGTGCAGGATTTCAAGAAATAGGTAACCTATTTCGATGATTCGGCATAGCACCCCGATTGCAAAAGAATGCCTATAATTTCGACTTATAAGCATTGCAAAAAAATCCGCTTCAGCCGAAATTGGCTGCACTGTTGCCAAAGCCGGGCTCGTCCGCCGATTATGGTGAGCGTATCTCTTGGTCTCACAGCCTTCTCATTCAGTTTGTATCGCACACAACCGTACATGCGGAACTCCCCATCGCACTTCCGCTGACCACGCAATCACCTGGCCTCGGGGCACGCAGGTCACGTCTTGAGTGACCTACTTATATACTCGCTCCTCTCGGGCTTCGCCCTCACTTGCAATACATTGGTACCACTGGATTGGTCTGGTGACAGGCGGCGCGCTGGTTTCTCAGCCGCGGCTCTATCTCGATGACGGAGTATGTGAACCCTCGCATGGAACAGCCGGCCCAATGCCCTCACGAAGCAGCGATCAGAACCACCGATGGGCAGGTTTCGGCACAAGCAATCCGGGAGTCGAGACACGTGCCTCGTGCTTCGGAACTCTCCAACAGCTTAGCGGATCGGAGAGCCGCTTTGCAGTTGAGCTTCCAGCCAACCCAGAACGCATTGGCAACGCAGCACAGCGGCAGGCCGCTGTTTCTTGGGACACGGACTTTCCAAGTGAGGACTGGCGTCTCCAATGCGATGAGCGGCGAACTCTGTGTGCTGCTGTCATGCGTCCGTTCTGGTACGGTCCGTTCTGGTCCGTTGTGGCACGGTCACAAAGCCCGCACAAGACGTCTCTAAAATTATATGAACAGTGTGACCTAGTTTAAATAATTCATGCCAATTCAGGTCGTGTCGGATACAATATATTCTAAGAAGTTCGGTTTCATGCCGCTGATCCCGATAACCACTACGCCGCCACTGCGCCCAGCCCATATAGTTTGTGAGATCGTACAGCGGGGACTATCAAATCCACCCACTCCCCCTAATTCACATGCTCATAAAGGTAACACATTCTGAGTTAGACCAGACATGTTTTGCACAAGTGGTTGCAACATGCGTCTCGCTGCAACTAAATCATTGTAAGCGGTGTTGTATTGTTCGAGAGTACGGGCTAAGGCATATGTATGCTGTCCTCAGATTCAAACTCTTGGAAACTGGAGCCTGCAGCCCACTTTCCCCGCCATACGTCACAGTAGACAGGTTATTCATACACATAACTCCCATCTGTGCGAGTGGGTGGTGATCGAACCACTGGAGATTGATGGCCGCGTACGTGATCTGTGCAATAGAAGGGACACAGTGCCAAGTTGACGCCTACTTCGACGACACAGTTCCACGGATTTGACGTGCTGACGCCATAGTGCACAAGAGCACCGCCATTCTGGTTGCGCTGTCACACTACTGCAATGTTTGGTCAGCAACGCAACGACCGACCACACACCGAGCCTTAGCCGGCCATGGGCAGGTCAGGGCAGGGCAGGGCAGGTCAGGGCAGGGCAGGGCAGGGCAGGGCAGGACAGGGCAGGGCAGGGCAGGACAGGACAGGTCAGGGCAGGGCAGGGCAGGGCAGGGCGACCGGCCGTCCAGCTCCATCGTTGTGGGACCTCTGCTGGACGGCTCCCGTCGTCTCGCCACATCATCATCGCCACACACGGGTCGTGGGCACCGCCGTCCCGCCCGACTTCTAAACTGGCGATCGCTGCTTCCCGACCCGGACACCAAGCACGGCCCAAACAAAAGGCAGCCCGCTCTGGGTCTACTCAAACAACAGGTATGTCACCCTGGGCCTGCCCAAACAACAGGCATCGCTCTGAGGTTTTGTCACTCCACCCAACTGCGAACAAACGAAGCGAGACTGAACTCGAACGTGCCATGACGCTCAGCCCACGAGACTGTCACTGTAGCCACGTGTGTGGCTGTTGTAATAATAACTGTGGCCATGTGGCTGTTGTGATAGTCACTGTGGCCATGTGGCTGTTGACTGCCACAGTATGCACCTGGCTGTTGTGACTGCCACAGCAACTATGTGACTGCTGAAGCAATAACATACGACGCCTGGCTGGACAGACCACGAGTGACGCCGTCGGTTTCATCCAGGGCGTCGTCTAACAAGATTTTGCTAAAGAGGGGGTGAGGAAATGTCAGCCTTTCAAGCTCCTATCTCCTATCCTATCCTATCCTATCAAGCTCCTATATAGGGAGGTGACGCGCTCCCGCCCTCCAAGGTGGCGCCACCAATGACATATTAGTAAAGTAGCCCACGACATGGCACAGAGCATAAGCAGGCTCAATAAATCATATGCTATCCCACTGTATCTTAGCCCAGACGAATTCGCAGTAACCCACCGAGTATGACATTACCCCATGTAAAAATGGTCTTGAGGAAAGAGTAGAGGCCGGAACTGTCTACGTCACAGAATAACAACTTACCAAGAATGCAACTGTATGCTTGTGTATATTCTGCGACTATACGGTACATTGTTGCAGTTATAATCCTATTAAAAACTACATTGACCATCCGACTGGCCGGGTATCTATATTGACCACCCGACAGGGCAGATATCTATATTGACCACCCGACTGGGCCGCGACCTATATTGACCACCCGACTGGGCCGCGATCGACCAGCCGCTCCAGTTTATTTCTTTTTCGCTTCAGGACTCGCTCTATATACAGCCTAGCTCGTAATAACCGCTATCGAAATCTGTTGGATATATAAATAGCTCACACACCCACAGAAGAGCCATAATACATGCCAATTTTGTTACGTAATAGCAGCATACAAGAATTCCACACGAATACACGCTCATTGTATTTTCTAGAACATGAGATACGATAAGAGGCCATGCCCTAATGCGATATGGCTTGCTGCATACCTCCGGAAGAATCCAGCTTCCCAGTGTAAATCATCTGACACCAATTTCACAGTGAAGTTCTTCCTACCCCAGATCTCCATTGTAACTCACCTAAAGCAGTCTCCCATTGTAACCCACCCCACCGCAGTCTCCCAGCGTATCTGCCCCATCGCAGTCTCCCAACAAATCCATCCCACCAGTCTCCCAGCGTATCCGCCCCACCGCAGTCTCCCAGTGCATCCCCTCCCCTCCCGACCGCAGTCTCCCAATCATCGGACTGGCGCCTGCCAGCACGTTTGGCGAGAGATCGGACATCGGGTCGTTGACGCCAATGCCAGTGGGCGCAGTGAGTGGCTGTTGTGTCGTTGTAGTGATGGGCTCAAGTGGAGGCGGCGAGGTCGCACCTCGCGCACGGCACAGCCGACAGCACACAGCTGGACACCCACCGTCACAACGACACAACACAGCTGGACACCCACCGTCACAACGACAGCACACAGCTGGACACCCACCGTCACAACGACACAACACAGCTGGACACCCACCGTCACAACGACAGCACACTGCAACACAACACTGCCACTGCTCCCGCACGCTCTGTTGACTGCTGACCAAAGGAATACGGAAGTGGCGGTTTTCCGTCACACAACAGGACCCTGCTGCCAACGAACCGGAACCTGACATGACAATGATCACCACTGCGGTTGGTCCGTCTAGTTTAAACGGGGACTGAAGGGCATTATAACATTGCAACATTGCAGACAGATTGATGCATGGATGGACGAATGAAGATACGCATACATGCACGTAACTATCACGCATGTATGCATATGTGCACGTTTGCATGCATGCATGGACGGACGGACAGCCGGACGGGCGGAGGAATGGTCGGATAAGCGGATGAATGGATTGCCGATTGCTTGATGGATTGATCCACGATTGATGGATTGAATGTCTAATGCACTGGTCTACTGATTTACGTAATTGCTCGGTATTTGACGGATGGGCCAAACACTTTGGAAGACTGTTGTCAGTGTGCACCCAGGCTCTTATGCGCCAACCATAGACATCCTGTAAAACAAATCACCTTCTGTCCCCCCACACTGGATACCCACCAGCTACGAAGCACACCACTATCACACCACCTGTCCTCCCATCCAGGCTATGAACTAGCTACAAACACACCACTACCACACCTCTCCTCCCACACTGGCTTAGGACCAGCTACAAGTACACCACTTCCAGGCCGCCTTCTGCCCTCCCACCCTGGCCATTGTGACGTCAGACAGGCAAACAGCCACGGCTTTGTGCCAGCTCACGCTGAGGAATAGCAAGTACAACTGCTGTCCGCCCATAAAGCATATCTGACCGGCCCGCTCAGGCCGGGACAACAGTCACCACCACAGTCGCAGGTGTCACGTCACCACCACAGTCGCAGGTGTCACGTCACCACCACGGCCGCAGGTGTCACGTCACCACCACGGCAGCGGGTGTCACGTCACCACCAGAGCCGCGGGTGTCACGTCACCACCACAGTCGCGGGTGTCACGTCACCACCACGGCCGCGGGTGTCACGTCACCACCACAGTCGCAGGTGTCACGTCACCACCACGGCCGCGGGTGTCACGTCACCACCAGAGCCGCGGGTGTCACGTCACCACCACAGTCGCAGGTGTCACGTCACCACCACGGCCGCGGGTGTCACGTCACCACCAGAGCCGCGGGTGTCACGTCACCACCACAGTCGCAGGTGTCACGTCACCACCACGGCCGCGGGTGTCACGTCACCACCAGAGCCGCAGGCGTCACGTCACCACCACAGTCGCAGGTGTCACGTCACCACCACGGCCGCGGGTGTCACGTCCCCACCACAGCCACGGGTGTCACGTCACCACCACAGTCGCAGGTGTCACGTCACCACCACGGCCGCGGGTGTCACGTCACCACCACAGCCGCGGGTGTCACGTCACCACCACAGTCGCAGGTGTCACGTCACCACCACGGCCGCGGGTGTCACGTCCCCACCACGGCCGCGGGTGTCACGTCACCACCACAGCCGCGGGTGTCACGTCACCACCACAGTCGCAGGTGTCACGTCACCACCACAGCCGCGGGTGTCACGTCACCACCACAGTCGCAGGTGTCACGTCACCACCACGGCCGCGGGTGTCACGTCACCACCACAGCCGCGGGTGTCACGTCACCACCACAGTCGCAGGTGTCACGTCACCACCACAGTCGCAGGTGTCACGTCCCCACCACAGTCGCAGGTGTCACGTCACCACCACAGCCGCGGGTGTCACGTCACCACCACAGTCGCAGGTGTCACGTCCCACCACAGTCGCAGGTGTCACGTCACCACCACAGCCGCAGGTGTCACGTCCCCACCACAGTCGCAGGTGTCACGTCACCACCACAGCCGCGGGTGTCACGTCCCCACCACAGCCGCAGGTGTCACGTCCCCACCACAGCCGCGGGTGTCACGTCACCACCACAGCCGCAGGTGTCACGTCCCCACCACAGTCGCAGGTGTCACGTCACCACCACAGTCGCGGGTGTCACGTCACCACCAAGGCCGCGGGTGTCACGTCCCCACCACAGTCGCGGGTGTCACGTCACCACCACAGCCGCGGGTGTCACGTCACCACCACAGCCGCAGGTGTCACGTCCCCACCACAGTCGCAGGTGTCACGTCACCACCACAGTCGCGGGTGTCACGTCACCACCACGGCCGCGGGTGTCACGTCCCCACCACAGTCGCAGGTGTCACGTCACCACCACAGTCGCGGGTGTCACGTCACCACCACAGCCGCGGGTGTCACGTCACCACCACAGTCGCAGGTGTCACGTCACCACCACAGCCGCGGGTGTCACGTCACCACCACGGCCGCGGGTGTCACGTCCCCACCACAGCCGCGGGTGTCACGTCACCACCACAGTCGCAGGTGTCACGTCACCACCACAGTCGCAGGTGTCACGTCACCACCACGGCCGCGGGTGTCACGTCCCCACCACAGCCGCGGGTGTCACGTCACCACCACAGTCGCAGGTGTCACGTCACCACCACAGCCGCGGGTGTCACGTCACCACCACGGCCGCGGGTGTCACGTCACCACCACAGCCACGGGTGTCACGTCACCACCACAGCCACGGGTGTCGTCACCACCACAGTCGCAGGTGTCACGTCACCACCACGGCCGCGGGTGTCACGTCCCCACCACAGCCGCGGGTGTCACGTCACCACCACAGTCGCAGGTGTCACGTCACCACCACAGCCGCGGGTGTCACGTCCCCACCACAGCCGCAGGTGTCACGTCCCCACCACAGCCGCGGGTGTCACGTCACCACCACAGCCGCAGGTGTCACGTCCCACCACAGTCGCAGGTGTCACGTCACCACCACAGTCGCAGGTGTCACGTCACCACCACAGCCACGGGTGTCACGTCACCACCACAGTCACAGGTGTCACGTCACCACCACGGCCGCGGGTGTCACGTCCCCACCACAGCCGCGGGTGTCACGTCACCACCACAGTCGCAGGTGTCACGTCACCACCACAGCCGCGGGTGTCACGTCACCACCACAGCCGCGGGTGTCACGTCACCACCACGGCCGCGGGTGTCACGTCACCACCACAGCCGCGGGCGTCACGTCACCACCACAGCCGCGGGTGTCACGTTACCACCAGAGCCGCGGGTGTCACGTTACCACCACAGCCGCGGGTGTCCCGTCACCACCACAGCCGCGGGTGTCACGTCACCACCACAGCCACAGGTGTCACGTCACCACCACAGCCGCAGGTGTCACGTCCCCACCACAGTCGCAGGTGTCACGTCCCCACCACAGTCGCAGGTGTCACGTCACCACCACAGCCGCGGGTGTCACGTCACCACCACGGCTGCGGGTGTCACGTCACCACCACAGACGCGGGTGTCACGTCAACACCACGGCTGCGGGTGTCACGTCACCACCAGAGCCGCGGGTGTCACGTCACCACCAGAGCCGCGGGTGTCACGTCACCACCACAGCCGCGGGTGTCACGTCACCACCACGGCTGCGGGTGTCACGTCACCACCAGAGCCGTGGGCGTCACGTCACCACCACAGCCGCGGGTTTCAGGTACAGTGTGGCACGAGGCCCTCACGGCACCACCCGCCCACCTGTTCACAACTGTGCACGGACACGGCCACCCCGCTGACGCACCCGTACAGGTGTACTGCACCATCCTGCTGACGCGGCCACGGGCCCACACAACGGCCCAGCCGGCAGTGTGGCACACCTGTGGACGACCACGCTCCACCACAGCCGCCGGCAGAGGATGCCATCACGACCACGCTCCACCACAGCCGCCGGCGGAGGATGCCATCACGACCACGCTCCACCACAGCCGCCGGCGGAGGATGCCATCACGACCACGCTCCACCACAGCCGCCGGCGGAGGATGCCATCACGACCACGCTCCACCACAGCCGCCGGCGGAGGACGCCATGATCGCCGAGCGCACCATGTACGATGCGCCCGCAGAACGACTCTAGAAGTCCGCTGTCCGTATGCAGAGGCAGGCTCGGCAGCCCACCATCGGATGGCGCAGGCAGGCCCGTGAGTCTGACGTCAGTGTACAGAGGAAGGCCCGTGAGTCTGACGTCAGTGTGCAGAGGAAGGCCCGTGAGTCTGACGTCAGTGTACAGAGGCAGGCCCGTAAGTCTGACGTCAGTGTGCAGAGGCAGGCCCGGCAGCCCACCATCGGATGGTCCAGGTGGGCCCAGGAGTCCGCTTTCCGTGTCCCGGGAGTCCAGTGGCAGTGTTCCGGGGAGGCCCGGGAGTCCAGTGTAAGTGTGCCAGGGAGGCCCGGGAGGCCTGTGTCAGTATCTCGGGGAGATCCGGGAGTCCAGTGGCAGACTGCACAGGTAGCCATATATCTTGCTGAGTCACACCGTGTGCAGAAAAGACAATAAGCCTCTCCGTGAGCGACTTCTGGAATTTTCCTGTGGTCATCACGTGCACAAGGGACTACGAGAGTCGCCAAGGTAGCCGACAGAGAGCCACAGCCGAAATGTTCGACAATGAAGGGAACTGGGAGAGAACCGGCGACGGAGTGCTGACGGTGACATGTGAGACCACTGACTGCACGCCGGTACGTGCCGCGACAGCGTCAGATGTCGTGCCGGTATTGGGAGTTATTGAGGAACACGACACGCACACGGACACGGACACGGACCGCGTCACGGACCATGACCCTGACACCACAGACTATGATAGTGTCACGGACCACGACCTAGACACGGACCATGCTCTGGACACAGACATACCCGGACAAACACGGACCATGCTTTGGACACAGCCATGCCCGACAAAACCATGACCCGGACACGGACCATGCTCTGGACACAGACCATGACCCGGACACAGACCAGGGCTTGTTATTTGTCCTGTTCCATTGTGCACCCCGGAGGCCGAAGGGACCCGACATACGTGTGATCCACACGCTACTACTGGTACATCGGCTATTGCAAACAAATATGTGGGCGAACCATAACTTCGCATGAGAATTTCATTATATCTGCAGCCACCGTTCCTCCACTTGTGTGCGGCTTTGAAGGGTGCAACGTCCGTGCACGATGCATCGTGCAGCGTCCGTGCACATCAGACCGTGCAGCAGCAGCGCGGCTTCACCAATGGCGGCCGGCGATTTACATTCAACCCTCGCTCGGCACGGCATCTCGCCACCTTCACCACGGCAGGGGCGGGTAAGGCCTGGTGCGATCCCCCGGTGTTCCAAATCGACATGAAAAAAGAACAAAACAAAACAAGCAGCGCGCTGCATGCGACGAAATCTCACGATTATTATTTATTTGTTGGTTTTATGGTTAAATTACGAGGTCATCGCAGTTTTTAGCGCATTTTCCACGCAACTTCACAATTTATCCCACCCAAATCGATAATCCTTGCACTTACATTTAATCGTCGCCTGTGCGAAAACGATCACCAATACCCACATGAAAACATTCACCATGGTATTTATGTGTACCTTGAGGTCATGAGGGGAGAAGTTTGAAACAAGTTAGAGGTGGAGGGTTTGAGGGGGTTTGATGCCATTCTTTTCAGTCAAAGTTCATAGGCTCCATGCTAAAGCACAGCAAAGTTGGTGGGGTTGAAGTTTTTCCAACTGAAAAGGAAACTTCACTCATGCTTAAGGTACTAAAAGCGTATTATTTGTTGCATTTTAACTTATATGTCATGAGTCAGGTGAAGTGAAAGTTCTAACTTCGCTCCGGGAACTTCTGAAATAGTACCAAAAAACGCTATTTTTTTCACACCCAGGGACCCAAAAGGAAAGTTCAGTTGCAGGGTTCAAATTGTCCCCAGAGGACCGAGAAAATCTTGGAAGACATCATCCAAGGAGGAGTTCTGTCAGTGACCTCGAATGACATTGGAAAAGCTATGAACTAAATATACAAACATGTTAGCCGAGTAGATCATCATCGCACCACACCCAACATTACATATTTGTGGCTACTGAATAAGGTTAATTGCCGATCATTTGCGATGTTGGTGAAAAACGGCTCGCATGTTCCCTCTTATGACATGACAGCGAAGTGACCTTACAATACATATTCGAAATTGTACAAGACGAGGTCGGCAAACGATGCGCACACAGCCACACCACGTGACGGCGCGTTCACGCGCGAGCCGTTTTCCCCCGATACAACACAAAACATTAGCGGTTGCATCCCGCTCCTGAACTGGCGAGCTAAAAGTAGTGAAATCCACCAACCTACGCGTTGGAGTGCACCCTTTATCCCACGCCGACAGCCAGCCTGGCATCCGTTCGGAGAGCACACTCTGATACCCGCTCTGACAACTGTTGAAAGCCGCTCTGTCAACCATCCTGATAGACAATCATCATGACAGCTGCTAAGAACTGCTCCCAGCCAAGCCGCTCGGACACCTAATCTACAATTTTATTAACAGTCACTCTGACAGCCGCTGGGAACCGTGCTGTTAGCCACTACGATACACGCTCTGGCAGCCGCTCTGAGCCACTCGGACAGCCGCTCGAAGCCGCCCTGACAGCGGCTCGGAGCCGCCCTGACAGCCACTCGAAGCCGCCCTGACAGCCGCTCTGACAGCCGCTCGAAGCCGCCCTGACAGCCGCTCTAACATCCGCTGGGAACCGTGCTGTTGGCCACTACGATACACGCTCTGACAGCTGCTCTGAGCTACTCTGACAGCCGCTCGAAGCCGCCCTGACAGCCGCTCGGAGCCGCTCTGACAGCCGCTCTGGCAGCCGCTCGGAGCCACTCTGACAGCAGCTCCGACACCCATTCAGACGGCTAATAGACAGATCTGCGAAGTCTATTTCCGATTGCCGGATGCGGGTGAAGTCAGACAGAACTTCAGAGGGCGGCGAGGGCGGTACGTGCACAACAGAACGGTGCCGCCCTTAAACCCGCCGGCCGGGCAGCAGAAAACGGCCCCACATCCAGCCGTCGCTCAGGAGCGGAAGCAGCCGGGCAGACCCTTAGCCTGACGGAAGCTGCACGGGAGACCCTGAACCTGGGAACATATGCCGGGCAAACCCTAACTTGGGCGCAGCTGCAGGGGACACCAGGGCACAGCTGCAGGGGACACCTGGGCACAGCTGCAGGGGACACCAGGGCACAGCTGCAGGGGACACCTGGGCACAGCTGCAGGGGACACCTGGACACAGGTGCAGAGGACACCTGAGCACAGTTGCAGGGGACACCTGGACACAGGTGACACCTGGGCACAGCTGCAGGAGAGGTGCTAGGTAAGGAGACAAATGCAGGGGAGGCACTGGACCAGGGGGCAGCTGCGGGGAGTTGCTGGATCAGGAGACAGATGCAGGAGAGGTGCTGGATCAACAGACACAGATCAACAGCTGTGGGGATGAGGAGTCTGTCAGACCGACAGAAATTGACTATCAAACGGGAAGTGCAACTCCACTTTGCTCCACAACTCGACCCAATGTCGGCTGCAATTGCGACAATGGAGCGTCAGCGCCATTGCAGCGAGTCAGGAGTCGCCACCTCACCCCGGCCCATCCGCCGACCGGCCGTTTGCATCAGGATCGCGCGGCGTGGCCGCTGTCAAGGTCGACTCGCCGCACCATAAGTGTATGTATACGGCGGTTCGGCATTGTGAGCAGGGGAGGGGCAACCGCAGGCGGGCGTGCTGGCCGGCGGCTGGGCTGCTGCACTGGTGCCGGATCAGCAGCCGGGTCAGGGGCGGACCAACGACCCAAAAACCGCGCCGCCTAGGCACGTTTCAAATCGATTCGTCTCATTCAGCACCCAGAGTGTTAATGGCTAACGTGCTCGAGAAGTGGAGCCATGGCTCGCCCGCCCCCTCCTTCTCGCCGGTTCCTACGCCCATGAGCCGAGTCAGCGTTGCCCGCGCCGCACCGGCACCGCTGTGACGTCACCCCGTCTGGCCACACGAGAGGCGGCGATGCCAGGCAGAGGCGACGCCGGGGCGTCGGCACGTGGGCGGTGTGCGGGGTCGGGGTGTACGGCCGGCCGTGGGCGGCCCACAGCGCCTGTCACGCGTCCGCCCACTCGTCGGAGGGAAACGCCGCCGCAGACAAGCTGAAGCCACGCCGGAGCGACATTGGAGCGACACTCAAGGTGCCCGCAGCGCCGCGGCCGTGACGAGACGCCCTGATGACGTCACGGCCGCCGTCCCCCGGCAACGGCTGTGCGGAGGAGCGACGCCGCGCAGCCACCGGCCGGCCCGGCCCGCAGTGTACCCGCCCGCTGTGGTCGGGGCCGGCCGCCGGCACACGTCAGCCCACCTGCGGCGGTACTGCGGCGGTACTGAGCCGAGCTGCACAATGCAGGCCGGCAGCCAGCTCAGTCACCACTGCAGCTGCGAGCTGGATGGCTAGCGCCGCACCAGCACCAGCTCCAATCTCCCATGTGACCACAAAAGGCTCAGCCGACGCCGGCGCTCCGTTGACCGACAGAGACACGTCACACCAGTGACACGAGACACGGCACGCCAGTGACACGAGACACGTCACACCAGTGACACGAGACACGTCACACCAGTGACACGAGACACGGCACGCCAGTGACATGAGACACGTCACACCAGTGACACGAGACACGTCACACCAGTGACACGAGACACGGCACGCCAGTGACACGTACATGAAGAGACACGTCACACCAGTGACACGAGACACGTCACACCAGTGACACGAGACACGTCACACCAGTGACACGAGACACGTCACACCAGTGACACGAGACACGTCACACCAGTGACACGAGACACGTCACACCAGTGACACGAGACACGTCACACCAGTGACACGAGACACGGCACGCCAGTGACACGAGACACGGCACACCAGTGACATGAGACGCGTGACACCAGTGACACGAGACATGACACATCAGTGACGGGACAGGCACACCAGTGACGGGACACTGGTGACTCCACGGCACACCAGTACAAGGGTCGACGCCTTCTGCCCAGCCATTTTCCACGCTGTCTACGGCCAACCCCGCTTGCATACTAATGTGTCGACACAACGTGGCCGCCCCAGTAGCTCTCGGTTGGCAGCCCACAAGTGGTCGGCTTTCGTCTCCGCTGTCCTGGCAAACCAGGGCTCGAATCGCTCAGCACGTCAGTGTTCAGACCCCAGCGGCAGAGGGTGTTGGCCCGACATCATTGAGGACGCGGCGACAGAGCGGCAGTGTTGGACCGTTGCCGACAGAGCGGTAGTGTTGTCACACCCCAGCCTTCCTGGAGCCCCTCCCCTGAGAAGGGACGGACTCGTCCTCTTGCCAGTAGGCGTGGCATGTTGACACCACAGAGCCACAACGCTCCACGCCGCCGCACCCACTCCGCAGACAGAATCTGGCCGCACCCATTCCGTAGACAGAATCTGGCCGCACCCACTCCGTAGACAGAATCTGGCCGCACCCATTCCGCAGACAGAATCTGGCCGCACCCATTCCGCAGACAGAATCTGGCCGCACCCATTCCGCAGACAGAATCTGGCCGCACCCACTCCGCAGACAGAATCTGGCCGCACCCATTCCGCAGACAGAATCTGGCCGCACCCACTCCGCAGACAGAATCTGGCCGCACCCATTCCACCGGAGCTCTGGTGACGTTCCGACCTGGATTTCTGGATCGAAATCGTCACGCTTCCAACTGCGCTATCCGAGGCAAGTAATTTCACGTCAGAGGTGGTGATAATTTTGACTTCCCGAGACATTCTCAGAGTATAGGCCGCCACCTGGGGCCGATGTTTCGATTTTACCTGCTCGTGGAAGTACTTGTCTATGAGCACAAACACTGCCCATACAGACACTGCTGACATAACTCAACACACATGCTCAAGGAAATGCGCCGGCACGCCCCAATAGACTGTGACGACGGCAAAGCTGTCCTTTGACAACTTTTCCTTCAACGCAAAATGTCTGTCACACGAACATAGAAAATAATGCAATATGTGTCACATCGGAGGCAGAGATCATCCAATGGCAAAACGATGGATTTTACGCGATGCACATCTCTTCCTCATCGTCACCGCAAACTTAATTCGTGGACATAGAAGCTGCTCGAGGAAACCTGGTACAGTTTTCATTCAGATGCTTATGGAAAAGAGCATTGTTTGTGGATGTGGGGGTCGTCAAGTTTATTCGCACAATACAACCATGCTTTTCAAGTGTTTCAGCGTGGCCCAATATTAAATGGGTAATGCAAGTAATGGCAATCACTCCGTCATACGCCCAACCAGGTGACTTTCTAGTGCATAGGTTTACGTTCGCTTAAGCGATTAGTGGCGTTAATTGAAGCTCACTAGAGTTCATTGGATCGTCACATGCGAACGGTCGCCACACCTCGATGTTTAATTGAATACGGATACATTGTGGTTACGCGATATTCATTGCCATGACAGCCTAGGCCTTGATTTCGCGGCAAATCCATCGAGTCTCACGGCCGCCAAATGCACGTGCGGAACGAACGCCGAAAACGTACATGCCTGCATGGTGATGGATGGATTGTGGCTTTACGACGCACTCAGCAGCTGAGACCATATGGCGTCGCCTGCCTCTCACCCCGGCAGGAAGGACGGGCATCGCGGGGAATCGAACCTTGTACATCTGGGGTGCCAGACGCTCAGCTTAACCACTGAGCTACCGCGGCCCCTGGCTGCATGGTGAATTCATACTGTTAAATCCACTATCTATCCAGCAATAAGTGAAGCTACCAATTGTAAAGTGTGCAAAAAGGTGGATATTCGAAATGTTTGAAGCCGAATTAGAGTGCGCACCACTGCGGCGCCTGAGCTGCCGCCTGGCGGAGGCAGGTCTAACTATGCTGGTAACGACATGGAACCACACATCAGCCAAAAACGCCGCAGTCAGTGGCACGGTCGGCAACGCTCACAAAGATACACACAAACAAACCAGCACAACACACCGAGCAGACCGGTAGTGTGTGCGGAGAGGGCGTTGTGGCTATCACACTCCTACGTCTGGCGTTCACAGCTACTGCTGCGCCCATGTCCAGTCACTGCTGCTACATGCACGGAGCGGACCGCACCACCAGGGCATCATTAAATCGCCCTTTGCAGAGCGGAGAACTGGTTTCCAAGGTGAGCGGCACGGGCGGCCGCCACCAAGCGTCGTGACAAACAGTCATCTGACTTTAACATGAGAAACGTGGGCGGCGGCGTCGTGCGCGGCCAGCGGAGCGAAGGGGATGGACAGGGGATGGGTAGGGGATGGCCGGGTAAGGGCCCGTCGTGTGGCAGATCCCGAAGGGGATGGGCAGGAGAATGGCCGGGTAAGGGTCCGTCGTGTGGCAGATACCGAGGGGGGCAGGGGAACAGAGGGACGGAGGAACGGATATGGGGACGGGACGGGGATGTGCAGGGGGCTGACTGGTTAAATACCCATCATGTGGCAGACCCGGGGGGGGGGGGGAACAGAGGGACAGAGGAAAGGCTATGGGGACGGGACGGGGATGGGCAGGGGTCTGACTGGTTAAAGACCCGTTGTGTGGCAGACCCCAAGGGGGACAGAGGGACGGGGCTGACCGTTTTGGCGCTAGTCTTGCGGCACATCACGAGGGCGGACAGAGGGACGGGGAGGGGTTCACCGGTTAAGGGCCCGTCCTGTGGCAGACCCCGAGACGGGGACAGGGGCACGGGGACGGCGACGAGGAAGGGGAGGGGAAGGGGCTAACCGACTAAGAGTGAGACTGACAGCGACAATCTTAATCGCCAGAGGTGAACTTTCAAGGCGCCCGGAATTCAGTTCAAAACCATTCATTTGTAGCGACTGCTAGGTAATTACTGGGAACCAAGGACTTTTAAACAGTGTGTAGTGACAGTGGTGTGTTCCGGTAGTGGCAGTGGTGTGTCGCGGTAATGGCAGTGGTGTCTCCGGTAGTGACAGTGGTGTGTTGCGGTAATGGCAGTGGTGTGTCGCGGTAATGGCAGTGCTGTGTCGCGGTAATGGCAGTGGTGTGTCGCGGTAATGGCAGTGGTGTGTCGCGGTAATGGCAGTGGTGTGTCGCGGTAATGGCAGTGCTGTGTCCAGGTAGTGGCAGTGGTGTGATGTGATGTGATGTGTCTCGGTTCTGGCAGTGGTGTGTCGCGGTAATGGCAGTGGTGTGTCGCGGTAATGGCAGTGCTGTGTCGCGGTAATGGCAGTGGTGTGTCGCGGTAATGGCAGTGCTGTGTCCAGGTAGTGGCAGTGGTGTGATGTGTCTCAGTTCTGGCAGTGGTGTGTCGCGGTAATGGCAGTGGTGTGTCGCGGTAATGGCAGTGGTGTTTCGCGGTAGCGCCAGTGGTGGCTGTCGCGGAACTATCAATGGTGTGTCGCCGCAGAGAGGTGACGTGACGAGCGGTGGGTGCAGCACGGCCGGCGCCGTATAAGGCCGCCGGCTGGAGGTGCTGGCGACGACAGTGGCAGGCGGACATGTCTGGTGTCGACAGGCTGACGCCGCCCTCGATAGACAGGCGGACAGGCTGACGCCGCCCCCAATAGACAGGCGGACAGGCTGACGCCGCCCCCAATAGACAGGCGGACAGGCTGACGCCGCCCTCGATAGACAGGCGGACAGGCTGACGCCGCCCCCAATAGACAGGCGGACAGGCTGACGCCGCCCCCGATAGACAGGCGTACAGGCTGACGCCGCCCCCAATAGACAGGCGGACAGGCTGACGCCGCCCCCAATAGACAGGCGGACAGGCTGACGCCGCCCCCAATAGACAGGCGGACAGGCTGACGCCGCCCCCGATAGACAGGCGGACAGGCTGACGCCGCCCCCAATAGACAGGCGGACAGGCTGACGCCGCCCCCAATAGACAGGCGGACAGGCTGACGCCGCCCCCAATAGACAGGCGGACAGGCTGACGCCGCCCCCGATAGACAGGCGGACAGGCTGACGCCGCCCCCAATAGACAGGCGGACAGGCTGACGCCGCCCCCGATAGACAGGCGGACAGGCTGACGCCGCCCCCGATAGACAGGCGGACAGGCTGACGCCGCCCCCAATAGACAGGCGGACAGGCTGACGCCGTCCCTGATAGACGGGCTGATGCCATCCCCGGCGGACCGGTGGACAGGCTGATGCCGCCCCGGGTGACCAAGTGGACAGGCTGATGCCATCCCAGGTGGACAGCGTGCTCAAGTTCAGATCCAACGACCCTGGATTCAAAACCCATCCTCTCCTCGACGTTTGTGTTTCCCCAGGTATGACATGACTGATGGCGAGATCGGCATCAAGCATCCTAAGCCACCGGCCGCTCCATGGCAGTCGGTACGATGCTGACTGAGCCCGCCGTTGCGGTCGCGGCTTGTGGTTTCAGGACGCTTCGACTATCACGGACATCTTGCGTCCATAAA
This sequence comes from Ashinkailepas kermadecensis, assembly GCA_034440615.1. Classification (NCBI taxonomy): domain Eukaryota; kingdom Metazoa; phylum Arthropoda; class Thecostraca; family Neolepadidae; genus Ashinkailepas; species Ashinkailepas kermadecensis. Next base: position 682,707 of record JAOTOM010005053.1, read on the forward strand.
AGTTTTAAAGCTGCATATAACTCAGCAAACCAGACACCAGGAGAGCAGAGCAACCTGGTTTAGTATATGTGAATCTAATCGAAACTATTTACTGGGGAGGTGTTGCCGAGGTGGGTCACGTTCCAAGCGGACTTTGTTTGCCACCACCCTATCTGGAAATGCCAGCTTAACGCCAGAATTCAAACGGGGAGTGGCTTCAACACGCCCCAGGCACGGTTACCCGGCCACCGCGACCCTGGCCGGCCTAAGCGGGTCACAACCACAACCAGCCAGATGAGTGGCCAGTATCAGCTGATGAGCGGCCAGTATCGGCCAGTATCGACCAGATGAGCGGCCAGTGTTGGTCAGCTGAGCGGCCAGTATCGGCCAGTGTCGGTCAGCTGAGCGGCCAGTATCGGCCAGATGAGCGGCCAGTATCAGCCAGATGAGCGGCCAGTATCAGCCAGATGAGCGGCCAGTATCGGCCAGTATCGACCAGATGAACGGCCAGTGTCGGTCAGCTGAGCGGCCAGTATCGGCCAGATGAGCGGCCAGTATCAGCCAGATGAGCGGCCAGTATCGGCCAGATGAGCGGCCAGTATCAGCCAGATGAGCGGCCAGTATCGGTCAGATGAGCGGCCAGTATCGGCCAGTATCAGCCAGATGAGCGGCCAGTATCTGCCAGATGAACGGCCAGTATCGGCCGGTCAGATAGGTGAGTCTCTAAGCCGAGGCTGCACGCCATCACGCTAGGCGACTCGATATCCATCTCGCAGGGGCAGGGCAGACCAGTGCAGGCCGGAAGTGTAACAACTGAGCTATTTGGGGCAGGGGAGGGGGCAATGTCTCTTTCACCAAGCTGTGTTTCTGGTGAATATTTGGAATATAGTTTTAACTGAACCATCATACTAAAAATACAGAATACATGCCGTATAATATTTTTTGGTGTAATCCACTGGGGAAGAGCACGTTCACCGGCTGTGGGACTCCCAAGCAAGGAATGAAGGGAACTGTAATGTTCCAATGTTAATTCTGCCGGTAATATTTAGGAGATATAGGTATGCCAGAAAAGCGCAGCACAAAGCTACTATAGGCTTATCCTTGTGTTCTTTTACGACGCATTCAACCGCTAGGTCATATAGCGTCGCCAACCTCTCACGCAGATTGGTCGCGGGTGGACTCGGTAAATGCCGTCGGTTGTGAGATTCGAACCCACAATCTTGCGATCAAGAGTCCGACGCTCTACCAACTGAGCTACCGCAGCCCCTACTATAGGCTTATCAGTGGACTCGAAAATTTAGAATATGGAGAGAGGCTGATGGCATTATGAATGTATTCACTCAAGAATAGCATATTAAGGGGTTGATTGAGACATTATTGAGATGCTTCAGATAGTAAAAGGGTTCGATAATTTCAGTCTGAATGATGCTCTTCGATTTAACCTATTACATTATTATACATATACATTATTACATATTACAGCGTACAACAAGTTTGCAGGACATGGGTGGTTGCTCAATGGAATAGGCTGCCTGGCGATATAGTGGGGTGGGGGGGGGCTCATTGAAGGTATTTCCAATTAGGATGGATATCTTCCTTGAGTCAAATAATCCTATGTCTGAATTCGTCGTTGTTGGTTTTACGACACCTCGACCGTTGAGTCATGTAGCGTCGCCAATCTCTCACGCAGATTGGTCGCGGGCGACAGGTAAGACTCGAACCCACAATCTTTCGATTGTGACACGGACAACTTACCGCTAGACTACTCGTCCCCTCCCATGTCTGAATTATAAGTGTACCGTAGGGGGATGGGAATTGGGATGGTTGGAGTGGGATTGATGATAGTAGGTCGTCCGTCACCCGTGTCTACAGGAAGAGCGGAAAACTAGCACGCAATAATTATATACCGGCTTGGTAGTAAAGTAGTCTGCTGCATGGCACAATATATGCCTTCAGCACACTCGGTGATGCATCTCATGACGTCACATCGCATCCTATCTCAGACAAATTAGCGTCAAAACGCCAGGTGCGATTCTCAAATTCCTAGGTGCAAATATTGCGCAGCTAAACAACATAGCTAACTCAAAATCTCGAAGCTCGAATGCATGGTCCCAAATACAAACAGTGCCGTGGGGCGGAGAGCGTACAGGCCAGAACCTGCGAAATGAAAATATACGACTTATGGCATGCAGCTACATGTCCAGGTATGTTCCACGTCTGTAGGGCGTGCAGTTCCAATGGTAAGTTCCTCAGAGGTGGTACTCGAACCGACTCGAAGGCGGTCCCGGAGGCGACAGGACCACTCGAAGGCGGTTCCAGAGGCGGCCGGACCACTCGAAGGCGGTCCCAGAGGCGGTAGGACCACTCACAGGTGGTCCCAGAGGCGGCCAAAACCATTCGAAGGTGGTCCCAGAGGCGGTAGGACCATTTATTGATTGATTGATTATTTGGGTTTAAGGGCGCGCCGACTACAGGGTCATTTGGCGCCCATCGGTAGGACCATTCGAAGGTGGTTCCGGAGGTGGCCGGACTACTCGAAGGCGGTCCTAGAGGCGGTCGGACCATTCGAAGGCGGTCCCAGAGGCGGTAGGACCACTCACAGGTGGTCCCAGAGGCGGCCGGACCACTCGAAGGCGGTCCCAGAGGCGGTAGGACCACTCACAGGTGGTCCCAGAGGCGGCCGGACCACTCGAAGGTGGTCCCAGAGGCGGTCGGACCATTCGAAGATGGTAGTGGAAGGGGGACGCTCGGCCATCGCGCATGTCCATAATAATCGCACATATGCATTGAAGTGAAGTTGCCTGCGACATGGTGCAGTGCAAAGCGTAAACATGCTCAACTATCCGATCCCATTCCCAAGGAATTGTGAGCAAAACACGACGGCCCCGCTCATATTCCCTGCTGAAATACCGTGCGGAAAACAACCACTTGAAAATGTTAAAACTCCATAGAATATGTTGTAGGGAAAAGTAGAGGTCGAATCGCAGATATTAAAATACACACTCTTAAAGAACGCCCTCGTGTTGATTTCGTGACTGTTGGGCATATCGTGCAGTGCTAAGCTCCTTAGAAACATTATGGGCGGGCCAGCCTGGTCGTTGAGGTTTCATTTTTTCCCTCCAAGTTGCAGGATGATTCTCACCCTATGGCTTCACCCGCAACTATACATGTAGGATATACTACGTACATGTACGTACACGTACACGTATACATGTAGGATATACTCGAACATTACATACCATAGACTTCAACATGACTCTTTGCACTACCTAAACGGCAATCATATGTGCATGGCAGCACAACTCTATATCGCACATGGACGGTGTTGCAGTAGTGTTGCATAGCTGACGGTGCTGCCCTCTACACTACACTGGCAGCAGCACGACTCCGCACAGCGGCCAGCGCGCCTCCATGTACCACACAGACGGCAGGACGGCTCCATGTACCACACAGGCGGCAGGACAGCTCCGTATAGCGGCCAGCGCGCCTCCATGTACCACACAGACCGCAGGACGACTCCATGTACCACACAGACGGCAGGACAGCTCCGTATAGACGGCCAGAACGCCTCCATGTACCACACAGACCGCAAGACGGCTCCATGTACCACACAGACGGCAGGACAGCTCCGTATAGACTGCCAGCACGCCTCCATGTACCACACAGACGGCAGGACGGCTCTCTATGCCAGACAGACAACAAGCTTCGTACATTATAAAGACGCCAGCACGTCGTGCGGCGACTCACCTGCAGCTGGCGTTCGTGGCTGCGCCGCCGGACCACGGCGAAGAGCGTGTCGGCCAGCGTCAGGTAGCGCACGTTGAGCTGGTCCAGGCCGTCCACCAGGCGGCCCGAGCAGCGCCACACGCCCTGGCAGGCGGCCGCCCTGCTCTCGAACATCTGGCCAGGCGGCGGCGACACGGCACGGCCAGGTAAGACGGCTGCCGGCCGGCGGCGGCGGACACATGCAGGGACAAACTACAGCGAGCGGGCGGGCCGGCGACCTTCCAGGTGCACGGGCGCGGCGTGAGGCGCGTGTCAGTGGCGGCGGCGGTGATGTGGCGGGCGGATGGCGTGGTTGGCGGGAGGGTCAGTGTGGAGGAGCGGGAAAGCCAACTCGTCACCGCGGTCAGGGTCAGTTGCACGCAGAAACGGAAATGTAACCGGGTTAGTTTTGGCGACATGTCAACGTGACTCTAAAAGCGGAAAGAACGAAGCACATGCCAAACACTAGCGGAACGAAAATGACTGCAAACAGACTACGCGAGCTACGCCACACACTCATGCTGAGACGAGGCATACGGAAGTCACACCATGCGTTGGGGTAATAGCAGGCATGGGATGGGGACTGGGCACCGCACCGGTATGTACAAGTCATAGAATGCGACGCCGCCGGGGAGCAGGAATATCGTACCTGGGCCAGTTTTATCAATCGGCCACCAAGTCCGTTGACCAGCTCAATGTTAGGTCGGTGGGTCACAACCTCGTCGTACAGTCGCTGGAATAAAGTAGACATGGTAACGAGGCGCATGGCATCACTCGCACGTGGCACACCAGAAACACGCGCCGGCACACACGGGGCGAGCAGCCGCACGGCACGACGATCGGTAACCAGAGCCCGGCCGACGCGACCGGGCCTCAGCACAGCTCCCGACACCAGTTAACGGCGTCGGCCCAGTCGGCCGGCCGCGCCTCCTAACTGACCTATCCGGGCCGGACACACGCCAACGTCAGCACGACACCACAGCCGGAGCCGGAGCCGGAGTCACCGCCGGAGCCACCGCCGGACAGGCACTTACCCGGGCGCGCTCCAGGTCCAGCTCGCGCTGGCGCATCTCGGACTCCATCTGCGACGCCCACTGTCGCTGCAGCGTCTCCTGCTGCTGGTACTGGTGCAGCAGATCGGACGCCTGGTCCACTGCGCGCACTCTGGCCGGGAAAACGTCACGTCAAGCACAGCCCAGGTCACATACAGAGCAGGCCACACATGGCTCGGGTCAGACACAGTCAGGGCCAGGTACAGAGCAGGCCACATGTGGCTTGGGTCAGACACAGTCCAGGTCACATACAGAGCAGGCCACACATGGCTCGGGTCAGACACAGTCAGGGCCAGGTACAGAGCAGGCCACACATGGCTCGGGTCAGATACAGTCCAAGTCACGTACAGAGCAGGCCACACGTGGCTTGGGTCAGACACAGTCCAGGTCACATACAGAGCAGGCCACACATGGCTCGGGTCACACAGTCCGGGCCAGGTACAGAGCAGGCCACACATGGCTCGGGTCAGACACAGCCCAGGCCACACATGGCTCAGATCAGACACAGTCCAGGCCACACATGGCTCGGGTCAGACACAGTCTAGGCCACGTACAGAGTAGGCCACACATGGCTTGGGTCAGACACAGTTCAGGCCACACATGGCTCGGATCAGATGCAGTCCAGGTCACATACAGAGCAAGCTACACATGGTTCGGGTCAGACACAGTCCAGGCCACACATGGCTCGGGTCAGACACGGTCCAGGCCACATACAGAGCAGGCCACACATGGCTCGGGTCAGACACAGAGCAGGCCACACATGGCTCGGGTCAGACATAGTCAAGATCACATCCAGTCCAGATCAGACACAATCCAGACCACATGCAGTCCAGGTCAGACACAGCCTAGATCACATGCAGTCAAGATCAGACACGGTCAGAATCACATACAGACACAGTCTAGACCAGACACAGTCCAGGTCGGACACAGTCCAGACCAAACACAGCTCAGATCATATTCAGTTCAGGCCAGACACAGTCCAGATCACATGCAGTCAAGATGAAACAAAGCTCAGATCACATTCAGTCCAGGTGGGACACAGTTCAGGTCAAACGCAGTCCAGGTCAAACTGCACCTTTTACACGATTTACAAAATACATATTTTTGCATTTTGCTTTCATCTATAAACTCTATGCCGTCATGTGCATTTCCAACGGTGTCTTTCACAGCTTGTTCATGATAAACATTTCAACATAGCTACGTCTAAAAGATGCAATGAGATGAAGCTGTAACCTAACCTGTGCTAACCTCATGCTCTTAATACACCAGAACTGCATCATTTTTGCACAATGTGCGCTCATCAATAATAGGAAGATATGCCAAATTTCCAAGCCATTTCTTGAAAAGCTTAGGAGTTGCTTCAGAAAAAACCTTTGGCGGTCAAATTGAAAACCCACACTGTGAGTTAATGGAACAAACGCCCGCCCTCTAACTTAAACAGGACCATTTATATCTGGCGGAGACATCGCACATGGCTATATGTGCTCAATAACGTCTAACTCGTATTTCAGCAGCCACAAGCTATATGCCCTCTGCAGCCACATGCCCTCTGCTATTTGCACTGACGCGTAAAACAATTAACTGAAATGGTGCCATATTCAAAAAAAATATAAGGGAGAGCTTAGACGATTTCGAAGTGTGAAGTTGACAGATCTGACAATTTGTGCACCCCTGGCCCCTCTCCAGACTAGGGCGGATAATTCCACCACGAACTCACCAGTTTGGGTACAAGGGGACAAAACAAGGAAACAATCGCGGACAGTCAACCAAAACATACTTCGTGAATACGAAGATTCGCAAGGCCACCTTAAGACCTTCACCCAACGTAGAAACTATAGCACCTACCTGTAAATAGCACACTTACAGCCTGGAACATACACCCAGCTTATAACCTACAGCCAACCGAAGTCCTACATGTAGCTCAAGGCTAACACCAAGCCAGGATTTACACTTAGCCAAGAGCTTATCCGTGCCGGCTTAGTCGTGATGGATCCTGACAACTGGCTTGTCAGAGATGGCCTCTGACTACTGACCTGCCTAAGGTCGCCTCTGACGACTGACCTACCTGAGATAGCCTCCGACGACCGACCTGCCTGAGATGGTCTCTGACGACCGCCCTGCCGGAGGTCGCCTCTGACGACCGCCCTGTCTGAGATGGTTTCTGACGACCGCCCTGCCTGAGATCTACTCTGACGACGTATCTGCCTGAGATGGCCCCAGCCTACTGACCTGTCTGAGATGGCCTCGGTACAGTTAGTCCAGCGGCGGTTCAGTTTAGACACGTCGTGTTCGAGTTTCTCCAGGTCGGCGTGGTTCCGCTGGCGCGGCCGGGTGCGCTCCGTCGCTCCTCGGGTCTTGGCGACGTTGTCCGTCAGCCGCTCCATCACGATCTGGGGCAACGGCGGCCACAGTCAGGTACACAGCCCGGCTCAGCTGCTCCAAGATCTGGGGAACAACGGCCAACAAGAAAAACCCCGCCCAACCTCCCCACACATTTCGGGGAAACGCCCCCAAGTGCTGCTGGGCCAGCTGCAGCGCCGATTTTTCCTTTGGTATGGCTCCTCAAAATACATACAAACCATACAAATAATAAAAACAGCAAGTTAAATGCATGGCTTTACTCCAACAATGGCGGTTCCGATTATACGGTGCCATGTCAAAGTTAATCTCACAACTCAGCCACACATTTATAGTTCAATAGCGTACACTTAAACAGGAAATTAGCGTTGTGATTCAGTAGCACGATCCATAGTCAAGGGATGGCACAGCGTGCGTCGCGAGGGCCTCGAGAGGGCGGTTTGCATATGCCGCACACGACAGGGGGCAAATGCGTGGTCAGAGAGCTGGCGGCTTCGCCACGTAGCTGATTGGTACGAGACAAGAGCGACACGTTCTGCGAAAATCAGAAGGATCAAGAAAACATGTGATGGCGCTGGGTTTTGCCCATCGCTGGAGTTCGGTGGCACGTGATCGGCACACGCGATACGCTGATGTTGCAACAGTGGTCCACGGCTGGCTGGCTTGGCGTTGATAACTCGGAATAGCGCGGGGCTCTGGACGGCCACGTGACTAGCCGTGGTGACACACGCACCGGCGAGGCCGAGCCACGCCGACGGTCGCGACCAACGTGTCACGGTGACGACGATGGCTAAACACAGTCTGATCAAGTACGTCTGGAAGACCGACCAAACCACAGCACCGCTGACCGTCACGACCAACGAGTCACTGTGAGACGGCGGCTAAATCACAGTCTGATGAAGTACGGCTAGAAGCCTGACCAAATCACATGGAAGCGCAAAACGAGCAAAGCCAGGATATAGGATAACGACGGAGCATGCCAGTAGTGCAGCGGTTGACTTGTTGGTGCCCTTTGGATCACTGACCTGGTGCTTGTGCAGACTGTTTTGCATGTCGACTAGGCTGATGTGGGCCGCCCTCAGCTCGTCCTTGTCGTCAGGCAGCCGCCGATGGTCTACCAGCTTCAGCTCCAGCTCAGAGACGACCGTGGTGGCTTCCTCCAGGTCGTTCAACGCCAGTTCCACACACTTCATCCTGCCCACAGACACCACAGAATCACCATGTGACACCATCGCACACATTGATTATTGATTATTAGGGTTTTAGGGTGCGTCAACCCCAATTGGGTTATTTTGCTCCCATCGCACACCGTAGGGACCGTGCTACATGTGTAATTCTGTCCAGACACCACAGGACCACCATGTGACACCATCGCACACCGTAGGGACCGTGCTACACGTGTAATTCTGTCCAGACACCACAGGACCACCATGTGACACCATCGCACACCGTAGGGACCGTGCTACACGTGTAATTCTGTCCAGACACCACAGGACCACCATGTGACACCATCGCACACCGTAGGGACCGTGCTACACGTGTAATTCTGTCACGTGACACCACAGGACTCCTGTCCGCCCACGGACGCCAGCTACCGCTCACCGTTCGATGTACAGGTGTGACGTCTGCCACAGGTTGTCCCAGCGGCTGACCACGCCGTCCATCTGCGCCTTGACGGCCGGCGTGTTCTGCGGGATCGAGTCGTAGATGGCCTGCACCTCCTCCAGAGTCGGCTCGTGCCGCTGCAAGGCAGGCGGCCAGTGATTGGTCAGCGGGCGCTGTCCGGGCGCAGCGACCAACAAGGGCGACGTTCGTCGGGTGTGAAAACAAGGAAACCGTGAAAGGAAACACTAGATGAAAGGTATCAAAGTTCTTTCTAAAAGTTCCTTTACGACACACGTGTTCCCCAGACCAGCTGAAATCACACCCTCGAAATCATCGTACTGAAAACTGCCTTATGGGTAACACGGTAAGCCCGCAACACGTTTCATTAATTATTCTACGACAACAAGAAAACATCTTTTTGTTAGCCAGAAGTAGATTCGCAGTGTCGCAGCAGCGCACCGTGAGCACCTCTGCTCCACTGCTCCACTCCCGCAGACAATGACAAAGCTTAAGGCCGACAAGTCGACTGCTGCGCCAATGTGGACTTCGGCAACTGCCACGATGCGCATATGCAACATGGAAATGAGTTCCGGGCGACCCTCGGCTTACATACCAGCCTACATCATCCACACCCACATTACCTACTACCATGGCTTACCATTGCCTTTCCTAACAGACACACGCACAGACGGAGTCGGTGTAAGTGTCCGTGGCTGGAGACTGGGGGCCTAGGCCGAACGGCAGCAATAGCAGAAACACCACGTCTCTATAGGGGATCACGGATGGGGCTAACCGCATCGTGCCACCTGGCCACCAATGGGCCTACACAGAACTTGGTTCGTTTTGTGCTTGCTGTATGCAAGGCATTATGATCATGCAGTCAATACTTTTAAATGATCCTCCTTACAATTATGCAGAAGTTCGATGAACGTATTACATTTCCGTTACAACATATACCCATGGGTTGTACCAGAAATACAATACGATTCGTAAAACTTCTGGATCATTGAAAGGAGGGCCATTTTAAAAGTGCATACCGTTCATAAAACCTTGGTGAACTGAACAGAACATATTTGAACAGTTTAATCAATGAAATCCCAACAGATTTCATTTGCACAGAAACTTAATTGTGATGACTGATATCGAGATGCAAACAGACAAATCTGCATAAAACGGACTTGAAAACGAAAGGCTAGCCTTCCAAAAGCCTGGCCGTCTGGCCGGGTAGGCTCCGGACGCTGATGTGAACTTAGCCTCACACACACACACACAGCAGTGCGCTCGCCCGGGTCTTGCCATTGCTCCTAACCACAGCGGCATAAACACACGTCAAACGTGATTCGTGGAGGGCGCCGGCCAGCAGGTGCCCACCTCGAGCGCGTTCTCCCAGTCCTTGTGGGCGACCACGAGTGGCTCGAGGTGCGACTGTCGACGCGGAATGTCGGCAGCGCAGCGGTCCACCAGCTGACGCTCGGCCGCCACCAGTTCGGACTCCAGCGACGAACATTTCTTGTTGAACTGGCCCACCGGGCTGGCTGTGACCGAGGCACGACGCGTCACACACAGCTACCAAGGCAGGAGCACCTGCCTATATTCGCATGACCTAACATCCTACTGAAAAAAAGTAATTTTTGTTTGGCGAAAGTGCAATCAGCGTATTGCCTTTTGCGGTTTCTCTACCATTTTGTTCATTACTTAATTAACACGAGATAAATGATATTTGACTCGTGAAATGACTTCCTACGTGTAGTGCGTGTTATGGACAGCTAGTGTGATTAGATTGGATGTATCATTCATCTATCGACCGGCCAAGATCCTGATTGATGATGAATGATATTTTCTACAGCATCACTGGACTGACTATTATCTTGAGTAACTGCAAGGGAAGAACGCTGTTACACTCCAATTATTGATGGTAAACTTCGCCCACCAGTGTATACTACCTGTACCGAATGGATACTATGAACATTGGCTTATATCTTGAGGGGGGGGTTAGGTCGCTTCGATTGCATTCGTCATGTAGCGCTTATATCCTGAAACAAGGATAAGAAAAAAGAATGGAGGAGCGGCACATGTTGCCAAAGCCAAAGTGAGATATTCGCCACACCATTGGTTACTAGAATCACGGTGGGAACTGAGTGTACATATTATGACACATAATCACGAGACGCTCGCGCCGCGTCCCAGTGGGTGACAAAGCAACATAACACCGGCTGACGACAGACAACTGCAAATTATACTCGTCATGCCGATTATGTACCAACTGGCCGGCCAAGTAACGACGTCAAGCTGGTGAACCTTCACGGTGGTATCTCCCTCCGAAGTCTTCTTCATTTAGTGTAGCACATACGCTAATTACTAATTTTCCAAATTACTTGGATGAAATCACATGTGTGACTGGATGAAATCACACACTGACCATGGGATGTCACACGTCACCTCGCTAACCATGGGACTTTACACATCATCTCACTGACCACAGGTCACCTCACTGCCCACAGGACATCACACGCCACCTCACTGCCCACATGGCATCACAGGTCACCTCACTAACCACAGGACATCACACGCCACCTCACTGCCCACATGGCATCACAGGTCACCTCACTAACCACAGGGTATCGTACGTCACCTCACTGACCATGGGACGTCACACAATATATCACTGGTCACAGGGCATTACGGGTCACCTCACTGACCACAGGGTATCACATGTCACCTCACTGACCATGAGATGTCACACGTTACCTCACTGACCATGGGACTTCACATATCATCTCACTGACCACAGGGCATTACAGGTCACCTCACTGACCACAGGACATCACACGCCACCTCACTGGCCACATGGCATTACAGGTCACCTCACTAACCACAGGATATCGTACGTCACCTCACTGACCATGGGACGTCACACAATATCTCACTGGCCACAGGAAATTACGGGTCAGCTCACTGACCATGAGACGTCACACGTTACCTCACTGACCATGTGACGTCACATGTCACCTCACTGACCATGGGACGTCACACGTTACCTCACTGACCATATGACGTCACACGCCATCTCACTGACCACATGACATCACAGGTCATCTCACTGACCACCGAGCATCACAGGTCATCTCACCGACCACAGGACGTCACATATGATCTCACCGGCCACAAATGTCACGTCACGTCACAATGCCACTCGATTTACCGCCTCCACACTGCGCTTATAAAGTTGGTCAGGCGCTCCCACCTTCGGCGGCCAGACGCTCGAACTCCTCGAACAAGGTGTTGACTTCATCGATCTGGAGTCGCAGTCGCCGCAGCTGGACGTCGCTGGCGTCGCCCTCCTCCATCAGCTTGCCGGCGTCCTCGTTCAGCGCCCGCCGGATGGCGTCGCGCTGATCCTTGCCCATGCCCAGGAACTGTGGGTAGGGTAGGCCGGGTTAGGTGACGTATCGCCTGAAGTGTTTCTGATCCATGCCAATCAACCATCAAGTCTGGCTTACAATCGCGAATTATAAAGCGGATGGAAACGCATAGACATATTGCGAGAAGGGGGATAGAATACCCGTTGTAGCTCTGATATTCCATTGCATGACAATACATTATATTACTATATCTTATCCAGATATATCATTTTGAATTATGGACATGCTTAAAGAAAACTTTCTGTCAAACAACCACACGTAAATACGATTTATAGACGAGAACACGGGAATAAAGAGAAAGATGCAACATATTTCTGCTTTAAGTTCTCGATTCTATCAGTGATGAGAACTTTTCTGAGTGTCAGCTCGTCGACAACTATAACTGACCTGGTTCAGGTCCCAGCTCTTCACCACCTTGATGGTGGCGAAGATCATATTCTGGCGCATGCGCAGCTGCTTGCGCTGCCACAGCATGATGGACAGTTCGTACTGCCGCTTGAGCTGCTCAACGGCGTCGAGCGCCTGCTGGTCGGGCGGCGACATGAGGAAGCACACGCTGGGCACCTCGCCCTCGCGGCCGCCGGCTGAGCGCACGGTCCACCGCGACCGGCAACTGTTGTCCAGCAGAGTACACCGCTCCTGCTTCCGCACCGTCATCTGCGGCGGGCTCAGTCAGTCACCGGTCATGCAGTCTATGGCGGTCATATCATCAGTCACAGGCCATGCAGTCTATGGCGGTCATGTCATCAGTCACAGGTCATGCAGTCTATGGCGGTCATGTCATCGGTCACAGGCCATGACATCTGCGGTAGGCTCAGTCACAGGTCATGCAGTCTATGGCGGTCATGTCATCGGTCACAGGTCATGCAGTCTATGGAGGTCATGTCATCGGTCACAGGTTATGACACCTGCGGTGGGCTCAGTCACAGGTCATGCAGTCTATGATGGTTATATCATCGGTGACAAGTCATGCCGTCTATGGTGGTCATATGACATACCATCAGTCACAGGTCATGCAGTCTACGGCGGCCATGTCATCCGTCACAGGTCATGGTATCTGCGGCGGAGTCGGTCACATGCCATGTCACGTGTGGAAAGGTCACAGGCCACGTCGTCCGTGGCGGGATGAGTCACAGTTTGTGGAGGGGCCACATCATGTCGACATCATGTGCGGCAGGAAACACTGCCACAGGTTACCTCCCAAACCCGCTGGTGGATAATGACGTTTGCCAGGTATTTCAGGTGAAGCTTCCTCCAACAGCATCCTTCTCTTAGTTGACGCTACTTAGTCTGCTCTACAACACCAGTTCTTTCTCTTCCGTTCGGTTGCTACAGCAGCTCTGTTGGTGCCGCCTCCACCCCACAGACGTCTCCACAGTGAACGACGCAGCCGGCGGGGTAGCCGTCACTCACGTTGGCGTTGTTGAAGTTGCAGATGCAGCTGAGGTGGGCGGTGTCGGGAGTGACGGGCTGCCGCCGCTGTCGCTGCGGCGTCACCTGCGCGCATCGTGCAACAGCTGAAGGAACGCCATCTTTCCCAAGGAAGACACAAACTACTTCTGCATAAGGCAACACGCGGTCATAAAATGTGAGGAACAAAACTTGGAAAACAAACTATAGTTATTTCCGTGGAAGTTAAATAATTACCAACAAAATAATTGAGTCAGCCAGCGTCACCCAAACCGGACATGACCATCCGAGAGCAAGAACTTCCGAAGGGCTCTTTACTTCTACGCCACTACAGTCCACTATCACCTGATTATCGCCCAGAAATACGAAATGGGTCATAACGTTGCATCAAGATACGCATGAAGTTAACCTAAAGATACCACCTCACTATATTCAGGGTTGCAAGAAGAGCCACGTGATGAATTGTCTCATTCAGAAAACCATTCTCTCCTGCAAAAATTATCCTGCCATTTGTCTGCTGGAATGCTAAAGGGTGTCACTTGCCAATGAACTAACCCAAATATATTCGTCTTTCATGAAGTTCACCATTGGCAAAGGCTTCTTATTCTCCGGATGTCGCTCTAGCCATACCTGGTTCCAGTAAAAAAAAACTGAACACTTGCCTCAGTTATAGCTAATTTCCAGTAAAATGTCGTATCTTTTTATTTCATTTATTGTACCTGTACTGTAAAATACAACTAGGGACATCTCAAATGCTTACAATTTCTCCTTCACTATATTCCTAACACACTACCACCACTATGGAAAATATAGTCTCCTAATAAGGCTCGAGTTCTCTCTCCAGTTCCCGGATCCCCCAGCGGTGCCACTGAGTCGGTGGTGAGCCGCGCCCCGCCTCACCTGCAGAGGTGTTCCCGGATCCCCGAGCGGTGCCACTGAGCCGGTGGTGAGCCGCGCCCCGCCCCACCTGCAGAGCCCGCTGCTCCAGCCGCTGGACAGCGGTGCCACTGAGCCGGTGGTGAGCCGCCTCACCCCGCCCCGCGCCCCGCCTCACCTGCAGGGCCCGCTGCTCCAGCCGCTGGACGGCCTCCGCCTGGTGCGTCATGGCGTCCCGCAGCTCCTGCATGTCCCGCAGCAGCTGCTCGCCCTCGTCCAGACCGAACTCGGCCCGGCTGAAGTCGCAGTTGAGCCGCGCGTCCTGGCTGTGGAACAGACGGCGAGGTCGGCGCGGCCGACCGCAGGGCCAGGCGCACGCGCACTACCGTGTCGTCGGCGTGTGTCGGGCACGACGACGGCGAGGAGGCAGCAGCATTGCTGACGGACGAGACGCCAGATATCTGATGCCGCGGAAAGCTGATTCGAGCATAATACAAGTAGATATGATTGCAGAACATTACCATACATTCGCATAACGTTTAACAAGTGTAACAATCCCGTCCTATATGTCCAGTGCGTGATCCATTTTCGGAGATAATGATTGAGCGAATTGCGTACTTGGAAATGTGTCGGTAGAAACATGCTATCCGAACATGTTTAGATATATGTTATCCGAAGATGTTGGGTAAGCAGATGTGAAGTCTGATGATGTGAGAAGATGATAAATGAGTCAGTTATTTAGTTATTTGGGCTTTAAGGTGCGTCGACAACTATGGTCATATTGCGCCCATGATACATGAATCAGAAGATGAGGATGATTATATGTGAGGTCAAAGATGAAATCGTGAGATGTAGCGAGGTCAATGCTGTCTGTAACTTTTAAGTCACGTAAGCAGCCCTTGTCGTCATGAAACGAGCATTGGTGGGAAAGATACAAGTCGTAGTAGTTGTAGTTATTTGTTTTACGACTCGTCGACTGTTGGGTCATATAGCGTCGCCAATCTTTCATGCCGATTGATCGCGGGCGAAGAGTAGCGACGGATGGGACTCGAAATCACAACCATTCGGCTGTGAGACGGGACCTTACCCCAAAGCTACTCACCCCGGAAAAATACAGGTCCTGAAATCAATATAGCAAGAGGGATTTGCTAGTCAAACACACATCAGGAACTAAGAATACAAGTGAAAACGAAAATGGCGCCACTCACTCCTTGATGACGCGCGACATGTTCTCCACGTCTTGGAAAAGCTGCTGGGACACCTGCGCGTGCTTCAGATGGGTCTCCAGACAGAGGGTGAGCTGCAGCAGCCAGCTCCACTGAGTCTGCAGGGCGGCCAGGTAGGCCTCCGCCGTCTGACTGGCTGGGTGATGCTGCGACACCAGCGAGCCGCCCTGCTCCTGGACCGCATTGAACTGGCGCTCGCGCCGCTCCAGCTCGCCCATCAGGTGCTGCGAACGGACCGCACGAGTCGCAACGTATGAGTACGCCGCGAGGACAAAACTAGGGGCTAGAGCACCTGAATACACCAGAGAGGTCACAACACCTGGACACACCGCGAGATCACAGCACACGGACATTCCATAGACGTCGACACATGGATACGGATCACCAGCAGCGGCATGTGACACTGATTCATCAGTAGCGACATCTGGCACTGATTCAACAGCAGCGACATCTGACACTGATTCATCAGTAGCGACATCTGGCACTGATTCATCAGCAGCGGCATCTGACACCGACTCATCAATAGCGACATCTGACACTGATTCACCAGCAGCGACACCTGACACTGATTCACCAGCGGAGATGCTCTGGCGACACCTGACAACGTGGATTGGACACAACAAGGAAAAAACCATCAGTAGCGACATCTGGCACTGATTCATCAGCAGCGGCATCTGACACCGACTCATCAATAGCGACATCTGACACTGATTCACCAGCCAGCGACACCTGGCACTGATTCACCAGCAGCGAGGATCTGGCACTGATTTATCAGCAGGGACATGTGGTGTTGAGACAGTAGCGACACGTGGCACTGCTACATCAGTAGCGATATGTGGCACTGCTACAACAGTAGCGACATGTGGCACTGCTACATCAGTAGCGACATGTGGCACTGCTACGTCAGTAGCGATGTGTGCACTGCTACATCAGTAGCGACATGGGGCACTGCTACAACAGTAGCGACATGTGGCACTGCTACATCAGTAGCGACATGTGGCACTGCTACGTCAGTAGCGATGTGTGACACTGCTACATCAGTAGCGACATGTGGCGCCATCAATGAGTGCCGGCCACTGACCTCGTAGTGAGCGTCCACCTGGCGCAGATCTTGGTGGTGGCTGCTCCAGTCACGCTGCACCTCGGTCTCCTCCTTCTCGTTGAGCCAGATGAGCTCGTTGGTGGCGCCCTGGATGAAGTCGTGCAGGATCATGAGGTCGGAGAGGCGCTTGTTGGAGGTCGACAGCAGGTCGGCGTACGACTTCTGCAGTTCACTTAGCAGCCGCATATACAAAGTCAGCTCGTTGTGGTCGTAGTTATTTTTGGCGGCCACACATCGGTCCAAATTCACCTGGGAAAAAATAGCAGGTCAGGGCAGCTCATAAAGGCGGCGTGTAGCAACATCACAAAGTACCTTCTGCCGCCCATATTATAACAGTCATGTCCGGCAACTCAAATGGCGATAAGGGTCAGGTCCGCCAACCAACATGTCAATAACAGTCACCCCTAACAACCTGCACGGCAGCAGTAGTCCTTCAGACAATCCACATCACATCTTTTAGGTAAACAATCCGAATATTTGCTAGGGTGGTCTCACGGAAGGTCAATAGCGAACACAGCTCCAGAGCATTCTTGAGCTAAGTACTCGATCGAGCAATTTCAAGTCAACGGCGAAACGCGTCGACACTGCGCACCCTCAGTCCAGTTTCCAGCTGGGCTTGTCGGGCCAATAACGCGTCGACACTGCGCACCTAGTCGTTTCGCTGGTTGTCGGGCAATAACGCGTCGACACTGCGCACCGTGTAGTTTCCGTGGCTTGTCGGCCAATAACGTCGACACTGCGCACCTCAGTCCAGTTTCCAGCTGGGCTTGTCGGGCCAATAACGCGTCGACACTGCGCACCGTCAGTCCAGTTTCCAGCTGGGCTTGTCGGGCCAATAACGCGTCGACACTGCGCACCTGTCATTTCCAGCTGGGCTTGTCGGGCCAATAACGCGTCGACACTGCGCACCTAGTCCAGTTTCCAGCTGGGCTTGTCGGGCGAATAACGCGTCGACACTGCGCACCCTCAGTCAGTTTCCAGCTGGGCTTGTCGGGCCAATAACGGCGACACTGCGCACCCTCAGTCCAGTTTCCAGTGCTTTGGGCATAACGCGTCGACATCGCACCTGTGTTTGTGGCTTTCGCAATAACGCGTCGACACTGCGCACCCTCAGTCCAGTTTCCAGCTGGGCTTGTCGGGCCAATAACGCGTCGACACTGCGCACCGTCAGTCCAGTTTCCAGCTGGGCTTGTCGGGCCAATAACGCGTCGACACTGCGCACCCTCAGTCCAGTTTCCAGCTGGGCTTGTCGGGCGAATAACGCGTCGACACTGCGCACCGTCAGTCCAGTTTCCAGCTGGGCTTGTCGGGCCAATAACGCGTCGACACTGCGCACCCTCAGTCCAGTTTCCAGCTGGGCTTGTCGGGCCAATAACGCGTCGACACTGCGCACCCTCAGTCCAGTTTCCAGCTGGGCTTGTCGGGCCAATAACGCGTTGCATGTGAGGCCCGAACCGTCGTGCCCCTCCCCCTCCCCCACATACGGCTCGTGAGTCCGGCAATCGACTGTGAGGCTACCTGGGACTCATGTGCACAACATGAGTCCGGTGTTGGAAAAGTGCCCCAATCCTTTTTTGTTATCCAGATGATTCCAAACTTCAAGACAAATCCGTTCTATGTCCGTGGGGTGAATGCCATTGCATGCCTGGTGCATGGCGAGATAAATCTGGGTCATTACTGGCCAACACCTGAATCCTATTAAGCATCTATATGCCCAGCTAGCAGTGGTGCAGCCAGGACTTTCCTAAGGGGGAGGTTCGACCATTTTTTCTAAAGAAAACAAAATTATTTGGTGCTAAGGGGACCCCCCCCATGCCCTGTCTGCGCCTCTATCAGCTAGACTAGCATTGGCAGACCCAGTGAATCACTTTAGTATCCAGCAATCAATTTGGAAAGGCCTACTTGTTAATGTCTGAGGCTCAATTAATGCTGGGGGCCGAGGAATCACAACCTCCTATGAAATGATATCAGCCGTAAAATCTAGATTCTGAATAGAGAATACAAAGGTGTTTTCCAATACTGCAACGATGCACCCTCCGACAATCGAATGACAAAATTATACACGCCGGATGCAGAACTGAAAAACGAAACTCCAGCACTGTGTGGGCCGTACCTGGAACTGATCGATAACCTTGTGCTCCTTGTGGTGGACGTCGAGTTCGGTGGTGCAGGACTGCAGGTCGGTGCCGTACTCGGCCTCGTGGATCCGGTCCTGTCCGGCCACGCGCAGTCACACAGTGGTTAGTCGGTTATTTGGGCTTACGGGCACTTAGACCGAAAAAGTTGTCATGTGGTACCCACGCGCGAGGTCACAGAAGGTCACACAGGGTCATCTTGACTGTCACACAGGAATACACTGGCTAACAAAAGGTTGCACAGACCACACAGAAAATCGGCCATCTAGTGCAGGTGTTCTGCAACACAGCATGCTATCTTTTGCGACACCAATAAAACGGCTATGAATCCATTAGATGTTGATTATACATTTGCATCGCTGACAAATTCCTGACATACCTTCGCCCAAGGAATGCTTTCGACAGATTTTCTTCAATTGCACAGTACCCACAACTTTGTTTATGGTACATGCCTTCAAAAGTTGCAGCTTTTGCGGCCCGGCTCCGGGAGCTTATTTCATCGTTTCCCATCATATGCATATGCCTGAACTTAGCGAAAATCGCTACGGATCAGGCGGCCAAGCAGTCCACTGGTTGAACTGGCGAGTAATGACCGCAACCATTCGAAACCGGGTGCATGCAATTCAACAGCTCTGGTGACGCTATGTGACATTTAGAATGTGACCCATGATGCGATGTGGGACACTGGGAAGTGAGTCAGTCGGGTTCTCGCTGGTCTTTAATTTGCCAACTGCAGCACGTCTGCGGTATGCCCAATTTCTCTTCGATTGCATTCAATCCTTCCATTCTTCCGGATCCAACTATTCGATCATTCGATCATTACACTCGATTCCAACGGCAGCTCCGCCGGCCAGGTTAGTGGAGGACAAACTGAGGCAAGGACTAAGGAGTTTATTCACATCCAGCGCCGCATGCCTTACAGTTAGCATAACAAATATGGCGGAGGCACATCCACCACACTAGCGCCGCCAATGCTCTGGGCAAAGCTCACCAATTTCTCCTTCACCCACTCCAGACATTCCTGCAGAAAGCGAAAGTTGTTGTCTGTGTCGATGAGCCGCTGTAGGGTGGTCTCCGGATGTTCGCTGCCCCGCTTACTGAGAGGAAGCAGCAGGTTCTCCTGCGAACAGTGGCAGGCTGCCAGCTACGCCTCCGACAATAGCGGCATTCTTGACGCTTGGGAACATACATATTGCGATGATACGAGACATAAACTACACATACAACAAGCATTTCCAGCGCGGAGCCCATCGTGTAGACGTCGGGAACCATGGGCGAAGATCCAGGCGTCTTTCAGGAGAAAATAACCGCGGAGTAAAGTATCTCAGGCTACCATCAAGAAGCACACCTGATGAATAGACGTAAAACAGTGGGAGAGGAAAGGTGCGCTCTTCAACTGTTCACATCTCGAAACAAGGGGAAAAGGTGGTTAAGACGTTGAAAGAGGGAAGGCTTAGATGCTGAGCTTCTCACACAACAACGCCGAGCAAAACTCTATTATTGTAAGGGGTGGGGGAAACTATCTCCGGAAGCAACACTACAAGCGCCGGGGTATTATCGGCTAAGCATGCTAACTATGGCTGCAACGTAGCACCACGACACGATCAGTTTTCACCCATACTTTTTCTTCATCAAATTAGCGGCCCACGATCCCCCGAGCGTCATTTTCATCAGAAATACTGAATGTAGAAATGTCAAAATCGGGCTTCAGTAGATCGCATTTCCTAGATCACCCCAGATGGGAGTACTGGGCGTCGGCCGGTCTGTTGCGCCATGCCCCAGCCATATCGAGGCACGACGACCATGGCACGGCGACAGCCATGGCATGACACGATAGCCACGGCACGGCGACAGCCATGTCGCAGCGCGGTGACAGCCATACGACGATACATGCTACGACGTAGCGAGAGCTATACGACGACACATTGAAAGCCATGTCGCAGCGCAATGGCAGCTATACGACGACGCAGCGACAGCCAACCAGACAGCCGACGTGATAAATAATTAGTCCTCAAACATTTCTACTAAAAATTACATGTGATCAATAAGTGCTGTTATATTCATTAGTATATCGAACGGCTCGACCTAGCATGTTGGTTCTGTACATCAGTGTCGGCTGGAGCGGTCGACTGTTGAGGGTAAGACTGCGGGTCAGTGCGATACATCAGTGTCAGCTGGGGCTGTCGACTGCTGAGGGTAAGACCGCGGGTCGGTGCGAGTGACTGTTCGGCTGAGGATGACGTCACACCTGCATGGTAGTGTGCACATTCATCCACTTGTGGTGCAGCTCCTGAACACCTTGGTACAGATGGGTCGCCTCAGGATACCGACCCTCCTGCAGCGTGTTCACGTCCGTGAACAGAGTCTTGATCACCTCCTCCAGCTGCACCAGCTCCAGGTCGATCTGGCGACACATGGCGATCATGGGGGTCAGCTGCGACATTCAGCCACGTGGATCAGTCGTTTGGTTAGCGTCCAAGTTTGCGCTCAAAAGACAGTGGAATAGTTGACCAGTATTAATAGCGACGGATTCGTTCCCCAAAACAACAAGCTGCGAGAGCAACTTCGGTCGTCCAAAATTATGCCTGTACTCATCGGCAGGTTGAGAGCATTAGGTAAAGATATGACGCACTGAGAGGCGTCCTTGACATATAGGGTACAAGGATTCATAATCACCACAAAAAATGTAACTGTGTGCGGCGTATGTGTGTTTAATGCGCAAATAGCACAGTGCTACCTCGTCTCGCCTGGTTCCACCACGGCCACGGACTGGTTCTACCACTGGCCACTGGTTCTACCACGCAACCACGGACCACTGGCCAGTGCAGGGTTTGATTGTTTTTGTAGCTTGTTGGCATCAACTGCGTCCCAAAGTGACTGCCACTTACCGCAAACGTAATCCTTGATGACAGGATATATATCTCGAGCAGCGACGAGCACATAATGCGGACATAGTTTGTGTGCTGCTCGCTTTGCAGCCGCGTCAGCGACCTTATTCCATAAAATACCGATATGGCTCGGTATCAAACACATAACAATTGTCTTTCCCTCTGCATGTGGAAGTCAAATTAAAAACTATTTCCTGGACAATGGAATGCGATGGATTAAAAGAGAGCGCAGTGCCAAAACACTACTGAGACTATCGGTTAGAATTAGATGTAATGCTTCATCCGACACCTGTATAAAACACCAAGCTTCGTTAATGGCTACCAACTCCGAAGTGAAAACGACTGCCTGCGCTGGCAGCGTAAAAGAGCGTGTGGCTGACCCGCTGACAAAAGTAGAACCAACACCAGCTTCAGTCTTTGAACCGTCTGTGTAAGTCGTCTCGTAGCACACGTAAGACACAACGAGACCTATAGCTTTAATTCGGAACTCCCGAAGTAGAGTCATGATTGCACGTTTCGCTCCAGGAAGTATCAAGTGTAGGCGACATTAACTCCCAGGGTGGAGTGTTCCGAGCGCCTGGCCTTATCACACCACAGAAAGTGATTCTACTTCGATACAGGACACTGCAAAGCCTGATACATAAATGCACCAAGCGCAGTTCAGATAGTCCACGGAATAAGTTCACGACACGCAACGAAAACACCATAACATACGTGAGGTGGCCTGGAAATTGTGAAAGTTAGCACGAAGATCTCATCCCAAGCATGAGGCGCCGCAGAGCAAGAGGTGGTTCGTAAGCATCGACTAGAAGACTTGCTATAGGGGATGCTCGAAATAAATCATTGACAAATCGCAAGGCTGCGTTGTGTATAACATCTGACGCTCGCTTATTAGACAAGCTGAGTCGAAAGCGAAGCAGTCGTAATCAAATTTAGAATGGGTCAGTGATCTGTAAAAAAAGTAATAGTGTATTCTGGTCTGCACCATAAGACGTTTTTGCCACCACCTTCAAGATGTTAAATGACTCAAAGCGTCTATTCCTGATAACTATAGCATGTTCTCGACATGTCAACTGATTGTCAATATACAGACCAAACAAATTGTAAACGAGTTTCGTAGTGATCTCGGTGCCGTAAATTTTCACTGAAGAAGCTGGGCATGGGCGACGACAACAAATAATTCCAACGGTCATCGACTTTGAAAATTGTATAACATTTGCACCACCCCACTTCTCAAGCCGACCCACTGCCAGTTGCCGCTGCCACTACTCATGAGTACTAGCACCACAGCACACAATTGCAAGATCGTCAACAAAAAGGGCCGACCAATGGCATGAGGAAGACAGTCTCCAATGTCATTAATCAAAATGGTAAATAAAGCGACACTTAAAACACTGCCCTGTGGTATACCATTATCCTGTTCAAAACGTTGAGAACGGTAGATACCAATTCTAACTTGACAAACGACTACAATCAAAACGGTTTACAAAGGTAGCCATAGTACCACGAATCTCACAATTAAGCACCTTCCTCAAGACACCATGCCCCCATGTTGTGTCATATGCCTTCTCTATATCAAAAATATGGCGACAACGTGTCGTTTCACCTTAACATTCAAACGAATGTTAGTGTCGAGAGCTAACATGTGATGTACTGTACTGACATACTTCCCAAAACTACACTGGACGCTGGATAAAATGTCATTGGTTTCTAAGAACCCCAACAACCTGACATTTACCTTTTTTCTCATAAGTTTGCACTATAATGTCAGCAAAATAAGCCGATAACTATGTGAATCACTTGCACTCTTGTCAGGTGTAAGCAGAGACCCCACAATCGCCTCCCGCCAGGATGCAGGGAAGTTGCCGCTATGCCGAAGTCTATTAAAAACACACGAAAGTTCATGGACAACACTCATGTTGTCAGATTCACAGATTGTCAGATTGGCAGATTCCCAAGCATATCACTGTGGACGCCGTCTAGGCTTTCAGACATATTTCACAGTGAGTCCATGGTTGATGTAAGTCCAGCCAATATAAATGACTGGTTGTAATTCAGCTGATTAGAAGTGATGAAATATATTGGTGTTTCTTTAAATATTTATTTATTTATTTAAATATAAAAGATAAAGATTTAAAGTTTATTTAAAGATAGGTGAATAGAAGTGGCACTATAATCGTTAATAACTCATTCACTTATTCAGATATGAAACACGTGAATATAAGTTTGTTCAATTGGAAAATGACCTTGCGATGAAAACCTAGGTTTCAAATAACCTATTGGCTAATTTCAGATAAGAGTATTAAGAAAAACCCTACTGCCCTAAAAAACAGACCCTGACTACATTATGTATAGATATGGACCCCAGCACATTACCGCCGGTCCCAGCACAGACGCAATCACCGGCACTATCGCCAATCCTAGCTTCGACTCGACCACCAACCTCTTCGCCAACCCTATCTCCGATCTTTCCATCGACTCTCCTAGCGATTATACCATGTAGCTTACCACTGGTCTACCTTCTGGCCGTAATAACGGTTCAGGCCCAAGCCGAGACGACTGTTGCTACCGCATGCTCACCTTCTCGCAATTCTGCTTTATTTCGGCCGACTTTAACGCGGGGAAGCGTTTCGCTTCGTCGTGGATTCGTAGTTGCACGTCGTCCAAACGTCGGTCGGTCGCTCGTGTTTCTCGCCGAACCTGAGAGAGCCAAACGCCACATGGTCAGTAGCAGACGACACATCAAACATAACACAATATCATGTTATCAGCGGTGGACGAGACCCAGGATAGGACCAAACGTCACGTGGTCAGCAACAGGCGAGACACAGGACAGTAACATACGTCACGCGACTGGCGGCGGGAGACACACGGCAGAACTGGGAGCCACTGTCGTCGGTGACAGGGAACCCCTCCAATGGTTTATCTCACCTCTGTAAGTATCAGGGTTTTGTTCAAAACCGAAAAAAAATCATATTTACTTTCTAAAAATCGGACTGCCTGTAAAATGTTGGGGGTAATGTAGGCATATAAGAGGAAGGTGTATTACCAAGCGCTCCAGAGTACGTCGGGCACTCGTTGAAAAAAGAAGAAATGCTGAAGAGACCCATAGGCGCTCGCCGCTCCACCCCATCGCCATACAACGGCACCACTGCTATGCTTAATTGCAGAACAAGAGTAATTTGGGATTGAGAACAGACAACATTTTTCAGTTCAGAGAACCTCTTCATAATTAATAAGTGACCTTTGTGGGGAAGTATCCACAGCCGAAAATCGAGAACAAAGTGTACTGGTGTCATGCGACACCGATTCAAATCCAACAGCTGGAAATGCCTGATGCATGGAAAGAGTGGACACATGGCTCATGTGCAAATTGCACACCTTAATTTCCTGGGGCTTCTATTCGAAATTTATGTAATCCCATTATGGGAATTTCGGAAATTGGTAAAATAGTATTCACGGATTACCCACATGTAATTATCTTGCACACGCTCACGCAGACATGCACCGTACACACGCATGTACACGGCAAAAGCTATATTTTTCGGCACCCCTGCTGATCAGCCTTGTCCGCACGCCTGCTCTAAGCTTCTCCGCCGTAGCCCGTCGTGCACACGGCGGGGCCATCCCGATGTATCATGCTTGGTACACAGAGGACTGCTCCAGCGACATGAGGCGAAGCCGTGCCGTCAGAGCGTGCCACCGGATCGAAGGCAGAGCGTAGAGGTAGAGCGTGCCCGTACACCCGATGCCACGGGTGCTGACCAGTCACCGTTAATCCCGTGGCAAGGCGGACACTCCCCAGCTAATGGCATCCCCTGGGTAGTTATCTAGTTTAGTTATTTGGGTTTTCGGGTGCTTCGACTGCTATGGTCGCATTGCGCCCATAACCCATACGATCATTGAAATACGGTTAGAAGCAATACCAAGCGTCACATCATGTGTACCGTCTATAACGTTGTATTTTGTTACAAGGATTACATGTCATGCATATCAATGAGGGGCATATATAGTTAAAAAGGATACTTCGGATAAAAATCCATCAGTCGTACCGATTGAACAATTGGAGAGCTGTTGGGAAGAACACTGCTAAGAGAAGCAATCCAGAGAGATCCAAAATAACGTCTACGTTCGTCAGCATACAAAGGACACTAGATCAAAACATGATGAACTGTCAGTGGTGATCGACATCTGGCACACTGGTGCCTGTCGCCACCGCACAGCAGGTAACCGTGCGTGGCGTAAGTGTGCCCTATGCGGAGATGATACAGTGTTAAAGTATTTTTGTCGAAGCTTACGACGAGACGAATCCCATGGTTCCAGACGTGGCGCGATGGCTCTCTGTTCGCATGGTCACGTTCCACATTGCTGCCACTTGTTAAGGAGAAAGATGGGAATCTGTCGGTAATGGTCCGTGGCGGGGAGTGGCAGTGACCGAGCATGCGCTGCTTGCTTCGCCGCAGCGTCCGCCAGCTCGTTTCCATACATTCCCACATGACCAGGGAACCAACACACCTGGTTATTGGTTTTACGACACGTCGACCGTTGAGTCATGTAGCGTCGCCAATCTCGCACGCCGATTGGTCGCGGGCGAAGAGTAGCGACAGGTGAGACTCGAACCCACAACCTTTCGATTGTGAGACGAGCATCTTACCCCTAGACCACTCGTCCCCTAGGGAACCAACACAGAACCACCCGTAGTCCCAAGCGGTGCACAGCGGTAAGACAGCTTAGAACATCACGCAGAAGTGGGCTGGGTGATAAAATGTGTTCACGGCTAAAAGACTGCTGAAGGAGTCAGCAAAGATCACATGATGATCACCTCCTGACGCCTCGATATAACGTAGAGCTTTTAAAATGGCGACAAGTTCTGATGAGTATGCAGATGCGTTCTTCAGGATGGAAAATGATCGAATGACAGATCATTTTTCGGCTCCTGCATCTCCTGGGTAGGAGCCGGTCGGTATTTCATTCTTGATTCGAACTGATCCCCTCCTTACGAGGATCTAACTGATCCCCTCCTTACGAGGATCTTGGGAGCTACCTTCATTATAGAAAGCATCGCAGTTCCCTAACACTTCAGAGCATCGAAACTGGTCATCCATTTGAGCAAACAACATTGCAGACCCCAGTGTGTCATTACTAAATTCCACTGTCACCCCGGCTAAGTAGGCTCTTCATCCGCCTGCCACCAGCAGTAGACCCAGCTTGCAAGCCATTCACTGAACACACGCACGCGCTTTCGCAGTTAGTGTAGTCACGTAAATCTTGTCTGTGAGTCACTGCAGCCACGTTGACGCCCCTTCCCACTCACCTCAGTCATGTCGATCGCTTCCCCCAGTCGCTGCAGCCACGCTTGCGTCCTCCCTCCTACTCAACGCAGTCGTTTCCACCGCCTGCCCCAGTCGCTACAGCCACGCCTGCGTTTACCCTGTTAGTCTGCCCACCACATCCCCAGTCGCTGCAGCCATGCCCACCTTCTCGGCGAGTCGCCGCAGTCTGCCCACCACATCCCCAGTCGCTCCCGCCATGCCCACCTTCTCGGCGAGTCGCCGCAGTTTGCCCACCATTTCCCCAGTCGCTGCAGCCATGCCCACCTTCTCAGCGAGTCGCCGCAGTCTGCCCACCACTTCCCCAGTCGCTGCAGCCATGCCCACCTTCTCAGCGAGTCGCCGCAGTCTGCCCACCACTTCCCCAGTCGCTGCAGCCATGCCCACCTTCTCGGCGAGTCGCCGCAGTCTGCCCACCACTTCCTCAGTCGCTGCAGCTATGCCCACCTTTTCGGCGAGTCGCTGCAGTCTTTCCATGACGGCGATCTCGTCCTCGATGCACTGATGTCGCTCCGAGAAGGTTTGCATCAGCTGAGCCCAAGCGCGCTCTAGCGCCGGCGCGTGCAGCTCCGGATCCAGCTCCTTCGGCGCGTGCTGAAATTCAGCAGAGGTCAGGCCCTCATCCTCCCTGTGGCTCACTATATTTGCCAGTCAGAGCCACTTATAGCCAGGCCCAGTCACAATCACCACGCATCACATCGCCTTGGATTGTCATTCTCCCCATCGACAAACACCGATCCGCTCCCATCCCAACATGGATTCTTCGTATTCACTAACCCAAACCACAATATCGTACAATTTCCCCCGCACACTTCCATGACCATTCCCCCGAACCGTGGCCCCTGCCTGCCGCCCCGTGCGCCCTCCCCGCTCTCCGAGTAATCCATAGTGCGCGTGGCCCACATCACTCCCCTCCCATTTCGGCCACTCTTCTACTCTGTATGGCCCGTCCTTTTTTTCGTGTTCCCTTTCACGCCACTACCCCTCAGGTTAAGAACCAGGGGTGGACTTTGAAGTATCTAGTGGGACGGCGCAGCGAGGCCAGAGGTAATGCATGCAAAATACGCATCGGAGGTGGTGGCCCGAAAGGCCACAAATTAAAAGCTGCAATTGTTAAATCGGTTCCGACGAAAATTAGACGGCCTGGAATTCCTCCGAAGGGATAGAAGACTCCACCGAAGAATATAATTAATATAATCCGGAATATGTGGATTCCAGGGACCTTGGTGGGCCACGTTCCAAGCAATGTATTTCGAGTTCACGCCATTGAGTTGCTATCGCACACGACATACCACACACGGTGCAAAGAGACCCCGAGGTTCCGAGGTAACACCATTAGGTTACTGTCGCACGCGACATACCACACACGGTACAGAGGGACCCTGAGGCTGGGTTATTGTCGCACACGGCATACCACACACGGTGCAGAGGGACTCCGAGATCCCGAGGTAACGCCATTAGGTTACTTGTCGCACACGAAATACCACACACGGTGCAGAGGGACCCCGAGGATCCGAACCATCTGGGATCCGAGCGGAGCCTGCGCGCTCCCAGGCTCCGCGATAATTGGTGAAAGCATCGGAGCAGAGCACGGGCTATTTGTACATCTGTGCACAACTGAACTAGACATAAACTTACACAAAGACATTTAAGAACGGCCGGTAGCTTTTTTTAAGACATGGGTCTTAAATTGCACCAAATGATAGTTATTGGCATGCTCACCCCGGTCAACATAAAATGACCATGACACATGAATTGTGGCCGCTCCTTAGAGTTTTTCTGAACACCACCTACCCTGAAGGTTCCGAATTGCTAACTCCCTTAGTTGTTAAGATCTGTGGGAAGTCGCCCCCTCACCCAATGCAGGCTAGATACTGAGTTCGACCACTGGTACGAAACTACCTAGAAGATGCTACCAAAGCAGCATGCGTCCAAATCCCCACCCCAAAGTTTTCCGCGGTTACCGAAAACAATGGCGCGCGGCAGCGCAACGAAATTTGGCATACCTTTCCCCACATCAATTTGGAATGTTGTGTGAACATTTTGAGATATCTTGTAATTTTGTATTTTGTACATTTTGTACATTTTACATTTTGTAAATTAGGGTGGGGTGTATAAAATGACCTCCGCCCGAGACGGGGTGTGAGGATCTGACCGGAAAGACGACGCGGGTTAAGGTTGAGGGGATAGATCATCCAAAATTTTCGTGACAGTTAACCCGCGCCAGCACGGGGTCATTTATCGAATGTTTGGTCATTTCTTGGCTTTTCTCGAAGGTATGACGGCGAGCCAAATGGCAGAGAAAACTAATACTTAGAATATCGTATCCAGATTATCCGCAATTTTCGAGATATGACATTATTTTGAGCAGAACTGTACATAAAATGTATTCGCCCGAAACAGCTTGCTATACACCTTCCACATAGCATTTGACCAATGCTATGCATTGGTCTGTCTATGCACCAATCTAACCAAAGCACCAGTCCCAATGGCCAGATAATGACTTCAGGCTATGGACGAACTTCGACTATTTTCCTGAAATGAAATGTTCCACCAAAAAAATAACAAATTCCACTTTCCAGGGATTATACATTTTCCCAAATCATAACTGAGAGCCACAAAAGACCATACGAGCCACCCAAAATTACCCCTCCCCCAAACAAAATCAGGATCGCCCAGGTTCACTGACCTCTGAACATATATTTGTGCAACGTGAGCCCTCAAATGATGTCAATTTTTCGTTGGCGACCAATCGCATGTTTGTTCTTCAGGTACGTCCACCTCGATGCAGTGATATCTTAATTTTCATATGACCTTTAGTCTTCGAGATGCGGTGATAGGGCGTAGCAAAGGTCGGCCTGGATCCGCCTGTTTACGTGTGCGTTAGCGCTTCTAGACTATCTTACTTTAAACCTATGTGCTTTTAGACTCTCTAACTATTTTCAGGATTCTCCCAGACTCGCTGTTTTTTTTTTCTTCAGTTTACCGCGCTTTTTGCAGTTCCTTTAGCATGGGTCTGATTCTCACAACGTTGATCCCTGTCACTTAGGGTGGTCCCTAGATCCCTAGCTCAAATATGTTTCCGTTCATTTCGCAAGTCTCATACAGTCCTATAAATAGGACCTGTTTACTGTCTGCGAATCTTACAGATCCAGAGGCCTTGTGTGTGTGTGGGGGGGGGACGCAAAATACTACCAGCGAAATGACGCCTGTACTGGTCATTTTGCCGTGTGCAGGCGAAATTACCAGTTATACCACGCTAGTGAAGGTCAACATTGCCACTATCGGTGTGTAATTGAAAGAATAGCCCCCCCCTCCCCAACTGCCTGCTACAACTTTTCATTGGCGGAGCCTTCGCGATCGCATGGAGCGGCTCGTATGCTGTCTTGCGCAGACGTGGGGCACAAAAGTCCTGCGCCCTACCAACTGAGCTATCGAGGCAGTTTCTGTACTGAGCCATCTCGCTGCCAGGCTGATATCTTATGGACTACGATGCCAGCACACACACACCCAGACGCAACTTAGCGCGGTCACAGTTTCACTCCACAGACACATGTCACCCAGGAGCCGGCGACGGGTCCGGAGCAGAGTTTGGCAAATGAGTCCGTCAATTCAGATAAATTGGCAACTACTCGCACATAATTCTCCTTTGTTTACGCATCCATCGCCGTGCGGGCCCCTCGTATCCCTCCAGATATAGCAGGGCCAAACAGACTCCGACCCAGCACGCGAGCCACGCATCCGCGATACCTGCGGCGGCGCCGGTCCGCGCGGCTGCATTCACTTATCGGCCGGACAGCAAACAATTGTGTCAAGGCAGCTACGGCGGTGGCAGCAAGGGGCAGTGGCAGCAAGGGGCAGTGGCAGCCAGGGCAGTGGCAGCAAGGGGCAGTGGCAGCCACGGCAGTGGCAGCAAGGGGCAGTGGCAGCCACGGTACTGGCAGCCACAACATTCACAGTCAAGGCATTGGAAGCCAAGAGAATAGCACTCAATGGCAGCCAAGACAACCGCAGTCAGGACAGTGCCAACCAAGGCGGTGGCAGTGACGGCTGTGACAGTCAAGGCTGTGGCAGTCAGGGTGGTGGCAGTCAGAACTGCGACAGTGACGGCTGTGACAGTCAGGGCTGTGACAGTCAGGGCTGTGGCAGTCAGGGTGGTGGTTGGTTGGTTATTGGTTTTACGACACGTCGACCGTTGAGTCATGTAGCGTCGCCAATCTCTCACGCCGATTGGTCGCGGGAGAAGAGTAGCGACAGGTGAGCCTCGAACCCACAACCTTTCGATTGTGAGACGAGCATCTTACCCCTAGACCACTCGTCCCCTTAGTCAGGGTGGTGGCAGTCAGGGCTGTGACAGTCAGGGCTGTGGTAGTCAGGGCTGTGACAGTCAGGGCTGTGGCAGTCAGAGCTGTGACAGTGAGGGCTGTGACAGTCAGGGCTGTGACAGTCAGGGCTGTGGCATTCAGGGCTGTGACAGTCAAGGCTGTGACAGTCAGGGCTGTGACAGTCAAGGCTGTGACAGTCAGGGCTGTGACAGTCAGGGCTGTGACAGTCAGGGCTGTGACAGCCAAGGCTGTTACAGTCAGGCTGTGACAGTCAGGGCTGTGACAAGTCAGGGCTGTGACAGTCAGGGCTGTGGCAGTCAGAGCTGTGACAGTCAGGGCTGTGACAATCAGGGCTGTGACAGTCAGGGCTGTGGCATTCAGGGCTGTGACAGTCAAGGCTGTGACAGTCAGGGTGGTGGCAGTCAGGGCTGTGACGGTCAGGGCTGTGACGGTCAGGGTGGTGGAAGTCAGGGCTGTGACAGTCAGGACTGCGGCAGTCAGGGTGGTGGCAGTCAGGGCGGTGTCAGTCAGGGTGGTGGCAGTCAGGGCTGTGGCAGTAAGGACTGTGGCAGTCAGGGGCACAGGCAAGGCATTGGAAGCCAAGAGAATAGCACTCAACGGCAGCTGTGACAGTTAGGGCTGTGGCAGTCAAGACTGTGGCAGTCGTGGCTGTGGCAGTGAAGGCTGTGGCAGTGAAGGCTGTGGCAGTGAAGGCTGTGGCAGTGAAGGCGGTGGCAGTGAGGGCTGTGGCAGTGAAGGCTGTGGCAGTGAAGGCTGTGGCAGTGAAGGCTGTGGCAGTGAAGGCGGTGGCAGTGAGGGCTGTGGCAGTGAAGGCTGTGGCAGTGAAGGTGGTGGCAGTGAGGGCTGCGACAGTCATGGCTGTGAGGCACGACATCACCAGTAAAGAGTGGAGGTTCAAAGCTGGCTTACGTCGTTGATCCGGCTCATGCAAAGTTCTGATGCTAGAGTCCAGGACAAATGGGGCAAGTGTACCCCTGTATTACAGCAGTTGCACCCTTCAACAAGGCGATTCTTCAACAGTTACGGCAAATGTCATCTCGATCTTTATTCGATTATTTGCCAAATTCGTAACTGAAAATACACCCATACTCTAGACTAATTCCCCGGAAACGTTTGGACCCTGCACAAGTTCACATGACGCGTATCGACTAGCAGCACAGTCTCTAACAGCAGTGTAGTATCGGTCAGCAGAACAGCCTCGGACAGAGGTGCAGTATCGACCCGCGGTGCAGTCCGGATCAGGACCGACCCCGCAGGTAACGGCGGCTCGCCACCGCCAGCACGGGTGCAGAATCACGGCCAAGTGGTGCGGCAATCCCAGCACTACGATGCTGCTACGATGACATTTTATCCAGCGCTGTTTCCACCAAGTTCACGTGGCGACCACCCCACCCGGCCGGCCATATACCCAAGCCGTGGCCACAGCTGCAGAACTAGCTTTGACTGCGATCGTCGCGACCAGTCAGGGCCGTGGCAGTCAGGGTGTGACAGTCAGGGCTGTGGCAGTCAGGGCTGTGACAGTCAGGGCTGTGGCAGTCAGGGCTGTGGCAATCAGGGCCGTGGCAGTCAGGGCTGTGGCAGTCAAGGCTGTGGCAGTCAGGGTTGTGGCAGTCAGGGCCGTGATAGTCAGGGCTGTGGCAGTCAGGGCTGTGGTAGTCAGGGCTGTGATAGTCAGGGCTGTGGCAGTCAGGGCGGTGGCAGTCAGGGCTGTGACAGTCATAACTTGACCTCCTGTCAAGCCGCTGGCTGGGCGGGTCCCGTCGCCGATCGGACGGCATCAGAGTGGGCCGATTCCGACCAGAACTTCTCAGCCGGCTGTGTCAATGTTGTGATCGGGCGGCGCGCTATATGCAAACGTCGGCGCCGCACAGAGGGGGGTAGGCCCGGGCGCCGCACCAGCAGTCGGCCTCGCCCCGTGGCGTCTGGCGCGCGTCTGGCGCGCGACTGTAGGTTTTAGCCTCTGCATATTATCGATCGCAACAGGGCCGCGACACCCTCCTGTGACTGAAGGTGAGAAAATGCATTTGTTGTCGAAAATTTATTCAATTCAACACATATTGTACTAGAACATCACTGGCCTATTCTCGGTACCTTTTGTTCTAGCATTGCAAAAAACCCGATACATTGGTAACTTTGTTAATGTTTTGCTTACTACAGCACCTTCTTGCTCTTCAGGATCATTTGGTCCCGAAAATGGTTGGTAGGTCCCTGCTCTGTGAGGAAGTGGGGACGCCATGCGACTAGAATGGAGACGCCATGCGGCCGGAGTGGGTACGCCTTGCGGCCGGAGTGGAGACACAATGCGGCCAAAATAGCAGAGGGCGTCGCAACAGAACTCGAACAAACTTAGATCAGCCGCCAATTGTACCACACATGTTTTGTTTCAAAAGGCGAAACAAAAACGATGAAATCCTGGGCATACAGAGAAACGTTCGAAATTGCATGCCTCGTGGCTTCATCATGTTTTTTTTTCACATACCGCTGCCCAAGATAGATCGAAATTGATAGCTTCGTCCCTGGCTTGCGTTGCTTCGTCCCAGTTGCCTTCCACCACAATCTTGTCAAGTTTGTTCTCGCCAACTGGTTCTATCACGAACCACAATCCTACTACAAACCCTTTACGTCAAGTAGAACAATACAGCGCCGTCACCGGCCGAGGGGAGGTACACAGGCCGTGGGCGTGACTGACCTCAAGCTGGCGGTAGGCGTCCACCAGCCGGCCGAGGTCTCGCTGGCGCGGCGGCACCTCGTGTGTGGTGAAGCTGGTGCTCTGTGTGAGGCAGCTGCGCAGCTCGGTCAGCTGCGTGGGCAGGGTGCGCTCCTGCATCCGGCTGGTCTGCTGGCGAATCCACTGCTGCAGCAGCGACGCCGCCTCACTGTACTCGGCCTGCGACCGCTGCCACTGCTGCACACCGGCCCGCTCAGGTCAGCTCAGGTCAGCTCGGGTCAGCTCAGTAACGCTCAGGTCAGCTCAGTCATGCTCAGGGCAGGCTACACCAGTGACGCTCAAGCCAGCCCAGGGCAGGCTACACCAGTGACGCTCAAGCCAGCCCAGGGCAGGCTACACCAGTGACGCTCAAGCCAGCCCAGGGCAGGTTACACCAGTGACGCTCAAGCCAGCCCAGGGCAGGCTACACCAGTGACGCCTATTGGTACGCGAGGCACGCTCACGCCAGCCCAGGGCAGGCTACACCAGTGACGCCCGACTATTGCCAGTACCGGCGAGGCCACGCTCAGGTCAGGTAGTCATGCTCAGGGCAGGACACCAGTGACGCTCCGACTATTGCCAGTACCGGCGAGGCCACGCTCACGCAGAGGGCAGGCTACACCAGTGACGCTCCGACTATTGCCAGCGGGAGGCCAGGGCACACTATTGCCAGACGGCGAGGCCACGCTCAAGCCAGCCCAGGGCAGGCTACACCAGTGACGCTCCGACTATTGCCAGTACCGGCGAGGCCACGCTCACACCAGCTCAGGATTTCATTAGGTTAAGTGAGTCAGTTGAGTCAGCTTTGCATGAGAATGGAGCTTTTATTGTTCATACTGGGGAGTTACTTGGGTTGTCTGCGGAAAATAATCCCTCTCAGCATCCACGAACCTTTCCACCGAAACAAAATATTTATTAAAAAAACGAACTTCGGGTTAATTCTCCAAGCACCTGGTTGCTGCCAGTGGATAATGTTTCATACCGCGTATTGGATAACATCGAACTTCAGAGTAGCCGGAGAAGTGACATTGTTATCACTACCACCACGGATGCCGAGTCAGTGGCGATGCATTCATTATACCGCTGCGGAATCGTGCGACAGCACCACCGGTCTCACGGATGCTCACGTCATCACAGGTCTCACGGCTATTCACGCCATTACAGGTCTCACGGCTACTCACGGCATCGCCCGTCTCACTACTCACGCCATCACAGGTCTCACGGCTACTCACGGCATCGCATCACTAATCACGCCATCACTGGTCCCACGGCTACTCACGCCATTTCAGATCTCACGGCTACTCACGGCATCGCCTGTCTCACTACTCATGCCATCACAGGTATCACTGCTACTCACGCCATCACATGTCTCACGGCTAGTCACGCCACTCACAGGTATCACTGCTACTCACGCCATCACATGTCTCACGGCTACTCACGGCATTACAGGACTTTAACTCACCCTACCACAGGACTCACAGCTACTCACGCCATCACAGGTCTCACGGCTACTCACTCTACCACCGGTCTCACGGCTACTCGTGCCATCACAGGTCACACGGCTACTTACGCCATCACAGGTCTCACGGCTACTCACCCTACCACCGGTCTCACGGCTACTCGTGCCATCACAGGTCACACGGCTACTTACGCCATCACAGGTCTCACGGCTACTCACCCTACCACCGGTATCACGGCTACTCACGCCATCACAGGTAGCACGGCCATTCACGACATCGCCAGTCTCACGGCTACTCACCCTACCACAGGTCTCACGGCTATTCACGACATCGCCAGTCTCACGGCTACTCACGCTATCACAGGTATCACGGCTACTCACCCTACCACAGGTCTCACAGCTATTCACGCCACCACAGGTCTCACGGCTACTCACGCCATGACAGGTCTCACGGCTACTCACCCTACCACCGGCCTCACGGCTATTCACGCCATCACAGGTCTCACAGCTACCCACGCTATCACAGGTTCCACGGCTATTCACGGCATCGCCCGTCTCACGGCTACTCACGCCATCACAGGTCTTACGGCTACCCACCCTACCACCGGTTTCATGGCTACTCACCCTACTACAGGTCTCACGTCTACTCACCCTACCGCCAGTCTTGCGGCTACCGAAAGTTCCCCAAACCGGTGGGCTAGATCCGTCAGTGCTCTCATATCTCTGTCCGTGTAAAAAATGCAGCGGTATCCTCATTGGGCTGTCCCGCGTGCGTCACTGCATTATCTCGAGTCTACTTTCCATTAATGTCAACGCCATCGTCATTTCGTATGTCCATTACTGTTTGGGTGTGCTTCTCAATTGCTCCCAAAAAGCATGAATGGTTTTGTTAGTCACAATTCTGATTTGCGTGTCATTTCGGGCCGGCGCACATTCGGTGACACAACAGCCGTGCGAGATGAACTGGGCTGGCCTACTGTCCGTCAACTATACGAGTGGCGCTCTCTGAATTTCCTACATCAAATTAGAGCTGCCGGTGAACCACAGGCGCTTGCCTCTCACCACCAGGCCAACCTCGAACTGCGCTGCCGTAACAGCCGCCGGGACACTGATCTGGCGCTCCCACGCGTGAGGCCGGAGGCTGGTAAGCGGCGTTTTTATTGCTCGGTGGCACAGCCCTACAACGCCCTCCCCCCCGGAGACTCATCAGTGGATTGGTTATTGGAGTTTGTGGGCGCAACGACTGCATCGGTCATGCAGCGCCCATAACATAGTCAAACGATGGCATGTTCACCAGTCAGTCGACGAGACAACTGCATGTGCTGGGGTCGACGTAAGTGTGAAATCATACCGTGCTACGAGCCTGGTTTTATCAGGTGCATAAACGAGTTAATGGGGGTGCATAAATCACAGAAAACCTGATTTCTGATAGGAAGCGAAAAAGCCGCCCCGATTGAACAATGGATGACTCGTCCCCTAATACTTCCCTTAGGTACCCTAATACTGCCTCCCGTACCCGATGACACAGCGCTACAACGCTCCCCCCCGGAAGCTCATCAGTTGAGCGTGAGCTGTTTCAAGCGTGCGGTCTGTGACATTTTAGGCACCTCATTAACTCTCATTGCATATCTTTATGATGCTTTATTCTGTTTAGCTAACATGCTTATGATTGAGTGTGACATGTCCGACCTTTTTAACTGAAACGGTGCCGGGAACAGTCATTGTGTATCCGAGGTTGGTGTTTTTATCGTACAAATACAATACAATTCTCACGGCACTACCGATCTCACTGCTACTCGCGGCATCGTCCATCTCACGGCTACCCATCGAGCCACCGGTCCATGGCTACCCACAGCACTACCGATCTCACGGCTATGCACTCGACAGTCTAAAGGCTACCCATGGAATCGCTGTTCCACGGTTACCCACATCACTACCGGTCTCACGGCTACTCACGGCATCGCCGGTCTCATGGCTACTTACAGTACCACTGGTGTTACGACTACTCAGTACTCACGGCATCGCCTATCTCATGGCTACTTACAGCACCACTGGTGCTACGACTACTCAGTACTCACGGCATCGCCGGTTTCAGAGCTGCTTACAGCACCACTGGTGTTACGACTACTCAGTACTCACGGTATCGAAGAGCGGGTGGTCGACGGGCGGCTGAGGGAACACATCGTACAGCGACGAGACGTACGTCAGCACCGACTTGTCGTCTGGCTCTGGAGTGTCCACATCTGCCGGTAGACCAGTCAGGTCAGGTCAGGTCAGGTCACACCACGGACATTAGCAGAGCCACTGCCGTTTGAGTCGCAGTCACTGGAAACTATCCGAGCCACAGTCACTGGAGACAGTGCTCCAGTGTGTGTTGGCATGATGTGCTACAGTGTTGTTAGAGACAGCGTCTCCAGTATGGATCGATGCAGTGTGTTGCTCCAGTGTGTTCCAGTGTAGATTGGTGTAGTGTGCTTCAGCATGGGCCGGTGCAATGCGTTCCACCGTGTTCCAGCGTGTTCCAGTGTGGGCCGGTGCAGCGTGTCCCAGTGTGGGCCGGTGCAGCGTGTCCCAGTGTGGGCCGGTGCAGCGTGTCCCAGTGTGGGCCGGTGCAGCGTGTTCCAGTGTGGGCCGGTGCAGCGGGTTCCAGTGTGGGCCGGTGCAGCGTGTCCCAGTGTGGGCCGGTGCAGCGTGTCCCAGTGTGGGCCGGTGCAGCGTGTCCCAGTGTGGGCCGGTGCAGCGTGTTCCAGTGTGGGCCGGTGCAGCGTGTTCCAGTGTAGGCCGGTGCAGCGTGTCCCAGTGTGGGCCGGTGCAGCGTGTTCCAGTGTGGGCCAGTGCAGCGTGTCCAGGTGGGCCGGTGCAGCGTGTCCCAGTGTGGGCCGGTGCAGCGTGTTCCAGTGTGGGCCGGTACAGCGTGTCCCAGTGTGGGCCGGTGCAGTGTGTCCCAGTGTGGGCCGGTGCAGCGTGTCCCAGTGT
This sequence comes from Ashinkailepas kermadecensis, assembly GCA_034440615.1. Taxonomy (NCBI): domain Eukaryota; kingdom Metazoa; phylum Arthropoda; class Thecostraca; family Neolepadidae; genus Ashinkailepas; species Ashinkailepas kermadecensis. Next base: position 721,343 of record JAOTOM010005053.1, read on the forward strand.
GGGCCGGTGCAGCGTGTCCCAGTGTGGGCCGGCGCAGCGTGTCCCAGTGTGGGCCGGTGCAGCGGGTTCCAGTGTGGGCCGGTGCAGCGTGTCCCAGTGTGGGCCGGTGCAGCGTGTCCCAGTGTGGGCCGGCGCAGCGGGTCCCAGTGTGGGCCGGTACAGCGTGTTCCAGTGTGGGCCGGTGCAGCGGGTTCCAGTGTGGGCCGGTGCAGCGTGTCCCAGTGTGGGCCGGTGCAGCGTGTCCCAGTGTGGGCCGGTGCAGCGTGTCCCAGTGTGGGCCGGTGCAGCGTGTTCCAGTGTGGGCTGGTGCAGCGTGTCCCAGCGTGGGCCGGTGCAGCGTGTCCCAGTGTGGGCCGGTGCAGCGTGTCCCAGTGTGGGCCGGTGCAGCGTGTCCCAGTGTGGGCCGGTGCAGCGTGTCCCAGTGTGGGCCGGTGCAGCGTGTCCCAGTGTGGGCCGGTGCAGCGTGTCCCAGTGTGGGCCGGTGCAGCGTGTCCCAGTGTGGGTCGGTGCAGCGTGTTCCAGTGTGGGCCGGTGCAGCGTGTTCCAGTGTGGGCCGGTGCAGCGTGTCCCAGTGTGGGCCGGTGCAGCGTGTCCCAGTGTGGGCCGGTGCAGCGTGTCCCAGTGTGGGCCGGTGCAGCGTGTTCCAGTGTGGGCCGTTGCAGCGTGTCCCAGTGTGGGCCGGTGCAGCGTGTTCCAGTGTGGGCCGGTGCAGCGTGTTCCAGTGTGGGCCGGTGCAGCGTGTCCCAGTGTGGGCCGGTGCAGCGTGTTCCAGTGTGGGCCAGTGCAGCGTGTCCCAGTGTGGGCCGGTGCAGCGTGTCCCAGTGTGGGCCGGTGCAGCGTGTTCCAGTGTGGGCCGGTACAGCGTGTCCCAGTGTGGGCCGGTGCAGCGTGTCCCAGTGTGGGCCGGTGCAGCGTGTCCCAGTGTGGGCCGGTGCAGCGTGTCCCAGTGTGGGCCGGCGCAGCGGGTCCCAGTGTGGGCCGGTGCAGCGTGTCCCAGCGTGGGCCGGTGCAGCGTGTCCCAGTGTAGGCCGGTGCAGCGTGTTCCAGTGTGGGCCGGTACAGCGTGTCCCAGTGTGGGCCGGTGCAGCGTGTCCCAGTGTGGGCCGGCGCAGCGGGTCCCAGTGTGGGCCGGTGCAGCGGGTTCCAGTGTGGGCCGGTGCAGCGGGTCCCAGTGTGGGCCGGTGCAGTGTGTCCCAGTGTGGGCCGGCGCAGCGGGTCCCAGTGTGGGCCGGTACAGCGTGTTCCAGTGTGGGCCGGTGCAGCGTGTTCCAGTGTGGGCCGGTGCAGCGTGTTCCAGTGTGGGCCGGTGCAGCGTGTCCCAGTGTGGGCCGGTGCAGCGTGTTCCAGTGTGGGCCGGTGCAGCGGGTTCCAGTGTGGGCCGGTGCAGCGTGTCCCAGTGTGGGCCGGTGCAGCGTGTCCCAGTGTGGGCCGGTGCAGCGGGTTCCAGTGTGGGCCGGTGCAGCGGGTTCCAGTGTGGGCCGGTGCAGCGTGTCCCAGTGTGGGCCGGTTCAGCGGGTTCCAGTGCGCGTCGGCAGGTTTGTTCAGCAGCATAATCATTCACGCCGGTAGCGACGGCCAGATTTAGTGCAGCGAGCACGGTTTTAGCTCTGCAGCGGCCGTGGTTGAAACGATACCGACTGTGCATGGAGGTACCAGAACATGATGGACTGGCACGCCGCAGTCAAAACACCCGCGGAAATTCTGGGCCCAAACAAAGAGCCGCGATCCTCACCACATTACGCTACGGCAGGCGGGTCAGCTTCACGACGCAGTGTCATGCCAGGTGGAAGCAGTCTCACGACGTGGTGTCACGGTAGGTGGGTCAGTCTCACGATAGTGTCACTGCAGGGGAGGTTAGTCTCACGACAGTGTCACGGTAGGCGGGGTTAGTCTCACGACCTTGTGTCACGGTAGGCGGGGGTCAGTCTCACGACAGTGTCACGGTAGGTGGGGTCAATCTCACGACGTGGTGTCACGGTAGCTGGGGTCAGTCTCACGACGTGGTGTCACGGTAGGCGGGGTCAGTCTCACGACAGTGTCACGGTAGGTGGGGTCAGTCTCACGACGTGGTGTCACGGTAGGTGGGGTCAGTCTCACGAGTGTCACGGCAGGTGGGGTCAGTCTCATGACAGTGTCACAGCAGGTGGGGTCAGCCTCACGACGTGGTGTCACGGCAGGTGGGGTCAACTTCACGACATTGTCATCAGTCTCACGACGTGGTTGCACGGTAGACGGGGTGTCTCATGACAGTGTCACGGTAGGCGGGGTTAGTCTCACGACGTGGTAGCACGGTAGGCGGGGTGTCCCACGACAGTGTCACGGCAGGTAGAGTCAGTCTCACGACATAGTCATGTCGGGTGAGATATTCCCCCAGGTGGGGCTCGGCGGTGACTGTGCCGTCTCTACAGCACAGTCAGCGCTACTGCCTGGTCCCGCCCGGTGGCCAGCCCGCACTTTGCGATTTAAATAGAGAACGAGAGCTCATCAGGGTAGGCGACGGGACCAGACCAGGCATCTCACGGTCTACATGATAATCGTACCAACCTCTCTTCTCCACATTTCCGTATCGGTACATCAAGATCAGATAAACGTATTTACACTTGATGACGTGAGCAGGGCGTGGAAGTCGGACCGGTGCGTGGCGCCGACAGAGTGGTGTGGAGGCGGCCCCGCGCACACGCACCGCTGTCGAAACAGCCGCCCGAACACGCCCGCCCCGACTGTGACGTCACGCGCCACCGCAGCCGCCAACTGGCACCAAAACGGCCCCCTTCGGTCATAACGCGCAGACGAGGGAATCGGCGACAGGCCAGCCGCGTTGTCTGACCCCGAAACACGCCGTCTGTGACCAGCCGGAGGCTGACCGGCCGCCCGAGATGCGAGCATCGTCCGATTGCGTGGCATGTGCTGCTGATGTGATCCGGTCAGCGCGCAGGACAGCGAAGTGCGCGGGCAGCGCGCAGTCCGCCGGCGCCAGCTCTCCACGGCCCACCATCTCAGCTGGAGCTTGGCGGCTGGAGCTGCTATAACCGAGAGTGGATCGAGATATTTTGGTGGGGACTGGACTGGAGAGGTGCCACTGATAGGAACAAAAATAAGGGTGCACTCGGAGTGTCTGGAGTGATGCCTTTTCTTCACAGACGGACGCCTTCGGCTGAAAAGTCCAAGCGAGGGGTTGGTGGAGTGGGTGACGGATGTGGGTGCGTCAGTGTTTGTGTTCCCGAGCGTCCTGGAGGGGCACCTTTTCAAATCAGAGGAGCACAGCATCTCCATGAGTAGAGTGTCACATGCCTAACCCCTTGGATCTTGTGCTCACCCCTTGGATCCGCCCCTAGCTATAGCCTGTCTGAATAACATCACTAGCCGATTTCTAACCAGTTACCAACTAGCTGGAATATTGAATCGCCGAATAATGATGGACTGAACTAAACATACAGTGCAGACATAAAGACGTGGCTACCATCGGGAGCACAACCACGACCTTGTTTCGGGGCGGCATACTAATTTCCCAAAACCATTCTGAAATATGGATTCTCCTTTTTGAAGGTGCGGGTACAGATGCAAAAGGACTCCTACCCACCTACTGGGGTAGGAACACAAATCACCAAGAAAGCTTCTTTTTGTGAGACGCAAAATCAAAATGAATAAGGTTACGAATGACCAATAATTTGGATAGGCACAGAAATTGCACGTTCTTTCACGTCGCTTACCTAAAGAACGGCACAATTAGAGCATTGTTCTTCATGTAACAGCGTGAGAACCTGCTCGCGATAGGCTGCCATTTGTTCCCACCCGACAGTTCATCGCAGGACTATGTTCCAGCCGTCGACAGTGACGGCGGCATCACACCGCTCCAGCTGTCGACAGTGACAGCGATATCACACAGTTCCAGCCGTCGACAGGGACAGCGGTATCACACAGTTCCAGCCGTCGACAGTGACGGCGGCATCACACCGCTCCAGCCGTCGACAGTGACAGCGGTACCACACCGCTCCAGCCGTCGACAGTGACAGCGGTATCACACCGCTCCAGCCGTCGACAGTGACAGCGGTATCACACCGCTCCAGCCGTCGACAGTGACAGCGGTATCACACCGCTCAAGCCAGACAGGTTTCCAGCCGTCGACAGGGACAGCGGTATCACACCGCTCCAGCCGTCGACAGTGACAGCGGCATCACACCGCTCCAGCCGTCGACAGTAACGGCGGCATCACACCGCTCCAGCCGTCGACAGTGACAGCGGTATCACACCGCTCCAGCCGTCGACAGTGACAGCGGCATCACACCGCTCCAGCCGTCGACAGTGACAGCGGCATCACACCGCTCCAGCCGTCGACAGGGACAGCGGCATCACACCGCTCCAGCCGTCGACAGGGACAGCGGCATCACACCGCTCCAGCCGTCGACAGTGACAGCGGTATCACACCGTTCGGCTGTTTGTACGAGTCAATGTCTTGCTTGTTCACATTATGCAAACACGAATGGGACACGAATAGCGTTTTCCGATTGGAACAGCTCAGGAATGTCTTGCAGCCCTGGGTGCGGCGGCAGTACTGGGTCCTGGCCACACCTCCGAGCCCCCGGATTCGATGCAACGAAACAGCCGGACACTGTTCGATGCAGATTAAACTAAGTACGGTACAACAGTACTCACTTCGCTCTGCTTTCGCTTACAACGTGTCTCGTTTCTATTATAGTGGCGACGAAGCTGGCTCATTTTGCACAGGTCCCGCCAATTTTGTTCCGCGGTAAATTCAGTTTGTGACTGGGACACAATAGGCCACCCAGCAGACCTGGCAAGTGCGTGCGTAGACGCCATTCACCCAGGCCGCAGTCAGCCAGATGTTTATGAAGTTACGGAAAAGGATTCGCTGCGGATCATTTGCATGGGATGAGGAGCATTGGCGTGCAAAAGTAATTAGCTTATTAAGTGAGTACCTCGTAAGGGAAAAATTGTCCGTGCAACAATTTCGTCGGGTGTTGGAAAGCTAAAATGAGAGACGGCAAATGTTCGCAATGAGCAACACGAATATTTGGAACGCTTAGGCGTCGAATGTACCTTGCGATCCTCATTATTTTACTACGCGAGAAAATATCCAATGATACTATTACGTTAATGATGATAATGCGTTAAGTTGACGACACGCTCACATTAAGCTATGCGGTTCCAGTATTTTTAGCATCCTCCACCACCGCAACTCTTTTCCATCGTACGTAAACAGAACGCATCAACTCGCACCTACATCCATGGGCCATGCCCTCCACTTTTTAAGAGCAATGTTAAATGCTTCTCCCCACACACTTCGGAATACCAACCTTCGTTGGCATCGTTTCGACATTATTTTGAGCATGGTTTCGTAACTGAAGCTACCCGAGAAATCCATTACCTTTGTCGATCGACAATTATATATTGACATTTATTTTTAAAAAGTGTGGAATAACACTTTGTTGCTGCACCTCCATTTAATTTGGAGGCACCACATGTTACTATATGGATGGTGTCGTTGGGATAGACCTGCTGTGCACATTCTGTGCACAAGGAACGTGTTTTTTTATCTCGTAATTCCCCATTCCCCGTGAGGATGAAAAAAGATAAACTGTGTCCTAACTGCCAGAGGAACAAAGTATGAGTCGTAATACACGCCGAATAAAAGGCAGTGAAAAAAACATCTATAAGTTCTGTCCTGGCACATTGGATAGTCGTGTGATTATTAATAGAAACAACCGATTAACAATTTGCTTTTGCTTGAAAGCTGTCATACTAACCTTCGACATTCGAAAGCCGGGATAATTGATTGATAACAAAATGCAAAACACCGTTACAAATTTATAGTCATGGAGAGCCAGAAACATACCCTACCTTTGCATTTTGACCGATAATTAGGACACCAGAGGTCAAATTAGGTACACATTCGGACCTCGACTGAAATCACCAGACACGTTTAAAAAAGGCAGACCTTGCTTTCTTTCGGCATTGGTTATACAGAACTGAAAGATGTAATGTATTCAGTATCATTGTAACAAAGGATCAGGGCGGGGTATGTCAGTTCGGGTCAGAACTATGATTCAAAACTATCTTTCGAACTATGCATACTAGACACAGGAAGAATGTCTGCCAAGACAATGACCACAGAACTCATATCACAGGGCCGTGCCAGACGCTGACCCTGCCAGCCGCACCGTACTCGGTGACCACCGACCGACCACACCCGTGTCGCTGCTTGTCAGACGCTGACCCTGCCAGTGTGTGTGGGGGGGGGGGGGGGGGGGCAGTGGTGTGTGAGGAGTGGGTTAGTAGTAGGCCAATGTTGAGCCAGTGTTAGGTGAGTGGTGGGTCAGATGTAGGTCAGTTGTAAGCCAGGTGTGGGCCAGTGATGGGCCAGGTGTGGGCCAGTGGTGGGCCAGTGGTGGGCCAGTGGTGGGCCAGTGGTGGGCCAGTGGTGGCCAAGTGGTGGCCAAGTGGTGGGCCAGTGGTGGGCCAGTGGTGGGCCAGTGGTGGGCCAGTGGTGGGCCAGTGGTGGGCCAGTGGTGGGCCAGTGGTGGGCCAGTGGTGGGCCAATGGTGGGCCAGTGGTGGCCTAGTGGTGGGCCAGTGGTGGGCCAGTGGTGGCCAAGTGGTGGGCCAGTAGAGGGCCAGTGGTGGGTCAATAATGAGCCAATTGTGAGTCAGTGACCTACCTTCCGGATCCAGCAGCCGGGTCACTCCGTATTCGGTGTCCATGATGCGGAATGCCTGATCGAGCCGGGTGTGGGTGGACTTGTGCTGGAGGTCGTCCCAGTTTACCAGGTCAGGTCTGTCGACAACACATGGCATGGTCAGCGCACACAAATACAACACATACCAGCGGCACACAGTGCACCAACACACCAACACAACACACCCACGTCGAGTCTGGCACGCACATGTCAGTGCGTATGTACATATCGCTTTTTTACAAGACGCCTTGTTGAGCGGAGGAAGAGGTTGACCACACGACTCGCTGCACTCCTCACTTAATGTTGGCTGGTGTGCAAACATCACTAATAAGCATGGACGTGTTGAGCGAGCAAACCTGCAGATGCATGGTAAGCGCTACGCAAACCATGTTCTTTCCATTGGCTCATGAAAACGACCCCAAGAGCAATTCCTAACCGTTTGCCAGAGCAGCTTGTTTTATGGGACGAGTTTTTCTATAGCAGTAATTTTTCTTACGGATAACCATTGATTGAACCAAGGTGCTCATTTTTTACATTCAAATGGGCTATAAACTCGTGTTAACCTTATTTCGTCATTTTAACATATATCACCCCACTTCTGTACTCAGGAACTTGTTCTTGTACTCAGTACTTGTTCAAACCACCTACGATGCCTTTGCAACCCAAATACGAAACAACAGCGGGCCACATAGTTTCGGGATTCAATTTTCTTCACGTTCCCCGACCTATGAGTATGGGCTTCATGTCATCAGTTCTATAGTTTTTGTTTTCTGACTACAATCTCGACAAAAAAGTCTAGTTAGTTAGTTATTGGTTTTACCACACGTCGACCGTTGAGTCATGTAGCGTCGCCAATCTCTCACGCCGATTAGTCGCGGGCGAAGAGTAGCGACAGGTGAGACTCGAACCCACAACCTTTCGATTGTGAGACTAGCATCTTACCCCTAGACCACTCGTCCCCGACAAAAAAGTCTGCAGACAGCATATGTCTCAGTCACGTTTACAGAAGAGCAGACTTGCGGTTATGGGGAAGCAATGACTACAATTTGATCTTCATCGTCTGCCGTTCAACAGGCCGTCTCAGTTTTCCCATGACCCGCCCCACACACCCTTACCGCACGCGCCCGCACATTCCCACAGTGCACAGTCTGCCGGTCCATCCACTGACTTTCACAGTGTACCGTCTCACGACCTTCCCACAGACCCTCATAGTGCACCGTCTCCCAGCCCTCCCACAGACCATCACAGTTTACCGTATCCAGCCCTTATACAGACCCTCACAAGTATCGTCCCCCAGCCCTTCCACAGACCCTCGCTGTGTACCATTTCCGAGCCCTCCCACAGACCTTCACAGTGTACCGTCTCCCAGCCCTGCCACACACCCTCAGTGTGCCGTCTCCCAGCCCTTCCACAGACCCTCACTGTGTACCGTCTCCCGGCTCCCCCATAGACCCTCACAGTGCACAGTTTCCCAGCCTCCCACAGACCTTCACAGTGTACCGTTTCCGAGGCCTCTACCACAGACCCTCACAGTGTACCGTCTCCTGGCCCTTCCACAGACACCCACGGTGTACCGTCTCCCAACCTTCTACAGACCCTCAACACGTAACGCCCTACACACCCGCACTGCTCCCTACCCACCCACCCCGCTCCGCCCCCTCTGACCCTCACAATGTCGACGCCGGCCATCGCTGTCTGCGCTCCCGCCACTGCCTTCCAGCCGCGCGCCACTGGCGCGACCCTCACCGGTTGCGGTGGATGATGGCGGTGAAGGCGAGCCCGTCGCGCCACGAGGAGGTGAAGTTGCGCACGCTGACGCCCGGGTAGCGGTCGGTGGTGTGCTGGGCCCAGCGCAGCAGCGCATCTCGCGCGCTGATCGAGTCGTCGCCCTCGACGATATCCGATATCTGGCGGCCCAGCAGAGCGGCCGATCACCGTCCACGTCCGGCCAGGTGACGTCAGAGAGGTGCGCAGCCGGACGTCGGTCAACATGGCCGACAGCATGGAATGACACCGCCAACCGGACGGAACCGCCCATGGGAACAGTGCGGGGGGAAGGGCACGTTGGGGGAAACCGGGTTTTGAAGTTCGTGAGGACTGCGTCAGGTATAAAGTTCCGGGTGATAGTGTTCCTAGAGTGAGAGCAAAACAGTGATTTACACATGGTGGATGAAATCGAGAGTGAAACAGATGCAGGGGCATAGACACAGAACAAAAAGAAAACAGCGTAAGACAGAGATAGACATGACAAGAGAGGAGGGTAGAGGAAGAAAAAAGAGGACAGGAAGAAAAAGAAAGCGCGAAATACAGGTAAACCATCATGTAAAGAAATGGGACAGAATAGAAGAGGGGAGAGGAAGAGGAGAAAGGATGGGAGTGAGAAAGAGAGACCAACGAAATATGGAAAAAAAATGAAGAGGGGAAACGGCGTGAGTCTGGAAATCGAATCGCATGAGCAATTAGAATACGATCATCCATGCATACCTTACCTCGTACTAATAGCTGTCAGATGCTATCCTTGCTATATATTTGTGTGAAATTTTATCTCGCAGGGCCGCTTATCACACGTACCTTTCGCTCAGGGTATTTTGGACAGATAAAACTGATCGATATTTCGTTTATAGGCCACAGTCCTTTTGCTGACGAGTTTCCGTTCTTCCACACCTCCTCCTTCCGTACCTGTCACCACCTCTTGTTTTGTGTTTAAACCGAACTAACGAGCTTACGTACTTTTATTAACGCACAATTGCATATCATTTGGTTGTATGTCTTTTTTGCAGGCAAGCCTCACCCCATACAAACATTTATGGTACACCTTTGCACGTGCTTTCCACCTCTTTACTTTTGCTCGACTACTTCATCTTCGATAATTTGCTCATGGAGTTTTGCTGACAAACCGATGCTTATGAACTCTTACATAAAAATAATGCTTGGCACCAAACAAAGTAAGCCTCATCCCCTCTCTTTCTCTCTCAGCTTCCCATGTATAATTGTCTTCATACTTCCGAGAACTGCTCAGGGATAGCATACATGGAGTAAATTATGTACTAATAATGAGGTAGAATGAAGAGCAAGCAGCTAGGTGCCAAAACAAAAACAAAAATGGATAAAACAATAGTTGTCCATGGGCCCGCCATTACGAGATTTTAACAAGCATTCAGACCGACACGTCGTTTACCGCTTAAAATCGGCAAGAACATGTAAAGAAATAACATAGGAAGAACAAACTGTACTATCTGTCATAGCTTAATCCTGACTCCCAGAATACTTTAGCCGAACAGCCTGAAAAACAGTGTCCTACACACTTTCGACCACATATCTCCCAATACCGGACTCGGTCACAATTTGCATGGTGTTTTATTCCCATTTCAGCGCCCATTTTACTTTTCCATGCGACTCCGGGAGGGCTAGGTGTTCAAATTGACGCTCATCAACTAACTGTTCTTCACCTCTGCAATCACCATACGACGAATAAAACAACGTCTCTGCAATCATTACCATTACGGATGCGACAAAAACAAAAACACATTCCATTATCCCCGAGATAACTCCACCTTCGCCCCCATTAAAGGTGAGCCGTTGGCCGATAGCCGACGCTGCTGCATCGCACCAGTCGACGGCCATAAAGCCAGCCGCGCTGCTGGTAATCCAGCCATATCGGTGCCGCTGATAATTATCCCGGCTGCGTGCCGGCTGGCTGGTGGTTTATGGCTTCAGCGCGCCGTTACTGCCGGACCATTATGTTGCTGTCTCGGTGGGCGTCACCCGACATCGACGGGCGCTCACGTCCCCACCGACCACAGGTGAGCCACTGCGGCCATGACGTCCCCACTGACATCCCCACCGACCACAGGTGAGCCACTGCGGCCGTGACGTCCCCACCGACCACAGGTGAGCCACTGCGGTCCGTGACGTCCCCACCGACCACAGGTGAGCCACTGCGGCCGTGACGTCCCCACCGACCACAGGTGAGCCACTGGATAGGGCTGGATTGATAGTGATCCAGGAATTGCGATCCAAAGTAGCGGCGTCATTTCTACTCCCAGGAACGACATCGGCTGAAAAACTATTAAGTGAGATGCACCCGAACGTTCTGGAGGGGCGCGACACCTCCATCGGGCGGGGGGGGAGGGCACATGTCCCCAGTTTCTCCTGGATTTGTCTCTGCCGACATCATCTGACCGTGACATCACCGACCCGCACACGTCACTACCGATAACGGGCGAGCCACTGTGGCGTGACATCACTGGCGCCCGGGACCGGCACACGTCACCGGTGACGTCACTGCTGTCGTCCACACACCGGGCCACACCCAGGTGGATCTGGAGACTCCCGGGCGGTTCTCAGGACACACCCAGGCGGATCTTGGGACACAGCCAGGCGGATCTGTGGACACAGCCAGGCGGACCAGCGGACATCTCCAGACGGACCAGTGGACATCTCCAGACGGACCAGTGGACATCTCCAGACGGACCAGTGGACATCTCCAGGCGGGCCTGGGGACGTGCTCAGGCGGGCCTGAGGACAGATCGACCCAGGGAATGTTGCCAGTGACTGGCAGCTTCTGGTGAATGAGTGAAGAAATCGCAAGCGTATTTTGAGGGCATTATCACCGTACACCACACCATCAAGACACCAGCCCAACAGGGTGCCAGCCCGCCATATAGACAGAGCATCAGACAACTAGACAACCAGACCATCGTGCAATCAGACCAACATACCAACAGACCACCAGACCATCAGGCAACCATGTCATCGGCCTTCAGATTACCAGAACATCAGACTACCATATCATCAGACTACCAGATCATCGGACTACCAGACGAGCACACCATCAGACTACCAGACCATCCAACTACCACATTACTAGAGCATTAGACAACCAAGTCATCATAAAATCAGACGACCACACCATCAGACTACGAGACCACCAAACTATCGGACATCCGGATTATCAGACTACCAGACCGTCAGGCTACAATACCACCAGACTATCAGACAATCGGGCCATCAGGCTACAATACCACCAGACTATCGGACAACCGAGCCATCAGGCTACAACACCACCAGACGATCAGACTTCTAGACCACCAGATTACCAGGCCACCGGGATGCCATACCACCAGACCACCGAACTGCCAGACTACCAGACTACGGGACCGCTACACCACCCGGCCGAGGACCGCTCCGATTATGGCCCGACCGGCACCGCTGACCCTGAGAGTGGCCTCGAAGGACGCCGGGCAGAACAGTCCCGACCAGGTCCCGATTTGGCCTCGTGGTGCACGCTGCACACGTACGGCAGCGACGTATATGGCGCGGCCGGCGGCCGGCAGCCGGCCGGCCGTCAGACCATGGCTTATACAGACTCACACTCACACTCACACACCCACAGACACGCGCGCGCCTGCATACCGACCCGGTCGTGCCACGGCGCGCACGTGACGGCAACAGCTGACCCACGCCCGTCACAGGGTGCGGGTCATGGAGGCGGGTCACGGAGTCTGGGTCATGGAGGCGGGAGGCGGGTCACGGGGTGCGGGTCACGGGGTGCGGGGCACGGGGTGCGGGGTGCGGGTCACGGGGTGCGGGGTGCGGGTCACGGGTCACGGGGTGCGGGTCACGGGTCACGGGGTGCGGGTCACGGGGTGCGGGTCACGGGGTGTGGGTCATGGAGGCGGGTCACGGAGTCTGGGTCATGGAGGCGGGTCACGGGGTGCGGATCACCGAGGCGGGTCACGGGGTGCGGGTCACGGGGTGCGGATCACGGGGTGTGGGTCATGGAGGCGGGTCCCGGATGGTATTCACGTCATACCGATGACGTTAAAGTGGTCAGGCATTAGTCTCGAGGACTCGTGGTTCCAGTTTCACGGCCCCAACGCCACTTCCGTGCAATGCCGGGTCAGATCATTCGACCGAGGGGCCATCACACTTCCAATCATCACACTTCCATGCAGTATGGAAAATCAAGAACTGACAGAAACTGAGAGGGATAGAGCGAATAAAACGATCCTCACTGAATAGTGAGTCAAATTAAAATTCCAACCTACTTATATCGATGCATTTTAGGTTACGGTATTCATAACGTCATTTAGTGATGCTCTATCTACTACACAGCTTGATAAAGCTGACAGAAAGGCTAACGTTGTGCTCAGTTTTTGTATCGGTCGGCAGCACGACAGCGCAAACAGAGCCGTTAGCATAACAAACACCTGCACCAGAGGCATTAACAGCAATTTATGATACACTGGAAATAAGCGTAAATCACTCTTCAAAAATGTGTTTGATATCATTGCTGTACTGCTAATTTATTGGTTGGAATCCTTTTTGAGGGACACCAGACCATTGCCACCCGCCAATGGCTGTGCAGATAAGCTTTAGTCAGCCGCCGGCCACACAACACACCAGTACTGGGTGCGTGGCCCCGCTTTCGTCGCGAATCTGCCTTCCGACCTGCCCACGGTCCGTAATTCTGCCAAGCTGCCCATTCCTCACGCCACGCCCCGCTCCGTGATTCAGCCAAGATGCCGATGTCTGATACAAACCCCGCCCCATGATTCAGACAGGCTGCCGATGTCTGACGACAAACCCCACCCCATGATTCAGCCGAGCTGCCGATGTCTGACGCTAAACACCGCCCCATGATTCAGCCAAGCTGCCGATGCCTCACGCCACGCCCTCGGCACAGATCGGCCTCTTCGCGTCAGCCTCTGCACGGGTCTCACTCACGCCGTGACTCAGTGCCGAACCACGGCCAGCGTAGTCGGCCACCATGTAACCAGCAGCTCTCAACAACACAGCAGCTCCACCGCCAGTCTCCCGCCATGCAACCAGCACAGCAGCTCTACCGCCAGTCTCCCGCCATGTAATCAGTACAGCGGCTCCACCGCCAGTCTCCCGCCATGCAACCAGCACGTCAGCCCCACCGGTTGAGTCAGGTAACCAGCACACCAGCTCCACCGGGTGAGTCGCCTATTAGGTAACCAGCACAGCAGCTCCACCAACTGATGTCAGTAAGCTGCTGTTTTCCGTGGTTTCTCCTCGTTTAAATGAATAATGTCCAGCAGTTATTTGTCAACAGATACCATCACCCAGACCAAAGTGGACACACGATTTAAGGACAGTTGTGTTATAAACATGGGAGGTCCAAACAGTTTTACACATGGAGGCTAGTACCTACTACCTATGAAAGGCGTCAATTCGGGAGCAATGCGCGAAAGAGAGCAAGCCACGGAAGAGGCGGGCTGTAGGGCTCCCGTGTTGCGTGAACGGACAGCGGACCGTTGTCAGTAGAGACGAGGGCCAACCGTGACGTGCCCTCTCTTGGTAACTAGTGAGAACATAGCGCATGGTCACTGCAGGTGGCACGGCGTGTCGTACGGCATAGGCCCTAGCCCCTCTCCTCACTCACAGCCCATCCCCACTGGCATTACTTTTCAGACATCACTAGAACCTCCCTCGCTAGCCCTAGCCCCTGCTCACTCACAGCCCACTCCCACTGGCATTACCTTTCTGTTCCTTCAAAGCCTCAAGCCTATTTTGTAGCTCTAGGCTTGGCTTCCCTTTCCTCAAAGCAAATACAGTACTCCTACGTATTATCACCCTCCACTCTCGCTACCATCCTGAGCCCCACTACTACCACCTCCTCCGCTACCACTCCCGACATCCTGCGTCAGGTTCGCTCCACCAACATTAGCTAAGACGGGTCCCACTGCTACCACCTCCTCCGCTACCACTCCCGACATCCTGCGTCAGGTTCGCTCCACCAACATTAGCTAAGACGGGTCCCACTGCTACCACCTCCTCCGCTACCACTCCCGACATCCTGCGTCAGGTTCGCTCCACCAACATTAGCTAAGACGGGTCCCACTGCTACCACCTCCTCCGCTACCACTCCCGACATCCTGCGTCAGGTTCGCTCCACCAACATTACCTAAGACGGGTCCCACTGCTACCACCTCCTCGCCACCACTCCCGACATCCTATGTCTGACCCGCTGCACTAACATTATGTACAACGGTTCCCACTATCAATGCCATAAGGTCAATGCCACCTGCCTTGTCACTATCAATGCCACCTGCCTTGTCAAAACATCCAACTGCTTACTCAAGTCAACAATGACCCCCCCCCGACACTTTAGTCTTTTGTGTTGTTTTCCTTTCCCAGCCTGGTGCAGAAGGTTATGGGAATATGGGATCCAGTGGGCAGAACGATTGTAAAGCCAAAAGTGTACTGAACGAATCGGTCAGAATAAGGTGATGAATATCGCCGCAAAATTCAACAAAACGCAAAGCCTTGGAGAAGACATACAGTTTTGACGAATACACCGATGCATGTGCGGGCAACGCAAGTGACGACGTGCAAAACTACTCACGAACGCGCTTCCGCCGCCCGCCTGTGCTGGAGCTGCCAGTGAGTATCGTGGCAAATACGTCGGACAGTGCCGTGTTACCGTGTTGGCGATAGTGCGGAACTCCCCTGGAATGACATCAGCTTTCCTGATTCGAGTTAGACAGACATCTATGTCGGAAGTCGTCAGTTCCAGGGGTGGGGGCTTGTATGTAGTCATCTTTCCGCACACCTTGCAATATAATGCCACTTTCCCGAAACAAACACCGCATGCGCACACCAAATGTGGCTACACATGCATGATGCAATCCTGAGAGCACAGCTGCCAATCGATGCAAGAACACATGTGCATTGTGCACATGATGGATAATCCGGAAACCGGTGGAGCTTGCACTCGTAGTGCATTCCAAGCCTCTCCCCGAGCAAGCCTCCCAGCCTCTACCTGAGAAATGGATGCTTCATTGACCTGTGTAAGAATGCCAGCAGAGGGTTACGTTATAAACGCCCCTGTAGCGGGGCGAAGAGCAGTGCGATACACGGTGTCAAGTGTACGCTTGACTGCAGCGGCGCCCTCATACAGACGAAGTCAAGCTTGAGCGTATCACAGAACGGTACAACAACGTAAACGCTTTCCGATCTGCACAATAGGTAGCACGGGCAAAGCGAAAAATTGCGGGAAAGGACATTGAACATACTTCAATGTGTGCTACGACTTTCCCAGTAAAGTGTTCAGGGGTGCCTGTATGTCAGACGCCGGTGAAGTTCCACCCTAGAAATGGCACCACGGGCCGAACTGGTACATTCTTCCCATAAAGTCTAATTTCCATGTCGTGACAAGGTTGATGACAAACATTGGAGGCGACAGGCTTCGTTCCTAAAAACGAAAACCCTAAGACCCTCATTCCTACAAACAAAAATTGACATTTGAACACTTCTCTAGGCACGCGACTGCTAGTTACGACCGCCTTTGCAATGGCGACGTTCGAGAGGTGCAGAACCACATATAAAATAATCCACGAAAAGCGAACGTTCCATATTCTGCCGAATAGGATGACGTATGTTATCCTATCATATTCTCGGAAACGTATGTTACCGAGCATGATGCCGGATAGGGGTACACTGAGGACGCTCCAGTGTAGGTCACCGTTCTCCTGTATACACCATTATAATTGGTTCGCAATGTATATGCGAAATATTTTCTTTTAGCAAGTTCTGCAAAAAGGTGCCCATAAGACTGCGAATAACTTTCTTTGTACGTTTCAGTACAAATCCGTGACGCCAAGTTTTTTCAATATATGATACGCTTTTTCATAGTTTATATGATACGCTTTCTCAATATCAAAGAAAGCGACAACTTGAAGACGCTTTCTCTGGAAAGCCACCCTTAACTCAGCGGCCTGGGCTATATGCTGTATGGTGCTTCAGTTTTTACGAAAACCGCAATGATAATTTACCCGAGTGCTTCTCCAGGAACCATGAAAGAAAAACGTTTACCATCTTCTCCAATGACTTACAAAGACAGTAGTCAAGAAAATCGAACGATTGTTCAAAGGTTTGATTGATTGATTGGGCTCAAGGGCTCATCAACAGCTACTGATTATGCAGCACCCATATGTGCGCTTTCACAGCACTTCATTGGACGGCATTCATCTCTTTTTGGAACGGGTAAAGTATGTCGAACTAAGCAGCCAATAAATACCGACATATTTGACCCGTTCGAATGACCTCCGAATTGTCACCTAAAACATCACAGTATGAATTTCCGTAGAAGTTGACACCGTGGGGTTCGTGACACTTTTCTGGGCTTAAGAAGGACAGCCGTAGCATGACCACGACGAAGGAAATAGCCCGAGCTCCCATAAATAATCAAGCGAGAGTAAAAGCACCGTGGTCACCGCCGGGGGCAGGTGTCGCCGTAAAGCACAGTGGTTATCCCCGGGGGTAGGTGTCGCCGTAAAGCGCCATGGTAACCCCCGGGGGCAGGTGTCGCTGTAAAGCGCCGTGGTCACCCCCGGGGGCAGGTGTCGCCGTAAAGCGCCGTGGTCATCCCCGGGGGCAGGTGTCGCTGTAAAGCGCCGTGGTCACCCCGGGGGCAGGTGTCGCCGTAAAGCACAGTGGTTATCCTCGGGGGCAGGTGTAGCCCTAAAGCACCGTGGTCACCCCGGGGGCAGGTGTCGCCGTAAAGCGCCGTGGTCACCCCGGGGGCAGGTGTCGCCGTAAAGCACAGTGGTTATCCCCGGGGGCAGGTGTCGCCGTGAAAAGTTGTGCATTAAATTCCAGCCCTCAGCGAGACTCCCAAGTGAAAAAGAGGAAAATGATAGCTCAGATCGGGTAAATGGTTGGTAGCATGAAAAACACTTCGACGCAGAGAAGTCAACCAAGGACATCTGACAGCGGCCTTCGTAACGAAAGAAACCCGGATCAGTGGTTCCGGTTCGACTCTTCAAAGCAAGTGCAGTTTCGAATTCGTTAGCTAAGTTCACTTGTTGGCTGAGTGAGCTACCTCGCGATCACTGATAACTAATGCATGGAGAGGAATTGAGCCAAACTGACGTGAGCTTCCATTGATCCGTGACCATATCGGAGAATAAGTAGAGTGGACGTGCTCACACCAGGAAGCCCACTCTGCTTCCTGCATTGTGCGGTGGGCAAGAGTCCTGGCACCTCTGAACTCGACTCAATTTGCGGTGGTGCTGCTGAGACCAAATGCTCTAAAATCGAGTCGTCTGGTTCGGTTAACACTCCGCCACTCACGTGTCCACTATGGGATTGAGGCACGCCGCGGAGATCCATAGGACCTGGGGATGCATTCAGTCGCACATTCTATGTTACGTTTGTGTTTTATGTCCATATCATAATGCGCACAAAACACAAATTGTTCAAACATATTACAGCCAGCTTTCTGATTCCGTCGCCATGGGCGAGGTCCAATGCATGAGTGCCCCGACAATGTAACCAGCTGGGAAAGTGGTCATTTCCTAATTCCATTGAAAAGTGTTCGTCCACGGTGTGCTCACAAGATAAGCTTCTTAGGGTAAGGTGCGATCTGATAGAAGGCTTACTTCTGCTCGCATGCCTGTGTTCAAAATGCAGAAATGTCTGGACAATACGACTTTCTAGGGGACACCCACGGAAGTTGATACGATCGCAACCCCATACCGTATGATGGGAAATAAAGTCCCCTAAGAGAAGAAGTGAGGCGAGAGCTCGGACAACAGTTGCCTGAGTTCAGTGGTCGGAAGTGCAACTCCAGAGCAACGGCTAAAGAGTACACGCGCAACCACCAGATTCGCAGATTCGCATTCAGAACGATCGCTTTTCCAGGAATGTTGTGCTACAGGGCTAGAAGGACCCCGCTGTGGGCAGCGGTTCATTCATCAGTCTTTACAAAAAAAACGAGCAAACTTTGATGGATACCTTGCAGCTTGGTTGATGTTCGGTTTTCTGAAGGCACACCACTACTGGGAAATGCTGGTTAAGAACCCTCTGGAGATATTGGCCACTGGTTCTGAAACATATTTAACTTGACTGCTAAATGGCCTGGATAGTGCATAACGAGCTAGTTCATAAACCGGAAACAAGCAAACAAACACAAAATACAGCTAGCACATGCACATCGGATGACTCAGTGTTCAAATGTCACAGATAATGTTGCATACTGTATAGGGATAACTTAGTTAATTCACTGACGTTACGCCAGACCGCGGCCTGGGACGGGGACTCCGTCTGCCTGGAGGAGATGCCGACCGGGGGAGGGGGCAGGACGTTTTCGTCTCACTATGGGAATGGCGTTGGATTTGGATGGAGGCGCTGAGGAGGTAGTTGTGGAGTTTGAGTGGTGGTTGCTGAGAAATGTGGGCCTTAATTGGGAGGAATTCGGTACGGGTCTTGCGGGTTTCTTTCTCCTTTGTGCACGATTCCATTCCCCTGTGGGTGTAGCATGCACATGAGTGGTGGCCGCAGCCGGTTTGAATTTCGCCGACGAATCTTCAAAATTGCGTCCTTTGCTAGCATGGCTCGAGGCAGGTGCTAATGGAATGTCACACATAGTGCAGGGGCGATGGTTGCAGCAGGTTCTTCGGCCATGTGGCTACGCTCAGATGGACTGACCCCAGGTGGACCTTGACCACTATCGACGCGGGGGACAGTCGCTGCAGGGCTCCCGTTCGCCATTGGGGTACACGCTACCCCAGTCACGAAGGAGGGCACTCAGCTGCGATACCAGCCGAGGGACGTCACCTTGTTGTGGATGCAGCGAGGTTCGAAAGGAGCTACTATCCGCAACCTTGTCTGCGTAAGATGTCTGTGGGTGCGTCCTCTGGTAAAGTTCACGGGCCTCCTTGAACGTGGCGTTCCTTGCTTCGGGGCGATTCTCTCGGAGATGCGCATCTGCCGCGGACTGCACGGTTGCAGCGGCTGTGCCTGGTGTGACCAAACCTCTGGCACGCAAAGCAACACATAGGAATCGGGATATCCATACCAAGTTTGATTCTGGTGCAACCGACCCGGATCTCAGTGGGTAGATCGGTTCTATCGAAGGTAAGAACAATACTGTTCGTTGGCATCCCACTTCTCCAGGTGTGATCTTCCCTGCATTCGCTGCTCCGAACTCAGCAAGCCCGTCGACAATCTCATATTCAGAGACGTCGAAGTCGGGTCAAAACAGTTAACTGTGCCCTTCGATGCGTTCTTTGTTTTGTGGGTTTCCACTGTAATCTGGATGGCTTCCTTACGTTCACCACCTAAGCTCCGAACACTAAATATTGAGTTTGTTATCTAAGCATGGTCGGGTAGGTCCACTCGCCAGTGCCACCTTCAAAGTGTCGTCTCCCAGCTTCTCGCATCGCACAATCTTGTCGAATCGGTCAGACCTTTCCCTCATTTGGAAGGGCGAGAGGCAAGCCAAATACCTGCCAAATTATCGGACAATGAGAATGCGAGGAGCAGGGAGATCTTATCCCCTCCTGCAGTATCCATACTCCAACTGCCGACGGGGGAACGGTATGTCTGATCCTTACTGGAAGAACCAGGGTTCTATGTTTTGTTCATTTGCGGATGGGATGAGGTGTTTTCTGTTCTTCGACCCTGCGAGATGCTTCACTCTGCAGGGGGCCAGCAGGAGGCCTGCTGTCGTGACAGCAGGACGTCAAGCAACCACAGGGTTAGACGAGGCAGGCAACGTCTTCACGAAATGACGTCTTCACGAAATGGTGGTGTCTTGTCGGGGAGGAAAGTTGACATGAACTTAATTTTAAAAAGTAAAACGTATGTCTACTTCGCAGTCAAGAAATCATTACTTGAAAATATTGTACCATAAAGGATATTAAGGTTTTAATGCGTGAGTCAAGTCCAGCTTAGTACGTCATATGAGCGCCATTTTTTGCATATACACGACAGTGGTTTAGCTCGGGATTGGCCCTTGTTTTCAATGAACACTTGGTATAAAAATTACGTCCCAAGGGCAAAAACGTTCGGTGACCGCGCTTTCAACGCCGAGAACGCAACCCAGCGAAGCCAAATAACCAAACACAGAAATTGTTCACATTTCGGCTTTTGGAGGTTTGAAATAAGCCAGCACAAGTTCCGGCGGTAGTCCAGACTCCGTAAGTGGCTGCTTCCTATAACAAGGCAATGCGATTAAGTATAACTTAAGTTGGTTAGGTTAGATTAGACTAGGGCGAGCTGGCTTGGGTTTGGCCGGGTTTGGCCGGGCTGGGCTGGGCTGGGCTGGGCTGGGCTGGGCTGGGCTGGGCTGGGCTGGGCTGGGCTGGGCTGGGCTGGGCTGGGCTGGGCTGGGCTGGGCTGGGCTGGGCTGGGCTGGGCTGGGCTGGGCTGGGCTGGGCTGGGCTGGGCTGGGCTGGGCTGGGCTGGGCTAGTCTAGTCTAGTCTAGGCCAGGCCAGGCTAGGCTGAGCCAAGCAGTGCTAGATCAATTTGCACGTGGTTGCCTGGTAGACACAACTACAGTTCGCATCGGACGTCATTCGTGTTGTGGTAATATCGAAATTGTCACATCGCGTTGTGACAATTTTGGAGTGCCCACGAACCAGCATCCGGTGCTCGGTCAGTTTGTCTCGGCTAGCACACGCTGTGAACGTCTTAAAGCGTCGTGGGCGTCAGCTCCTCACCGACACCGACTCGTTCGCAGTTGTGAACAACGCCGCTTCCTGCCGGATATCGGGCTTTGGTGAGAGTGCTGGTGACCCGGTCCGGCGCGACCTTGGCGTGAGGCCCGACCTCGGCTGGACCACCTGGCCATCCTTTGCTCTCGCCTGCCAGGTCTGACCTAGCCGTCCACCGCCCCAGTCTACCTGAACTGACCTGGTCGTCCTCTGCCCCAGCCTGCCTGGCCTGACCTAGCCGTCCTCCGCCCCAGTCTGCCTGATCTGCACTGGCCATCCCCTGCCCAAGCCAGCCTGATCTGACCTGACCCGTCCGCTTGCCCGATCTGTCCTGTCCCGGCCAACACCGGCTGGAAGTGTGCCAGCACCAGACCCGCTGGCGCTTGCTGTTGACACCCAATGCGACACAAAGGTCCGGCACTGCGCGCCTGGGTGATGGCGGCGGGAGACCCAGGCTGTGCCTCAGCCGGAGTCACCTTGGTCTGGCCGTACACAGAGACCTGGGCGGTGGCGGAGGCAGACCCAGACTGTGTCTCAGCCGGAGCCACCTTGGTCTGGCCGTACACAGAGACCTGGGCGGTGGCGGCGGCAGACCCAGACTGTGTCTCAGCCGGAGCCGCCTTGGTCTGGCCGTACACCGAAACCTGGGCAGAACTGAGAACGACATCGGAGAGCCGGACACAGCCGAGGTTTTGTCATGCGCTGGGAGATCGCCAGTTGGCTACTGAGGCCTCCCAACGCGGCAAGCCTGGGGCTGAGGTACCACACCACATTGTGAGTGATACGGTGACAAACTGTTCTCCGACAAACTGTGATACGGTGCGCAACGTTCTCAGAATGAAACCAAACCGGAAAATTGCACCGGTCCTGGTGTTTTAGCTGCTCTATCGTGAACTAGACTCTAGTCCATGGCAACCCGTTGCGGAGTATATAATTCATCTCGGGTTGACAAAACCTATGACCCAGTTCTGACGGCGGCCGACGTCCAGCCGGAATCACGACCCGACCTGGTGCAGAGGTCACCTCCGTCTGGCACGAACCGCTCTGACCTGAGGCTGGCGTCCCACCAGCGGCACGAATACGTGGCCATCCAGAGTCTCCACGGTATTCTCCAGCCGCGTCTTCTGCTGGCCGCGCTGCAGCATGGTCGTCTTCTTGATCACCCGCATGGTGATGGACTTGACGGGGCCGGCGAGCAGCGTCTGGTACGAGTCCGCCTCCAGCCGCGCCACGGCCCGCTCGGGCGTCTCCCGCAGGTTGTCGTAGTCGTGGCCGTGCCGTCGGCCGGCCACCAGCGCGTCCGCGGTCGACATGCTCTCGCGTGCGCTGAGGCGTGCCGCAGCCCAGTGCTCACCACACGACCGGCGGCGCGCGACTGCCGGCACCGGCCGGGCCGCGCCGCCGCCGGCACCTTATGGTAATGAGGCACTTGCGCGGTCGTCGCCCACATGAGCCGGCCCACAGAGTCAGTGCTCACGCACAGTGGCGACCGCAGCCGCGTGAGGTGTCCGTCAGGTCCGGCCACAGTGGGGACCGCAGCCGCGTGAGGTGTCCGTCAGGTCCGGCCACAGTGGGGACCGCAGCCGCGTGAGGTGTCCGTCAGGTCCGGCCACAGTGGCGACCGCAGCCGCGTGAGGTGTCCGTCAGGTCCGGCCACAGTGGGGACCGCAGCCGCGTGAGGTGTCCGTCAGGTCCGGCCACAGTGGGGACCGCAGCCGCGTGAGGTGTCCGTCAGGTCCGGCCACAGTGGGGACCGCAGCCGCGTGAGGTGTCCGTCAGGTCCGGCCACAGTGGGGACCGCAGCCGCGTGAGGTGTCCGTCAGGTCCGGCCACAGTGGGGACCGCAGCCGCGTGAGGTGTCCGTCAGGTCCGGCCACAGTGGGGACCGCAGCCGCGTGAGGTGTCCGTCAGGTCCGGCCACAGTGGGGACCGCAGCCGCGTGAGGTGTCCGTCAGGTCCGGCCACAGTGGGCCGCAGCCGCGTGAGGTGTCCGTCAGGTCCGGCCACAGTGGGGACCGCAGCCGCGTGAGGTGTCCGTCAGGTCCGGCCACAGTGGGGACCGCAGCCGCGTGAGGTGTCCGTCAGGTCCGGCCACAGTGGGGACCGCAGCCGCGTGAGGTGTCCGTCAGGTCCGGCCACAGTGGGCCGCAGCCGCGTGAGGTGTCCGTCAGGTCCGGCCACAGTGGGGACCGCAGCCGCGTGAGGTGTCCGTCAGGTCCGGCCACAGTGGGGACCGCAGCCGCGTGAGGTGTCCGTCAGGTCCGGCCACAGTGGGGACCGCAGCCGCGTGAGGTGTCCGTCAGGTCCGGCCACAGTGGGGACCGCAGCCGCGTGAGGTGTCCGTCAGGTCCGGCCACAGTGGGGACCGCAGCCGCATGAGGTGTCCGTCAGGTCCGGCCACAGTGGGGACCGCAGCCGCGTGAGGTGTCCGTCAGGTCCGGCCACAGTGAGGACAGCAGCCGCGTGAGGTGTCCGTCAGGTCCGGCCACAGTGGGGACCGCAGCCGCGTGAGGTGTCCGTCAGGTCCGGCCACAGTGAGGACCGCAGCCGCGTGAGGTGTCCGTCAGGTCCGGCCACAGTGGGGACCGCAGCCGCGTGAGGTGTCCGTCAGGTCCGGCCACAGTGGGGACCGCAGCCGCATGAGGTGTCCGTCAGGTCCGGCCACAGTGGGGACCGCAGCCGCGTGAGGTGTCCGTCAGGTCCGGCCACAGTGGGGACCGCAGCCGCGTGAGGTGTCCGTCAGGTCCGGCCACAGTGGGGACCGCAGCCGCGTGAGGTGTCCGTCAGGTCCGGCCACAGTGAGGACCGCAGCCGCGTGAGGTGTCCGTCAGGTCCGGCCACAGTGGGGACCGCAGCCGCGTGAGGTGTCCGTCAGGTCCGGCCACAGTGGGGACCGCAGCCGCGTGAGGTGTCCGTCAGGTCCGGCCACAGTGGGGACCGCAGCCGCGTGAGGTGTCCGTCAGGTCCGGCCACAGTGGCGACCGCAGCCGCGTGAGGTGTCCGTCAGGTCCGGCCACAGTGGGCCGCAGCCGCATGAGGTGTCCGTCAGGTCCGGCCACAGTGGGCCGCAGCCGCGTGAGGTGTCCGTCAGGTCCGGCCACAGTGGGGACCGCAGCCGCGTGAGGTGTCCGTCAGGTCCGGCCACAGTGGGGACCGCAGCCGCGTGAGGTGTCCGTCAGGTCCGGCCACAGTGGGGACCGCAGCCGCGTGAGGTGTCCGTCAGGTCCGGCCACAGTGGCGACCGCAGCCGCGTGAGGTGTCCGTCAGGTCCGGCCACAGTGGGCCGCAGCCGCATGAGGTGTCCGTCAGGTCCGGCCACAGTGGGGACCGCAGCCGCGTGAGGTGTCCGTCAGGTCCGGCCACAGTGGGGACCGCAGCCGCGTGAGGTGTCCGTCAGGTCCGGCCACAGTGGGCCGCAGCCGCGTGAGGTGTCCGTCAGGTCCGGCCACAGTGGGGACCGCAGCCGCGTGAGGTGTCCGTCAGGTCCGGCCACAGTGGGCCGCAGCCGCGGAAGGTGTATTCCAGATCCGGCCATACAGGCGAGGAAGGTGCCCGTCAGGTCAGGTACCGATTAGGTCAGGTGCCGGCTAGGTTGGGTACCGTCCAGTCAGGTGGGCGGGTCAGGTTCTGGTCAGATCAGATCACGTCAGTTGAGATCCGACCAGGTCGGTGCTGATCAATCATCTCACTAAGGTGGAAAACTCGCGCTCACCTATCCGCCTCTGTGGAAGACGAGCGTTCACCCACCCTCTTCCATAGAAAACCAGGGCCCACCGACCATACTCTCTGGAACATCGGGGTCCGCCGATTGTACTCTATGGAAGACAAGGGCCCACCGGTCCTAGTCTGCGGTTGGTTGGTTGGTTATTGGTTTTACGACACATCGACCGTTGAGTCATGTAGCGTCGCCAATCTCTCACGCCGATTGGCCGCGGGCGAAGAGCAGCGACAGGTGAGACTCGAACCCACAATCTTTCTATTGTGAGACGCGCAACTCACCCCCAGGCTACTCGTCCACATCCTGGTCTTTGGAAGACCAGGGTCCACTGGCCATACCCTGTGGAGGACCAGGGCCCACTGGCCATACACTGTGGAGGACCAGGGCCCACTGACTACTTTGTGGAAGACCAGAGCCCACTGGCCATACACTGTGGAAGACCAATGGCTACCTCTGAAACCCGCGATTTCGCCTCCGGATAGGAAACAAAAGACCTAGTAACAGCAGTCACGTATTGCCCTGTTCTTGTCTTGAAGCATGTTCACCGAACCATTCCAACGCTTTATAGCGTCGTACGCTCTAAATGACGCAGTTACATCGCAGATCATAGGAGAGCATGGCGGAGGGGTAGAGGAAACGGAAGAGAGCAATGAAGACATTCCTTCGATGATTGTGGGAAGACCCAAAGTGCGATTTTCGCCATTGCCATGTAGCGCAGGGCGGTAGTGATGGAATCAGCATACAGCACCATTATGGCTACTAAACAAGCGACAAGAGAAGGCTCTTTTGCAGGAGGCACAGGATCGGGGATATATTTACATTTTAGAACCATGAATTAGGAGAGGATAAGTTTGGGCTGTCAAATTCGGAGCTCCGGTTTTTAGGGAATAATTTCACTGGCAATAACAGGTGGGACACAAGAACTGTTAGAACGGGCAATGTGACCATCATTTTCGTTCATAGCAACACACTGTCTGATTACTGGAGATAGTCCGAGACACCAAGTCCGGATAGTCCGTGACAGTCCGAGTTGGAGACCATGAAGGTTGAGGAATTATCAAAGAGCAATAAGTCATATACCATTCCAATACCAAGTGGCATCATTCCGCCCTCCAGCGAGGAAAAAGAGAGGATAATTATCCTGAGGACAATGTTCTGAATGCCAGAAATTCAAGGCAAGACTGTCTTCCAACCCTTTGTACACTGGACCATTACATCGAGAAGGGTTGGCGCGACCGCCAGTGCCCTTTCACTGTCTCTGGATCCGCGGCACTGGCACCATTGAAAATCTCCGACGAGTGTAGAATGGTGAACGTTTGCATACAATTGAGGGAATGGGGGGGGAGGAGATTTAGCTGTTTGCCGTGAAATCGACTAACACCGCCGCCCGCCAGTCAATGAAAGTCAAGTGGGCTTTCCCCAGAATACTAGACTCGCGAGATACATAACGATATACCATGAAGCGACACCGCCTCCACTAAGAACCGGAGAGCATGCACGTACAGTCCACTCACACCTCACTACGGCCCGGACAGCATGCACGCCCGATCCACTTACACTTCACTCCGGCTCGCAGAGCATGTACGGCTGGTCCACTTACACTTCACTCCGGCTCGCAGAGCATGCACGCCTGGTCCACTTACACTTCACTCCGGCTCGCAGAGCATGCACGCCTGGTCCACTTACACTTCACTCCGGCTCGGAGAGCATACACACCCGGTCCACTTACACTTCACTACGGTTCGGAGAGCATGCACGCCCGGTCCACTTACACTTCACTACGGCTCGGAGAGCATGCACGCCCGGTCCACTTACACCTCAATTTGAAACAAACGGACAAAGGAAGTGCGATATTCTTGTTGAGATGTAATCCCCATATGTTCCCAGCCTTTGATGTTTGTTCCGCTGCTATCCATTAAGATTGAAGCTATTGTGAAACAATCAATGCCTCGTGGATGACGATTGTGATGTCAGTTACGTCTCGCTTCACCAAATTCTTAACAGTGGCATCCGCTTATTACCGAGTTGTGGCCGTCCTAACCTTGTGTTAGCTTTTGGAGATAGGTCACAATTTCCAGAAATCCACCGTAGTATAGACCATCCAGCCGGAAAGGACAAGGGGGACAGAGCCTCCTGTTTCAGCAATATAAGGAGGCGCATCTCCTGTTGCACTGAACATGCAATGCTACAACTGCTAAACCTGCCACACCTGGGCAATGCCTGCCACACAAGAGCATGTTCTGGCTACCTGTTACACCTGAGCTAAAGCATGTGCCACGCTTCCAGCGTCTCCTCATATGTACCACGTCGCCTTTAACCTCACCAACTCGACCAGAACTCAACTAAGAAGCGGTCCCGAAAAGCAGCGACCGCGACTACACCGCCGAAGTCAGTGGCCGCGTCAGACATCAGGCATACAGCAGAGCCATCCACAATCGACTGGTGGCTATTACGGCTCCACGTCAGTAGCAGAAAAAGAGGTCAGTGGTGGTAACATATATACACGCAAGACATTCGTACAATTATAGTGCAGTAGTGTGCGGAGTAAAGCTGGGTGTCAGTCCGGATCCCTGTGCAGTGGGCGCTTCAGATGGGGACCGGACAGTGGGACAGTAAGCCGCGAACGTCAGGCGGCAGGCCGTTGTACTGCCAAGCCGCGCGGCAGGAAAAAAACACACAGCCGCAGGGTGTTTACGACCCCGCAGCCGCAGACACAAGTGTCGTATGATACTTGTTTGCAAAGAAGCTTGTTTAGTTCGCTACACTAACACGTAGCCTCTATGGACTTCGATGCGTTCAGGGATGCAGACGATGTCCCAAAGTCGATTGTTTCCACGCAACGCCCATAGGGTTCATGCTAAACTCGTCCAAAGTGGGGAGGGGGAGGGGCGCTGCCACCTCTGCCACCTCTCGCACCCAGTTCCTACGCCCATGATCATTACATATCGGAATTTTCTCCTGAGTAAAAAGGATAACTAATATCACCGGAGGCGCATGGCCTAACGTCTATATCGTCTATCCCGTCTATGGCCTAACGCCTTTAACGTCGTTCCATCAGAATATACGACTATCTTGACATATTGATTTCTTCCAAGTACGTTTATATAGTTCATTCTATAAAGGTGAACGATTGCTGATTTGATCAAAATGCCCAAGCCAGAATGCCAAAATGCCCTTATGCGTGAACGCAGATGACACATATAGTGGAAAATGTCGAGGTTTTCCTTGACCAACGTGGCGCCCCATCAACTCGGCAGCAGAGCCGTCGGCAACTACGTACAGGCGGGGACGCGGCGGTCAGCGGGTGATGTGGCCGAGCCGACGGCCGGCCGTCGATGGGCCGGCCGTCGATGGGCCGGTGTCCGAGCCAGTCTAGCGGCCGGCGGCGGCGGTACCGGCGTACCAGGTCCCACTCGGCCACACCCAGCAGGCAGTAGTTACGCTCCCAGTCCTCGGTGCAGGACCACAGCACGGGCCGATAGTCAGCCGGCGCCCGCTGCTGGCGGCGTCGGCGCGGCGACTCGCCGCCACTGCAGTCCGACGGCGACGGCCGGCCGCCGGACGAGCCCGCGTCCGGCCCCGGCCGGCCAGACTTCAGCACACCGAAGACGGGCATGGCTGCACACACTGGCGGCCAGTCGGCACTCGCGAACACGCTCTGCCTAGGTCAGAGTGTGGCGAGCACCGGTTCCGCGCTGACCCACTGCACGGTGCGCGCACGCACACGCACACCTCCCCCGCACACACCACACACACCACCGGCCAGGCGGCGGCCTTAGATCAGTGGCCGCACACTGTCGTTCGATCGGTGACCAGCGCCGCCACACCTGCCCTGCCCAACAGTTCCCACACACTGCCATCGACTCGGCCACGGCCGGCGCCGCTCGTCGGTGGCGGCGGCGGCGGTGCACGTGCGGCAGGTGGCGCGCCGCGTCTGCGCCGCCGCCGTGTGATGTCCGGCGTGGCCACTCCGCACTGCTGATAATCCCGGCGGTGTGGCCGGCACAGAGCCACACCGCACTGCTGATAATCCCGGCGGTGTGGCCGGCACAGTGCCACACCGCACTGCTGATAATCCCGGCGGTGTGGCCGGCACAGCGCCACACCGCACTGCTGATAATCCCGGCGGTGTGGCCGGCACAGTGCCACACCGCACTGCTGATAATCCCGGCGGTGTGGCCGGCACAGTGCCACACCGCACTGCTGATAATCCCGGCGGTGTGGCCGGCACAGTGCCACTCCGCACTGCTGATAATCCCGGCGGTGTGGCCGGCACAGTGCCACTCCGCACTGCTGATAATCCCGGCGGTGTGGCCGGCACAGCGCCACACCGCACTGCTGATAATCCCGGCGGTGTGGCCGGCACAGTGCCACTCCGCACTGCTGATAATCCCGGCGGTGTGGCCGGCACAGTGCCACTCCGCACTGCTGATAATCCCGGCGGTGTGGCCGGCACTGCTGATATCAGTGCCACTCCGCACTGCTGATAATCCCGGCGGTGTGGCCGGCACAGCGCCACACCGCACTGCTGATAATCCCGGCGGTGTGGCCGGCACAGTGCCACTCCGCACTGCTGATAATCCCGGCGGTGTGGCCGGCACAGCGCCACACCGCACTGCTGATAATCCCGGCGGTGTGGCCGGTACAGCGCCACACCGCACTGCTGATAATCCCGGCGGTGTGGCCGGCACAGTGCCACTCCGCACTGCTGATAATCCCGGCGGTGTGGCCGGCACAGTGCCACACCGCACTGCTGATAATCCCGGCGGTGTGGCCGGCACAGTGCCACTCCGCACTGCTGATAATCCCGGCGGTGTGGCCGGCACAGCGCCACACCGCACTGCTGATAATCCCGGCGGTGTGCCTGCTGATAATCCCGGCGGTGTGGTCGGCACAGTGCCACTCCGCACTGCTGATAATCCAGGCGGTGTGGCCGGTACAGCGCCACACCGCACTGCTGATAATCCCGGCGGTGTGGCCGGCACAGTGCCACTCCGCACTGCTGATAATCCCGGCGGTGTGGCCGGCACAGCGCCACACCGCACTGCTGATAATCCCGGCGGTGTGGCCGGCACAGAGCCACACCGCACTGCTGATAATCTCGGCGGTGTGGTCGGCACAGCGCCACACCGCACTGCTGATAATCCCGGCGGTGTGGCCGGCACAGCGCCACACCGCACTGCTGATAATCCCGGCGGTGTGGCCGGCACAGCGCCACACCGCACTGCTGATAATCCCGGCGGTGTGGTCGGCGGCACCGCACTGCTGAATCCGGCGTTCCGCCGCACTGCTGATAATCCCGGCGGTGTGGCCGGCACAGCGCCACACCGCACTGCTGATAATCCCGGCGGTGTGGCCGGCACAGTGCCACACCGCACTGCTGATAATCCCGGCGGTGTGGCCGGCACAGTGCCACACCGCACTGCTGATAATCCCGGCGGTGTGGCCGGCACAGTGCCACTCCGCACTGCTGATAATCCCGGCGGTGTGGCCGGCACAGAGCCACACCGCACTGCTGATAATCCCGGCGGTGTGGCCGGCACAGTGCCACTCCGCACAGCTGACATTCACGGCGGTGTGGCCGGCACAGCGCCATACGGTGTACCTCAGCTTCGTGTACAAAATCTCCGACTTACTACAGCTCCGGTACACCATAGCCCTGGTGTACCACAGCCCCGGTGTATCACAGCCCAGGTGTATCACAGTCCAGGTGTACCCCAGCTCCGACATACCACAGGTCCGGTGTACCCCAGATCCGGTGTACCACAGCCTCGGTGTACCTCAGATCCGGTGAACCCCAGCTCGTCCCGCGACGGGGACGGTAGGCAGGGGTGGGATGTGGAGGGGAGGGGAAGGGTTGAACGGGAAGCCGCCACGCCACACTTCGATCCTTGGTCATTGGATGTCATGGTCCGTCCGTGTAGTCACTACCCACTAGCGCCGCCCAGTGGACGCACCACGAACCGTGTTTGATATGTGCTGTCATCTATGAGCTGTTTGGTAAACTACCACAGTCGGGGAGTTGCGTTGAAATATATACTGTCTGGTATACTGAGCACTGAGCACTGATATATACTGAGCACGGCCTTCGGGGGCTTTATGCCACAATTTTGCATGATAACAAACCACCGAAATGTCAATGCTGAGGCGCCATCAAACGCCGCTTTCAGTCTAAACCCAGGCTGCTGGAGTCAAACAAGCTATCGGGAATGCACTTGCATCCTCAAAAGCATGCAAAGTTCTCTGTTCTGGGTTCAAACAGAACAACTCCACGGAGTTGTGTGGCAGATTGTTACCTGCTTTTGTGGATGTTAGCACACTCCCAACTTAAACTCGCAGTGCACCCCTAGCTTATATAAACCATCACGACCGATGCTAAAATTAATCTCAACCGCATCCTGAATCTGCCCGGCCCCATACCCCACCACAGGTACCATCCCCAACATTATTGTTTTCATAGCCTTCATCCCAGAGTTTGGAAATGGCCAGAGCTTGCGGAGAATACTTTATACCGATAGCCAACCAATGAACTTGAAAATAACATACGGGAAAACTAACAAACAAACACACTTTGACTTAAGAGCAACACTTTCCACCGGCCCTTTAAGAGACCTTTTTAGCATGCACTTTTCCTGTCGCTACAAATAAGAGGAATATTGTAAATTTGCAAGTGCACTGTCGACATGCATCCCCAATCAAAACGTTAGACTGCCGAACATCGGTACTACGATAACAGACAGAAAATGGCCCAATCGGTGGCCTCAAGATTGTAATAAGCCATTATGCCACGGTGCCATCAAGTCACCCCGGCAGCCAGCCTACAGGATAACCAAATCGCTCCGGCAGCCAGCCTACAGGATACTCAAACCGCTCCGGCAGCCAGCCTACAGGATAACCAAACAGAAGGCGAGTCCACAGCATACCGCATACACAGGCAGATCTTGAGATTCATCACCGAACCAAGCTGGTCCAAATAACCATCAAATAACGGCAGCTCACGCCACAGCATCTGGCACCACAGCATCTGGCATCACAGTACATTCAGCTGACATTCCGGTTTTAATTAGGCAGTATCTCTTCAAATTCATGCCACAACCCGTGGCCACATTCTTGGTGCATATTTAATTTTTAATATCAAAAGTGCAACAAAAGTTTGTTGGTGTTATGAAGTTCATGTCTCGAAAAATCGGAGGGGCAAGGATAGGATGCAAAATAATAGAGAACACGTCACCACAGCCCCCGCCCCTCCCCTCCCCCAGAAAATACATCCAAAACATGATCTCAAATTAGTCCGAGGTCCCCCGAAATACCAACGAACTTGAAACCCCATGGTGTACCGAAATGAATGTTCCGATCATGATAGAAGCGCGGCGCGACTCACCTGAGGGTTCAGACCCTGATGGTGGGGCAGCAACTGAGACTGACCTGGAAGTGTAGGATGATGGTCCACACCAGTCCCAGCGTCAGCTTGGGGTTGCCGTCGACGATGTCCTCGGCTCGGATGTTGACCAATCGGATCTGTAGAACGCCGCAGCCTGTTAGTCTGCCGTTGGGTGTGGGAAACGTACACAGCCGCGGCGTGTGGACCGGGTAACAACACAGCCGTGGTGTGGACCGGGTAACAACACAGCCGTGGTGTGTGGACCGGATAACAACACAGCCGTGGTGTGTGGACCGGGTAACAACACAGCCGCGGTGTGTGGACCGGATAACAACACAGCCGTGGTGTGGCAAAAGCCGTGGGTAACAACAGAGCCGTGGTGTGTGGACCGGATAACAACACAGCCGTGGTGTGTGGACCGGGTAACAACACAGCCGTGGTGTGGACCGGGTAACAACACAGCCGTGGTGTGGACCGGGTAACAACACAGCCGCGGTGTGTGGACCGGGTAACAACACAGTCGTGGTGTGTGGACCGGGTAACAACACAACCGTGGTGTGTGGACTGGGTAACAACACAGCCGCGGTGTGTGGACTGGATAACAACACAGCCGAGATGTGTGGACCGGGTAACAACACAGCCGCGGTGTGTGGACCGGGTAACAACACAGCCGTGGTGTGGACCGGGTAACAACACAGCCGCGGTGTGGACCGGGCAACAACACAGTCGAGGTGTGTGGACCGGTAACAACACAGCCGCGGTGTGGACCGGATAACAACACAGCCGTGGTGTGTGGACCGGATAACAACACAGCCGTGGTGTGTGAACCGGGTAACATCACAGCCGTGGTGTGTGGACTGGGTAACAACACAGCCGTGGTGTGTGGACTGGATAACAACACAGCCGCGGTGTGGACCGGTTAACAACACAGCCGCGGTGTGTGGACCGGGTAACAACACAGTCGTGGTGTGTGGACCGGGTAACAACACAGCCGTGGTGTGTGGACCGCGTAACAACACAGTCGTGGTGTGTGGACCGGGTAACAACACAGTCGTGGTGTGTGGACCCGATAACAACACAGCCGTGGTGTGGACCGGATAACACAGCCGCGGTGTGGACCGGGTAACAACAGCCGCGGTGTGGACCGGGTAACAACACAGCCGTGGTGTGTGGACCGGGTAACAACACAGTCGTGGTGTGTGGACCGGGTAACAACACAGCCGTGGTGTGTGGACCGGGTAACAACACAGCCGTGGTGTGTGGACCGGGTAACAACACAGCCGTGGTGTGTGGACCGGGTAACAACACAGCCGCGGTGTGTGGACCGGGTAACAACACAGCCGTGGTGTGTGGACCGGGTAACAACACAGTCGTGGTGTGTGGACCGGGTAACAACACAGGCGTGGTGTGTGGACCGGGTAACAACACAGCCGCGGTGTGGACCGGGTAACAACACAGCCGCGGTGTGGACCGGGTAACAACACAGCCGTGGTGTGTGGACCGGGTAACAACACAGCCGCGGTGTGGACCGGGTAACAACACAGTCGTGGAGTTTGGACCGGATAACAACACAGCCGCGGTGTGTGGACGGGGCCGTGGTGTTGGGTAACAACCAGCCGTGGTGTGTGGACTGGATAACAACACAGCCGCGGTGTGGACCGGTTAACAACACAGCCGGGTGGTGTGGACCGGGTAACAACACAGCC
This sequence comes from Ashinkailepas kermadecensis, assembly GCA_034440615.1. Lineage (NCBI taxonomy): Eukaryota > Metazoa > Arthropoda > Thecostraca > Neolepadidae > Ashinkailepas > Ashinkailepas kermadecensis. Next base: position 755,311 of record JAOTOM010005053.1, read on the forward strand.
GTGGTGTGTGGACCGGGTAACAACACAGCCGTGGTGTGTGGACCGGGTAACAACACAGCCGCGGTGTGTGGACTGGATAACAACACAGCCGCGGTGTGGACCGGGTAACAACACAGCCGTGGTGTGGACCGGATAACACAGCCGCGGTGTGGACCGGGTAACAACAGCCGCGGTGTGGACCGGGTAACAACACAGCCGTGGTGTGTGGACCGGGTAACAACACAGCCGTGGTGTGTGGACCGGGTAACAACACAGTCGTGGTGTGGACCGGGTAACAACAGCCGGGTGTGGACCGGGTAACAACACAGCCGTGGTGTGTGGACCGGGTAACAACACAGCCGTGGTGTGTGGACCGGGTAACAACACAGTCGAGGTGTGTGGACCGGGTAACAACACAGCCGCGGTGTGGACCGGGTAACAACACAGTCGTGGTGTGTGGACCGGATAACAACACAGCCGTGGTGTGTGGACCGGGTAACAACACAGCCGCGGTGTGTGGACCGGGTAACAACACAGTCGTGGAGTGTGGACCGGATAACAACACAGCCGCGGTGTGTGGACCGGGTAACAACACAGCCGCGGTGTGGACCGGATAACAACACAGCCGTGGTGTGTGGACCGGGTAACAACACAGCCGCGGTGTGGACCGGGTAACAACACAGCCGCGGTGTGTGGACCGGATAACACAGCCCCGGCGTTTTGCCCGGATAACAGCCGAGACAGCCGCGGCGTGTGGACCGGGTAACACATGCGCCACCTTCGATACGTGCCTAGATGCTCCACGATTTTAATTCATGACAGCTCGAGTAGGATGTCACCCTTTACAAGGGTGGCCGTGATTACCGTGAGCGATACCGTGATTACCGTGAGCGATAGATCAACCACATGAGACACCAGATTCCAAGGGTGTACAGACAGTTGCTTTACACGCATCACTTGACGCACCCACGCTGCTCTTATCAAATAGAGTGCGAATACGAGCGCAGAAAGACGAACTAGTCACATATCGCTCAACTGCAGGGAGGTGCCAATGTGCGGTGGGAGAACACCGCTGCGTACGTGACATGGGTGGGCAACTGCCGTAACCTGCAGGCGTAATGCAGGCCAAACATTGGCCGTCCTACCGCCAGCAGTGGTTCGCGCTGGCCTCTGCCAGAAGCCAAACGATCGGTGATGTTCGGAATGTCTGGGGAGAGATGCGTGGTACGGCATGGTGCACCACGATCGGTGATGTTCGGAATGTCTGGGGAGAGATGCGTGGTACAGCATGGTGCACCACGATCGGTGATGTTCGGAATGTCTGGGGAGAGATGCGTGGTACAGCATGGTGCACCACGATCGGTGATGTTCGGAATGTCTGGGGAGAGATGCGTGGTACGGCATGGTGCACCACGATCGGTGATGTATGCTGGGGAGATGCGTGGCATGGTGCACCACGATCGGTGATGTTCGGAATGTCTGGGGAGGGACGATGCTGTGAGTACGGCATGGTGCACCACGATCGGTGATGTTCGGAATGTCTGGGGAGAGATGCGAGGTACAGCATGGTGCACCGCGTCAAGAGTACGCTTCTTTATCGCACAAACACGATCACAGCGCGCGAAGTTTAGATCGGCCGGAATCAAGGACCGGTAGTGGATCATCATCAAGGCTGGTTATTTGGGTTTAGGGCGCATCGACCGGGTTTTGTCATTTAGCGCCCAGGATCATCATCAGGGATCATCATTGGTGTTGTACGCTTAGTACCATACGATATTCGAGAAACACACTTCAGTAGGTTAAGAGATTCAGAACAGGTTACTGAGTGTCTTGAAGTGCCGATCGCCACAGTCGAAATCGTCACGCTCTGGGACAGGTCCGATCCCGGAGCCACCAGGCCTCAGATTCTGTGGGGCTGCGCTAGGCCGATCAGTCAGCAGCGGCTCCGGAGCCCACCACTCAATGCACGACCGTCATACCTTTCTGAAGTGGAGGAAGTCCAGCGCCACCTGGACATTCTGCAGCTGATGGAAGCGCAGCTGGCCCTTCTGCGACGGCTGCAACAACGACGGGGTGTCACGGCGTGTTTCACCCTCAACGCCGCCGTTGCGTGAACAAAGTTACAGCCGATGTGCACGCTCACCCGGGCGCGTGTCACGCACAAATCGGTGCAGCGCCAGCACGAGATCACGAGATCACGACCAAATACGCATACACGTGTTATACAAGTCGTGCATATGATTTAGGTGTTTCGTGTCCTGGAAGTACAAATGCATTCCTGATGCCAAACAGACAAAATTATCCGCTACAAACTTATTGGCGGGGCATACTGCCCAAATCCAGGATTACGACATCGACATCCAATATTGGGATACGGTTATCAGTGCACACATACAAACCTACATCTATGTTTACATATGTACCTACATGCATATCTATAAACCTACATACATGCACACATACATACATACATACATACATACATACATACACACACATACATATACACACACACACACACACATATACATACACACACACACACACATATATATATATATATACATACATTTTCATCGGACACAAATATACGTACCGACTGTTGGTGCATACTTCCATTTCAACACTTGGGAACGCTAGTCACCGAGGCCGTTGGGTATACCTTTGCGGCTGTTTAGTCCGCTCTCGAACCCAATTGGAAACAAACATCGACATGAGGGCATCTAAGAATCATTCACGCCTTGCACGGGCAGAGGGAGGGGAGGATGCCGATAGACGTAGCCCCTGCGCCATCATATTTGTGGGCGTTGATAATTTGTTGACGCGACCGTCCAGTGGTGTTGAACATTGGCAGCCGGTGACCTGTGACGCCGTCCTACCACCAGTCTGACGCTCCCGTCACGGCTCGTGACCAGCGCCACACCTCGGGAGAAACAGAGCCGGCCGGCCTGCCACACGGGCCGAGCCAGCAATTCCTGTGGTGGGCCAGCAATTCCTGCACAGTTCCTCGGAGGAGTGCCTTCGGCGTGAAGACTAGTTGAGTGCGGGAGGGGACGTGGTGTGTACTCGAGCCTTTCTGAAGATCTCGGAGGTCCCTCCGGCCATTCCCGACCGGAGGGGCGCCATCTTTCTATATGGAGGAGCACATGCCCCCCCCCCCCTGGCCTGCCACGCGTTGGCTGGTAAGCAGCACGGACATTGCTGCAGTCTTAGGAAGTGCGGCAATTGCTCGAGCGGGAGACCAGCCAGACTGGATGTCCCGCAACTGTCAAACGGCGCGCTGACCTGCCTCGTGGACTGCTGGTGAGGTCAGCTGTATCCTACACAGCTAGACGGCGCGCTGATCAGTCTCGTGGACTGCTGGTGAGGTCAGCTGTATCCTACACAGCTAGACGGCGCGCTGACCAGTCTCGTGGACTGCTGGTGAGGTCAGCTGTATCCTACAGCTAGACGGTGCGCTGATCAGTCTCGTGGCGCTGGTGGGGTCAGTAGACGGCGGCTGACCTGCCTCGTGGACTGCTGGTGAGGTCAGCTGTATCCTACACAGCTAGACGTGCGCTGATCAGTCTCGTGGGCTGCTGGTGAGGTCAGCTTATTACACAGCTAGACGGTGCGCTGACCAGCCTCGTGGACTGCTGGTGAGGTCAGCTGTATCCTACACAGCTAGACGGTGCGCTGATCAGTCTCGTGGACTGCTGGTGAGGTCAGCTGTATCCTACACAGCTAGACGGTGCGCTGATCAGTCTCGTGGACTGCTGGTGAGGTCAGCTGTATCCTACACAGCTAGACGACAAAGTGCCCGACGACCTCGAAGTAGTGCGTGCCTAGCTCAGTTTCCGGCATCATCGTGCATGCTGTATGCCTGCGACCTTCCTCGATACACAGCGTCGTGTGCACTGTATAACTGCCAACTTCCTCCACACAGCAGCATGTGCACTGCATACCTACCATCTTCCCGGATACACCGCATCGTGTGTTCTTTACCTGTCTTGACACACCGCATCGCGTGTGCTTTAACCTGTCTTGACACACAACATCGTGTGCACTACATACTTGTCACCTTGCTCCACACAGAGCATCGTGTGAACTGTATAACTGCCAAGTTACTCGATATACAGCAGCGTGTTGGTTGGTTATTTGGGCTCAGGGGCGCATCGACTGCTTCGGTCATACATCGCCCAACAGCAGCGTGTGCACTGCATAGCTACCAAGTTGCTCAACACACAGCATCGTGTGCACTATATACCTGCCACCTTCCTTGATACACAACATCGTGTGCACCGCATACCTGCCGCCTGCCTCGATCCACAGAGATCGGCTGCTGCGCCAGCCACATCATCCCAACTGCCGACGACCTCTGGACCCGGTCACCTCATGCCGGCCTTATCATCGCCGGGGACTTCAATCAAGGTCGTGTCCCATGACACTGGACAGATTTATCCGTCCGATAACTTGTCCAATCACCGAGGCATGTCCTGCCCAATCACCGACGCACATAAGTCCTGTCCAATCACCGACACACACGTCCTGTCCAATCGCCGACACACACGTCCTGTCCAATCATCAGCACACGTCCTGTCCAATCGCCGACACACACGTCCTGTCCAATCATCAACACACGTCCTGTCCAATCATCAGCACACGTCCTGTCCAATCGCCGACACACACGTCCTGTCCAATCACCGACACACACGTCCTGTCCAATCATCAACACACGTCCTGTCCAATCACCGACACACACGTCCTCTCCAATCACCAACACACGTCCTGTCCAATCACCAACACACGTCCTGTCCAATCACCGAACACACGTCCTGTCCAATCACCGACACACACGTCCTGTCCAATCATCAACACACGTCCTGTCCAATCACTAACACACGTCCTGTCCAATCACCGACACACACGTCCTCTCCAATCACCGACACACACGTCCTGTCCAATCATCAACACACGTCCTGTCCAATCACTAACACACGTCCTGTTGTCCAATCACCCACACACACGTCCTTCCAATCACCGCACACGTCCTGTCCAATCACCAACACACGTCCTGTCCAATCACCAGCACACGTCTCTCCAATCACCGACACACACGTCCTGTCCAATCACCGACACACACGTCCTGTCCAATCATCAACACACGTCCTGTCCAATCACCGACACACACGTCCTGTCCAATCACTACACACACGTCCTGTCCAATCACCGACACACACGTCCTGTCCAATCACCGAACACACGTCCTGTCCAATCACTGACACACACGTCCTGTCCAATCACCGACACACACGTCCTGTCCAATCACCGACACACTCTGTCCAATCGCCGACACACACGTCCTGTCCAATCGCCGACACACACGTCCTGTCCAATCATCAGCACACGTCCTGTCCAATCGCCGACACACACGTCCTGTCCAATCGCCGACACACACGTCCTGTCCAATCACCGACACACACGTCCTGTCCAATCGCCGACACACACGTCCTGTCCAATCGCCGACACACACGTCCTGTCCAATCGCCGACACACACGTCCTGTCCAATCACCGACACACACGTCCTGTCCCCGCCTCATTCCTGTCCAATCGCCGACACACACGTCCTGTCCAATCACCGACACACACGTCCTGTCCAATCGCCGACACACACGTCCTGTCCAATCACACACGTCCTGTCCAATCACCGACACACACGTCCTGTCCAATCGCCGACACACACGTCTCTGTCCAATCGCCACACAACACACGTCCTGTCCAATCATCAGCACACGTCCTGTCCAATCACCGACACACACGTCCTGTCCAATCGCCGACACACGTCCTGTCCAATCACCGACACACATGTCCTATCCGATCGCCGACACACACGTCCTGTCCAATCACCGACACACACGTCCTGTCCAATCGCCGACACACACGTCCTGTCCAATCATCAACACACGTCCTGTCCAATCATCAGCACACGTCCTGTCCAATCACTGACACACACGTCCTGTCCAATCACGGACACACACGTCCTGTCCAATCACCGACACACACGTCCTGTCCAATCATCAACACACGTCCTGTCCAATCACCGACACACACGTCCTGTCCAATCACTAACACACGTCCTGTCCAATCACTAACACACGTCCTGTCCAATCATCAGCACACGTCCTGTCCAATCACTGACACACACGTCCTGTCCAATCACCGACACACACGTCCTGTCCAATCATCAACACACGTTCTGTCCAATCACTAACACACGTCCTGTCCAAACAGCAATAAACTGAGAATAGGAGCTTTGTACCGATCAGGAACCTTGCCACATTCTCAGCAACTCGAGCTCGATAAGGTGATTTGTCAGGAAATCATTAGAAACTTTCAGAGGAAATGCCTTATTCTTGGTGACTTTAATCTAAAAGGATATGAAAATGTTGGTGTTGGCACCCCAGCATGTAAAATGTTTAGGAAATGCCTTGAAGAGGACCTGTTCTTACACCAGTTTGTAACAGAACCAACTAAGCAGGGCTCATTCTTGGACCTCGTATTCTCGGATTTAAATGATTTAGTTCAAGACTTGACTGTAGGAGAAACTCTGGGAAGAAGTGACCATAACATAGTGAGATTCAAGGCACACGTAGCAGTGACAATTAAGGATAATTTGGCAAAGGTTCCAAATTTTAACAGGGCAGACTTTGACTGCATGAGAGCAGCTTTAAGTGCCATAAAATGGGAAGAAGAATTCTCCGATTTAAATGCCTGTGAAATGTGGGAAAAGTTCAAATCTTACTTGAAGGAAATTCAGATTATGCATGTCCCCCAAAAGCAAAGGCGGAAAAGAAGGGTAGGAAAGCCAGCATGGCTTACACCAGATTTGACAAAAGCAATTAAGGCTAAGAAAGATGCATTTAGAGTATTTAAGGAAGCTTCAAATATAGTAAATCTAAGGTTGTATCAAAAAGCTAGAGACGCTGTGAAGCAGAAAACCAGAGCAGCAAAGCGAGCAAAAGAATTGGATTTGGCTAGGAACTGTAATGGGGACAGTAAAAAGTTCTTTAGTTTCTACAAGCTAAGTAAAGTTTCAAGCACCATTGGTCCACTGGAAGTAAATGGGATTATGTTGAGTGAGGATGGTGAGATGGTTGAGGAACTGAGCAAGCAGTTTAAATCAGTGTTTACGTTGGAGGATGTGACTAATCTGCCAACTGTGAACCACAGCTCAGTGACAGGTGATCAGTTGCATGATGATGATTTCATTGATAGTGATGTTGTTTTGAATTATATCAGGAAAATAAAGCCAAACAAGGCAGCAGGACCTGATGGAATTTATGCTAGGGTATTGCGGGAAGCTGAAAAGGAACTGGCAATTCCAATTAGTATAATATTTTGTAGATCAGTTTCACAAAATGAAATTCCAACAGATTGGAAAAGGGCAAATGTAGTTCCTATTTTCAAGAAAGGAGAAAGAGGGAAAGTTGAAAACTATAGGCCAGTAAGCCTCACATCCCTAGTCTGCAAGGTACTTGAATCAATTATCAAGGATATAATAGTTAGTTTTCTGGAAGGAAACAGATTGATTCAAGATACTCAACATGGGTTTAGAAAAGGGCGATCGTGTCTCACAAATCTCTTGGACTTTTTAATTTTGCTACAGAACAATTTGATAAGGGAAATCAGGTTGATGTAGCATATCTTGACTTTAGCAAAGCCTTTGACAAGGTACCTCATACACGGTTAATGATGCAGCTTCAGGTCCATGGTATTGCAGGTAACATCCTAACATGGATAGAGTTGTGGCTTTCAGATAGACAGCAGAGAGTGATGCTAAATGGTACGAAGTCATCATGGCAAAATGTTCTTAGTGGAGTCCCCCAGGGGTCAGTATTGGGACCACTATTGTTCATTGTGTTTGTAAATAACATTGAAAGTGGCCTAAGCAGTAAGGTTTTGAAATTTGCGGATGATTTGAAGGTATTTAGGGCAATAACAGGGCACAATGAGCAGGTCTTGCTGCAGAAAGACTTAGACGAGCTTGTGAAGTGGTCCGAAAAATGGCAAATGAAATTTAATTTTGATAAGTGCAAAATCATGCATGTAGGTAGGCAGCATATCAAGGCTCCGTACTTGATGGATGGCCAAGTACTATCTGTGACTCAGCGGGAGAAGGACTTAGGTGTTATTTTGAACACAAAATTGGGGGCATCAGAACAGACCAAAGAAGCCAGGAAGAATGCACTAAGAATGCTTGGGGCAATAAATAGGAATGTATCATACAAAAGTGAGGAAGTCATCAAGAAGCTTTACTGTGCATATGTCAGGCCACATTTGGAATACTGTGTCCAAGCTTGGTCCCCTAGTTATGAAAAAGATTGTTGGCTTTTAGAGAGAGTACAAAAGAGGGCAACGAAAATGGTGAATGGCATAGGCAACCTGGTATATGAGGAAAGATTGAAGAAACTGAATATGTTTTCACTTCGATATAGAAGGCTGAGAGGAGATCTCATCGAGGTCTTTAAATTTGTTCATGGTCAGGAACAGGGTTATCTCAGGGAACTGTTTGAATTTAACAGAAATGATGCAATTAGAGGTCATCAATTCAAAATTAAAGTTAATCACAGCAGGACAAGGTTAAGACAGTCTTTCTTCACCAACAGGGTAGTAGAACACTGGAACCAGCTGCCAGAAACTATTGTCAGTAGCAACACATTGAACATCTTTAAAAACAGCATAGACAATCATTATAAGAATAGGGGGCTTGTTTTTCTGTATTCCAGGGAGAGTTGATCGGCGCATTTGGTGGAAAACTGGTTCAGTGTACAGAGTGCAACCAAGAAGGGCCCTTGTGGCTCATAGTTGCACTGATCTGTTATGTCTTTATGTCTTTAAATGGTACAAAGTCATCATGGCAAAATGTTCTTAGTGGAGTCCCTCAGGGGTCGGTACTGGGGCCACTATTGTTCATTATATTTGTGAATAGCATTGAATGTGGCCTAAGCAGTAAGGTTTTGAAATTTGCGGATGATTTGAAGATCTTTAGGGCAATAACAGGGCACAATGAGCAGGTTTTGCTGCAGAACGACTTAGACGAGCTTGTGAAGTGGTCCGAAAAATGGCAAATGAAGTTTAATTTTGATAAGTGCAAAGTCATGCATGTAGGCAGGCAGAATATGAAGGTGCCATACTTGATGGGTGGCCAAGTATTATCTGTGACTCAGCAGGAGAAGGACTTAGGTGTTATTTTTAACACAAAATTGGGGGCATCAGAACAGACCAAAGAAGCCAGGAAAAGGGCACTAAGAATGCTTGGGGCAATACAGAGGAATGTGTCATACAAAAGTGAAGAGGTCATCAGGAAGCTTTACTGTGCATATGTCAGGCCACATTTAGAATACTGTGTCCAAGCTTGGTCCCCTAGTTATGAGAAAGATTGTTGGCTTTTAGAGAGAGTACAAAAGAGGGCAACAAAAATGGTTAATGGTATAGGCAACCTGGCATATGAGGAAAGATTGAAGAAATTGAATATGTTTTCACTTAGATATAGAAGGCTGAGAGATCTCATGGAGGTTTTTAAATTTGTTCATGGTCAGGAACAGGGATATATCAGGGAAATGTTTGAATTTAACAGAAATGATGCAATTAGAGGTCATCAATTCAAAATTAAAGTTAATCACAGCAGGACAAGGTTAAGACAGTCTTTCTTCACCAACAGGGTAGTCGAACACTGGAACCAGCTGCCAGGAACCATTGTCAGTAGCAGCACACTGAACATCTTTAAAAACGGCATAGACAATCATTATAAGAATAGGGGGCTTGTTTTTCTGTATTCCAGGGAGGGCTGATATACAGATTTGGTGGGCAACTGGTTCAGTGTCCAAAAGTGCAACCAAGAAGGGCCCTTGTGGCTCATAGTTGCACTGATCTTTCATGTCTTTATGTCTTTATGTCTTTATGTCCAATCATCAACACACGTCCTGTCCAATCACCGACACCCTGTCCAATCATCAACACACGTCCTGTCCAATCACTGACACACACGTCCTGTACAGTTACCGACACACGTCCTGTCCAATCACCGACACAGACGTCCTGTCCAATCACCGACACACATTCTACCCAATCATCTACGCATATTGCACACTTTATTTCCACGAATTTTCAGCGATACTGCATTGAACAGCACGTGGTCGGTCCATTGGGCCGCAGGAAACACGCCGCTGTAGTGCGAACCTGAAGAACAGCCCTGAAAAATCGGCCCAAACTTCATCTCAAACTAATCTGGAATTTGTGATGTTGACCGATGAATCACACAGCATCGTTTCCAAGACGTGTTCCCCGCAATCGATCTCAATGAACGTGCTGATACGCTGTTTTCGGTCCCGAGTAGGCAATATGAAAGGCGCTTCCCAAGCGGAAAACCAACGATCCGTTGCCATGGATAAGCCACTGACAAGCCATGGATAGCTGAGCAAATAAAGCGGACCAGCGTTCACCGGCAGCACCCTGTGAGGCGACCCACCACACCCGCCGCCCAATGCCACGCAATCACGCCCCACTCCAGGTGGAGCGCGTGCGTGCCGGAACTTTTACCGCCGTCATGTTGGCCCCGAGGCGGCCAGCGCCGAGTGGAACCGGCACGTCGAGGCGACGCGTGAGGTCTGCAGTGATGACAATGCGCGTCTGAACGATACGACCGACGCCAACACCGTCCGTGACATAAATGGCCAGCTTGTGGATGTGTGCAAACAGCTGCCACCTCTACAAATGTGCGCAAACAGCTGCCACCTCTACAGATATTTAGTTATTAGGGCTTTAGGGCGCATCGACTTCATTGGTCATGTAGCGCCCATCACATCTACAGATGTGTGCATACAGTTGCCACACCTCTACATATGTGTGCAGACAGCTGCCACCTCTACAGATGTGTGCAGACAGTTGCCACCTCTACAGATGTGTGCAGACAGCTGCCACCTCTACAGATGTGTGCAGACAGTTGCCACCTCTACAGATGTGTGCAGACAGTTGCCACCTCTACAGATGTGTGCAAACAGCTGCCACCTCTACAGATGTGTGCAAACAGCTTCCACCTCTACAGATGTGTGCAAACAGCTGCCACCTCTACAGATATTTAGTTATTAGGGCTTTAGGGCACATCGACTTCATTGGTCATGTAGCGCCCATCACATCTACAGATGTGTGCATACAGTTGCCACACCTCTACATATGTGTGCAGACAGCTGCCACCTCTACAGATGTGTGCATACAGTTGCCACATCTACAGATGTGTGCAGACAGCTGCCACCTCTACAGATGTGTGCAGACAGTTGCCACCTCTACAGATGTGTGCAGACAGCTGCCACCTCTACAGATGTGTGCAAACAGCTTCCACCTCTACAGATGTGTGCAAACAGCTGCCACCTCTACAGATATTTAGTTATTAGGGCTTTAGGGCAGACATCTGCACTTCAGTTGGTGCAGACAGCTGCGCCCACACATCTACAGATGTGTGCAGACAGTTGCCACCTCTACAGATGTGTGCAGACAGCTGCCACCTCTACAGATGTGTGCAGACAGTTGCCACCTCTACAGATGTGTGCAGACAGCTGCCACCTCTACAGATGTGTGCAGACAGTTGCCACCTCTACAGATGTGTGCAGACAGCCTCAGATGTGTGCAGACAGCTGCCACCTCTACAGATGTGTGCATACAGCTGCCCACCTCTACAGATGTGTGCAGACAGCTGCCACCTCTACAGATGTGTGCATACAGTTGCCACACCTCTACATATGTGTGCAGACAGCTGCCACATCTACAGATGTGTGCAGACAGCTGCCACCTCTACAGATGTGTGCAGACAGCTGCCACCTTTACAGATGCGTGCAGAATTGCCACCTCTGCAGATGTGTGCAGACAGCTTCCACTTTTACAGATGTGTGCAGACAGTTGCCACTTCCACAGATGTGCGTAGACAGTTGCCATCTCTACAGATGCGTGCGCCATCTGCCTGCTTACCACCGGCCGACCCCCAGGGGCAGATGCCCTTGTATTTTGAAGGGTTCGACCCCCAACAATCATCAGAAAGCCAACTAAATCAACTGCAAACAAACAATTGAAAGAAATACAGGCACCGAAAAACGTGCCAAGTCTGGACTATTTTGAGAAAAATAACTTTGTACTCGGCACGGAAGATCAACAACTGGCTCAGGTGTAAAAAGTCGGGTCTCGATGGTGAGATCCCCACCCGTGCACGGCATTTACCATCTTCCTCAGCGCAGGGAGGGGGAGGTGTGGCGACCACTCTGGTGATTCCAAAATGAAAGCCCTAGGAACATGACACAAAACCAATGCATTGCAGGTATATGATCAGATCTCACGATTGATATTGGGGGGCGGAGTGGTCTGGGTAAGATGCTCTTTCTCACAAAAGGTTTACCTTTCGTACTTTCGCCCGCGGTCAATGCGTGAGAGATTGGCGACGCTGACATGACTCAACGGTCGACGTGGTAAAACCAATAACCAACCAACCAACCAACGATTGATATTGATTTTTATACTTTGGGGTCACTGGCTGACATCTCAGGTCGGTTAAAAGGTAATCTATTACACACAAAAATAAATAGCACGGTTAATAGTTGCCTGTGCTACGAAAATACCAGATACACGCTAGAAATGTTCAACAAAGCATTTATGTATGATGTCGTGCTAAGGATGTGGGATTTGTTACATTTAGACCCATAAATTAAGAAGGATCTTATGAGGTTGAAATGCTGATTTCGTTTTCGAAACTTCAGAAATAATGGCCGGAAACATTTCTGGTATCAATGGTTCCAATGGACGCCAAATTCAGCTTCCAAATAAACCCCATAGTTCACCTGAGGTTAGGGTTAGTCAATGACTTCGAATTGTCTTGAAAATATTAATGACCCGTGTCAACAGGTTAGTTGAGTTGTCCCTCACCATACCACATCTAACTTTGGCCAATTTCGGAGAAAACGGCCTGAGAAGACTGTCCTTAATGCCGGGCAAGGCCCGTGACCTGACACAATATTTTCAATTTGCCATACCATAAGGTCGGCAAAGGATTGCTGAATTGTGCTAAACAGTGGCGCACTAGTGTGCTGTCTTTCCGTGGTAGCGAAACAAAATCGGGTGCATTAACCCTGTGCGGGACACGAACGGCGTTAATGCACACCCTACCACTTTACAGGAACATTTACATATTTTTCGGCTTTACTGTGAGCGAAAATGGGCAATTATCTAACCTGAAGATGTTAGCGAATTCATACTATTACCTTTTCAAGTAATCTATCGTGTTATGTTTTCGTATTTTGTTTAACATCAACAGTATCGGCAGCCTAGCTTTTTACACCATTACGTTCACGAAGCGGAAGTTAGCAGATAATCATACAATCTTCCAAGAATCTATGAGGAAATAAGTCATTTCAGCATACGGAATACAGGGATGTAACTTCTCATATATTAGAAAGAACCTCTACCCACCAAATAATAAGTACGCCCTCCGAGCAAGGGCGTCGCCACCGGGGGGAGCAGAGGGGCAGTCGCCCCCCCCCTGCCGTGAGACTGGGTGGGGGCGCCACCCCCACCCCCTGAAATTTGAGGAGGCCCCTATCCGGAAATGCACAGGAAAAAAGTGAGCAAGGAGGCCGACCAGACATGAGAGGAGGCCTCCATGACGTGAGAGGAGGCCCCTAATTTGAAGAAGGAGTCACCTAGGAGAGGATAGGAGGCCCCAGAAATCAAGAGAGTGCCAACAATTGGCACGGATGCCCCCAGGAATGCAAAGGAGGCCCCCAGGATTGCAAAGGAGGGCCCCAGGATTGCAAAGGAGGCCTCCAGGATTACAAAGGAGGGCCACAGGATTGAAAAGGAGGCCCCAGGATTGCAAAAGAGGCCCCCAGGATTGCAAAGGAGGCCCCCAGGATTGCAAAGGAGGCCTCCAGGATTACAAAGGAGGCCCCCAGGATTGAAAAGGAGGTCCAATACGGGAAGGGAGACCTCAGAAAATGAGAGGAGGCCCAAAGACGGAAGAGAAAGCCAGTGGATATAAGATTAGGTTTCGGAGACGCAAAAGCAGTCCCCAAAACGGGGAAGGTTCCAACAAGATAGAAAAGGATGATCTAGAAAAGTGGCAGGAAGCACCTAATTCGGAAGAAGACGATATAAGATTGGAAATAAGACCCTATGATGCACGAGGAAGCCCCTAAAATAGGAGAGAAGGGCCATTAGATAAGAGGGATGGCTCCCAGGCGAGAAAGAAGGCTTCAAGACGGGTAAGAAGGTCCCCAGGAAATGACACGGTAACTGAGATAGGAAAGGTTGCTTGTAATTTGGAAGAGGAGGCACCTGAAAGAGAACAGGAGTCCACCAGAAGATAAGAGGTCACCCTTAAAATGGGCAAAGACAGAATCAAAACGCAGAACAGGAGGCCCCGAAGACGTGAGAGGAGCCCCTGATTTGAAAAAGAAAGTCTCTAGAAGAGAAAAGGAGGCCCCTGCCGGACTCGAGAGGAGTCCCTCGAGATGGAGTAGGTCTCCAGGGCCGAATGAGGCCCCGACGACCGGGGCCCCAACAATGACACCAAAAGCATCCAAAACGTATTGGACACCTACAAAGTGTCGAGGTCGCTAAAACTCGCGCTAGGGATCCAAGCAAATGACGTCGGGACACAAAAGATTACATTGGACTAAAAAAAAGTCGCGTCGCAGCCCTTGAAAATCTCACTGGGGACCAAAAAGGTTCGCGCCTAGACCCCAAAGGTTGCAGCTGCCCCAAAAATCAATTATCAGCCGGAATGTCCCTCTGCGCCCCCAAAAATCGGGTCAAAGTCCCCCCCAAAAACCCGTTGGGCACTGGGAAAAAAACGTATCAGGGCACCGAAAAAATCGCACCTGGAGACCGAAGAATCGTACCAGGACCCAAAAATATCACATAAGGACCTATCAAAAAATAGTACTCGACGCCAAAAGTTCACACCGAGACTCGATCGAATCGACCCCAGCACCGGAAAATTAAGAACTGGTCCGGGAAAAAATTACCCGGAGGGCATTTATACTCCGAAAGGTGCCATCGGCTGAAAAAAAAAAGTCATTCGGTGGCCGCAGGGACACATCAAAGGGGCAAATGCCCCCTCCCTCCTGAGAGGATATGCTCCCAAGAATCGAGCCGAGGCCCCCAAAAGTCGCACTGGGGCCACAAAAATTCGCGTCCGTCCACCAGAATTCGCGTAGGGGCTCCAAGTAAATACGGCGGGCCCCAGAAAACTCGCTCCGAGGCACGAAAATCTGCAACAGGAACCGCCAAGATCGCGTTGGGGTCACAGCTAAGTACAACGCGCCCCGCAAACTCGAACCGGTTCCACAAAATTTCGCGCTCGGACCCACAATTCCCATCGGTAATACCAAAAATTTGGTCTGGGCATCAAAAATTAACGTCGGGACTGCCAACAATTGGCGTCTAGGGCCCCACATAGGCACCGTGTGACCCCCAAAGTCGCATCGGTATCCGAAAAATAAAGCCGGAGCCCTCCAAAATAAGGAGGGATTAAAAAAAAAGTCCGGGTCAGGACAATGGTTCTGGAGCACCGAACATGTCATCAGATGCCTCGACAGATCGCGTACGGCATCGAAAAACATACCGGAGCTCGAAGAAAATCGAGGTGAGATACAAAAACATGGCGCCAGGGACTCGAAAAATCAGGCCGGGATTCGGAATTTAAAGAAAATTCGGAAGAGATCCACAAAAATCGCGTTGAGCCCAGATAACTGGCGTTGGGTCCCGGAACCACGCGCCTGTGCGCGATAAGTCGCGCTAGGACCCAGAAAAATCGCACCGAAGCCAAAAAATCGTACTGGGGCCCCACAAATGTGCGTCAGAAGCCCCAAACAACACAGCGGGACCCTAAGAGCACAACAGGGACCGAAAATGCGACTGTCCCTCCAAAGCGCAATCTCGCAAAAAGCGACAGGGCCCGAAAACACGCGTTGTAGCCATAACTATATATACCGGGAACTCTAAACAAATAATTACGAAAAAAAACACTGGAAGCTCTCAAGGCATACAGGGGCCATACGACCGCACAAGGGCTTGAAAACGAGCAGGGGTTTCGAAAATGCGTTGGGCTTCTAACAAAAATGGATTGGAGCCCTAAGACACATCCGTAGACGAAGAAATACGAAACGGGTCCAAAGAAATACTCAGGCAGGGCTTCGGTTCGGTAGCCAACCTGGAAGCATGTTTAATGGTGCATCAAAGCTCAGCGGGTATCCGCATTTCTTCACCATAAAATATTGGAAGTAGGAAACTAATTATCGAATTTAATTAATCGAATTTTCGCAGCGAACGCCCATACGAAGCATTTTATCACGTCAGATATGGCGCAAGTCTATCATGTGGCAGCAATTAGCAAAGCGTAGGAGGCCTAGCAGAATCCGTAGCATCGCACGAAGTGTGGCGAATGCGCCGAATGCGCAAGATGGGTGTGCACGTGCACTGACGTTGGCGTCGTGGCGACCGGGCACTATGAACTGGAATGTCTGAAATTAGGAAATTTTACATTTTAAAGTGATTTGTGTAAGTGTAATTTCAGCAGTGCGAGGTGACTTATCAAGGGATACCAAAAGAATACATTCGAACAGGGTGGGGGAGCTAGGGTTGAAATCCGACGAATCAGAAACGATAGTGGTAGATTAGGCCCCTCCACAGGATAATTCAGTTGATCACTAATTATGTTACTTAAAAAGGTCCCCTTTGACAAAATAGTGGTCTAAATCAGAAGACATTATTGAGTAGTTGGACCCCCTCCAAATACGTTTGCCCCCCTCCCCTTAACGCAAATATAGGTGCGTCACTGGTCCCGCAATAATTTTAAGAAACTTACGCCCATGGAGCAAAGCCAACATTGCGGGGGCAAATTCCCCCTCACAAGCATACAAAACAACACCGATGCCCCATATGAAATGGAGGAATGATGTTTTAAAATGTATTTTCTTCCTACAAACTTGTCTTCTGTGATTACAGCCTGCATGATAAGAGCTTCCCAGCTTCAATACCTTCTCAACGACATAATTTACAAAACGGTACAGCACAGCGATAACCATGGGCGTGACGGCGTTGAATTCGAAGGTTTTGCATTATTTATGCATTGTCATTGTTACATTGTTACATTGCCATTGATGCATTGTTGTTCAATGCTTGTTCTTGCCGTGAATTTATTCGCGGAGGATTTATTATTTTAGCTTCTGTGCCAAGTGCCTTGCAGCCAGCACCAAATGTTATCAAAAAAAAAATCCCTAAGATGACGATCAGAAAACCAATTCAATCCACTTCTCGTTGTCACTTTCTCGAAATTGTCGTCCTAGGACTGAGAAATGATCGTTTAAGCTTGTTTATGAGATCAAGCTGGTGGGAATGACTAACAGTAGTGATAAACCTAGCTATATTCAGTTAAACTTGGTGGACATAGAAGTGGGTTGATCAATGGGAGATATCTTTAAGATATGCTCAGCACGAGCCTCACCAGCTCGCCACAATCAAGAGGCCAGCGGGAAGATTCTTCTCGTCGATAAAGCATAAAGATATTGGTTTGTTTTGGCACTGGCGTATTTATCCACATTTGCTTATTTATACCTTGGTATGGCTCAGTTCTCAGCGAAAAAAAAAAGATTCTTGCTATTGCGTTTTGCGCAAATGATGCACCATGCCAAGAACAAACAATACATCAATATCAAATCATGTTCCAATTCGGAACCATACTAAGAGCCTAAAAAGCAATAGGAGGCCCTAACACAGTGGAGGCCCCCTTTCGGGAATCAGGAGGCCCCTATCAACATTGCCCCCCCCCGGAAGAATTTCGTGGCGACGCCACTGCCTCCGAGACACCACGGGTTCTTCCGATTCTTGTCGCGAAAGTAAAAACGCTAGCACCAACCTCAAACGAAGGACTGCAACACATTTTTTCCGGACGTTTGGGTCAGGACGGTAATACTTGGCATGGCTTTTCCAGTTAGGAACTTAACTTGGTGTAGGTATATATATGTAAATAGCTATACATGCATATACAAACACACAAAAATATGCATATATATATGCATACTTTTAGCCGGCAGTTAGGAGGCTATAGCCGGCAGTTAGGGGGCTATAGCCGGCAGTTAGGAGGCTATAGTCGACAGTTAGGGGGCTATAGCCGGAAGTTATGGGGATATAGCCGGCAGTCGGGGGGGGGGGCTATAGTCGGCAGTTAGTGGGGGGCTATAGCCGGCAGTTAGGGGGGCTATAGCCAGCAGTTAGGAGGCTATAGTCGGCAGTTAGGCGGGCTATAGCCGGAAGTTTGGCGGGCTATAGCCGGCAGTTAGGGGCTATAGTCGGCAGCTGCGGGGGGGGGGGGCATAGCCGGCAGCTCGGTGAACAATAGCCGACGGCTTGGCGGGCCATAGCCGGTAACTGGGCGGGCCCCATGACCGGTAACTGGGTGGGCTATGGTCGGTGGCAGCCGGCCCCATGGCCGATAACTGGGCGGGCTATAGCCGGTCACAGTCGGCCCCATGGCCGGTAACTGGGTGGACTATGGCCTGTGGCAGTCGGCCTCCACGGCCGGTAACTGGGTGGACTATGGCCTGTGGCAGTCGGGCCCATAGCCGGTAACTGGGCGGGCTATAGCCGTTAACCGTCGGCGCCATAGCCGGTAACTGGGCGGGCTATAGCCGGTGGCAGTCGGCCCCATGGCCGGTAACTGGGCGGGCTATAGCCGGTGGCAGTCGGCCCCATGACCGGTAACTGGGTGGGCCTGTGGCAGTCGGCCCCATGGCCGGTAACTGGGTGGGCTATGGTCGGTGGCAGTCGGCCCCATGGCCGGTAACTGGGTGGACTATGGCCTGTGGCAGTCGGCTCCACGGCCGGTAACTGGGTGGACTATGGCCTGTAGCAGTCGGGCCCATAGCCGGTAACTGGGCGGGCTATAGCCGTTAACCGTCGGCGCCATAGCCGGTAACTGGGCGGGCTATAGCCGGTGGCAGTCGGTCCCATGGCCGGTAACTGGGCGGGCTATAGCCTGTGGCAGTCGGCCCCATGACCGGTAACTGGGTGGGCCTGTGCCAGTCGGCCCCATGGCCGGTAACTTGGCCATGGCCGGTAACTGGGTGGGCTATGGTCGGTGGCAGTCGGCCCCATGGCCGGTAACTGGGTGGGCTATGGTCGGTGGCAGTCGGCCCCACGGCCGGTAACTGGGTGGGCCTGTGGCAGCCGGCCCCATGGCCGGTAACTGGGTGGGCTATGGTCGGTGGCAGTCGGCCCCATGGCCGGTAACTGGGTGGGCCTGTGGCAGTCGGCCCCATGGCCGGTAACTGGGTGGGCTATGGTCGGTGGCAGTCGGCCCCATGGCCGGTAACTGGGTGGGCTATGGTCGGTGGCAGTCGGCCCCATGGCCGGTAACTGGGTGGGCTATGGTCGGTGGCAGTCGGCCCCATGGCCGGTAACTGGGTGGGCTATGGTCGGTGGCAGTCGGCCCATAGGCCCCATGGCCGGTAACTGGGCGGGTAGACTGGGTGGGCTATGGTCGGTGGCAGTCGGCCCCATGACCGGTAACTGGGTGGGCTATGGTCGGTGGCAGTCGGCCCCATGGCCGGTAACTGGGTGGGCTATGGCCGGTGGCAGTCGGCCCCATGGCCGGTAACTGGGTGGGCTATGGTCGGTGGCAGTCGGCCCCATGGCCGGTAACTGGGTGGGCTATGGTCGGTGGCAGTCGGCCCCATGGCCGGTAACTGGGTGGGCTATGGTCGGTGGCAGTCGGCCCCATGGCCGGTAACTGGGTGGGCTATGGTCGGTGGCAGTCGGCCCCATGGCCGGTAACTGGGTGGGCCGGGCTTCGAGCACGACAGCGATCTGCCCTTCACAATGCACACGTCAAATGTACCCAAACAAATGTGCCGCCTGGTCAGCTGATCGCTATCTGCTGACCTACAGCTCAATCACAGCATTAACTGGGACACCAGCCGAGCTGTTGTGCAACACTGGCAGTCTGCAGTACAACCCACAGTACAGCCGGCCACAATGGCTGGGGCAACGTCAATAGCTGCCTGCCGGGAATGGGAGACGTCAGCAGCATCCCACTATGGCTGGATATGGTGAGCAGCACCCACCATGGCTGCTGAAGGGCCAGCAACATTCCACTATGACTGGGGAGGGAATCAGCAGCATCCCCTATGACTGGGGGTCAGCACTACTACACTATGTCTGGGGAAGGGTCAGCAAAATCCCCTATGATTGGACGGGGAGGGTTACTAGGATCCCACTATGTCTGGAGATGGTGAGCAGCATCCCACTATAACTGGGGGAGGGTCAGCAGCATTGTACTGTGTCTGGGGAGGGTCGACAACATCCCACTATGATTGGGGAGGGTCAACAGCATCCCACTATCACTGGGGGAGGGTCAGCAGCATTGCACTGTGTCTGGGGAGGGTCAGCAACATCACACTATGATCGGGGAGGGTCAGCAGCATCCCACTATGATTGGGGAAGGATGAGCAGGATCCACTATGGCAATGGGAGGGTTGGCAGCATCCTATTATGGCTGAGGAAGAGTGGGCAGCATCCCATGATGACCGGAGAAAGGTCGGCAGCATCACATTATGGCTGGGAGAGGGTCGGCAGCATCCCATTATGACTGGGGGATGGTCAGCAGCATCCCATTATGACTGGGGGAGGGTCGGCAGCATCCCATTATGACTGGGAGAGGGTCGGGAGCATCCCATTATGACTGGAGGATGATCGGTAGCGTCCCATTATGACTGGGGGAGGGTCGGCGCAGAATCCCATTACAACTGGGCGAAGGTCGGCAGCATCCCATTATGACTGGGTGAGGGTCGGCAGCTGCTGGGATGCTGCCGGGCAGCATCCCAGTATGACTGGGGAGGTTCGGCAGCATCCTATTGCGACTGGGCGAGGGTCGGCGCAGCATCCCATTACAACTGAGCGAGGGTCAGCAGCATTCCATTTAGAGACTGGAGGATGGTCGGCAACATTCCATTATGACTGGAGGATGGTCGGTAGCATCCCATTATGACTGGGGGAGGGTCGGCGCAGAATCCCATTACAACTGGGCGAGGGTCAGCAGCATCACATTAAGATCAGCCGTTGCTGAGCAGGCCTCTCCATCAGCACATCACTCAATCCCTAGAGGCTGGTGGTACTCACCAGTTTCACTGTAACAGCACCTCGAGCAGGTCCAGCTGTGGCACTCACCAGTCTCTCTGCTGACAACACCTCGAGCAGACCCAGCAAGTTCTTGCCGTCGCGCAGATCGGTGAAGAGATCGCGAACATTGCGGCCACACTGAAATGCATAGCAGTCCGCCCATCAGGTGTGGTCCGCCGAAACAGGGCGGGACTAACACACACAGTAGTATGTCCATTAGACATGGTCCATCGAAACAGGGCTGGACAAACACATAGCAGTCCGCCAGTCAGGCGGGGTCCGTCGAAACAGGGCTGGACTAGCACATAGCAGTCAGTCCATCAGGCGTGGTCCGTCGAGAGAGCGAGCGAGAGCGAGGGGGAGCGAGAGGAAGCGAGAGGGATCGAGAGGGATCGAGAGGAAGCGAGAGCGAGAGCGAGAGCGAGAGCGAGAGAGGGAGCGAGAGGGAGCGAGAGGGAGCGAGAGGGAGCGAGAGAGCGAGAAAGAGAGGGAGAGAGGGAGGAAACATCGCCATCCCACAAAGCAATACTTCAATGCAACAACGACGCCAGGCTAACGTGACAGCGGTATAGGCGGAGGACAGACTGGCTGCTGAAACAGGTGTCTCGGCAGCACAGCGCATCAACTGAGTGCCTGGAAATGGCGAAATATTCGCAGTGATACGCTGAGTGCGATGCACCGAAGCATTGCCACTGAGTATCATATGACAATCACCGCTGAACCCGTCGAAGCGGCATAGCTTCCTGCCCGTCGCAGGGCAGGGATGGGCGTCAACTTCACCCCCGCAGCCCTTCTTTTATATTAGATGGGAAGAGATAGACGAACGGCATGACTTAGTTTGATTTTAAGCTTTAATGTCAGCTTCACCATTAAATAAAAGTAAGAGGTCGATACATGTTGAAGAAAAATTGGCTTCAATCACCAAGCTGGCTTGGATAGACATAAATGTGAAAAGGCGAAACGCAGTTGGCGTTCCCACAGGTGTGTGGCGCGCTTGGTCAGAGCTACGCGACCTGGTGAGGAGAGGGCGGATTTTTTTCCACCCGATTCATCTCAAAATATTTTTGTCTGATCGCGACGAAATTAGGTAGATGATTATCTTGAGAATGTTAAATCATACATCACCAACTCTCAATAATCTGGGCATATACCTACGTAGGGGAGCCCCCAGTAGAACGTGTATCGTCTTCAACATGAAAACATTGCAGCATGTATTGCTACCCGTCCGCTATGCCCTAGAGCAAGTTCAACTCGCTCTCCTTAACGGGAAATCTCACACTTTTGTACACGATATTCGCAAGTGTTCACTTCGCATACAAATTCGCTCTTCTGTAAAAATTCGCCCCCGGTCAAAATTTTGGATGCGCCCCTGGACCTATATTTTGACAATCGATTGACCTAGGTCAGGTCAATCGAAGCGGATGGAGGCTACTGCACGACAGTGCAGGTTTCTGGTGTGTTCGTGGTCGCTTTAAGCTTGTATCTCTCAAAATATTCAACAGAGTTCCGCAATAAGCTGTGCAAAAATGTTAAATATAGCGGTGTTAGAAAGGGTAGCCGACACAGCGCGCGTCACAATGACCAGCCACAGTCAAAGTACGAATATATAATTTAAAACAAAACAAAAATTGTGTTGTTTCCCCCGATGCCATCCCCATGCATGTAAACATGAACTCTACGACTCAGATTTGCAGGCAATACGCTTGCCTGAGTAGAGGAACATACATTTCCCACAAGCATTTTTTGTCGCACACAGTATCTCACCATATCATCCAACATTGACCTGCAAAGTATGCATGCGTAATGGCTGTCGCTGACTAAGCAGGTGACACCATGGCCACATCAGCCAACATTGACCCGTAAAGTATCTGATGCATGCGCAATGGCTGTCACTGAGTAAGCAGCTGACACCATGGCCATATCAGGCAACATTGGCCTGCAAAGCATCTGATGCATGCGTGATGGCTGCCAATGAATAAGCAGCTGACACCATGGCCATATCATCCAACATTGGCCTATAAATTTGACAAAATTGACCCCCTCACTCGTGGAAGCAGCTGCTCCAAATCGTTATTATGCAATTACTTTCAGTCTCTGGAAACCAAACCGCTTTTGCGCCGTGAGTCAATTTTGACGTCACTGGGAGCGGACGGACTGCGAGGCCACCAATAGCTGACATGCTCAAGCAGGTCCCGACCGATCTCCCAACCTTCCCCTTCTTCCTACGGCAACCCCGTGTGAGTGGAGAATTGAAATGTTCCCAGAGGCTTATCTAGACACCGCATCGATAACATGGCCCAGTTAAGTGCGGTCGGAGGCAGAATTTCACCGCAGACATCCACCGGCCGGGACCCGGAACAGCAGTCACGTCCGTGCCATCGATACGGGCCTCGACATGCTGAATAAACGACAGCCGACCGCTGGATAAGGCGCCACGCGGCACGACAGTGGAGCGAGATTCGCCGCCGTCACGCCTAGTGTGACTGCGGAGCGAGATTCGCCGCCGTCACGCCTGGTGTGACTGCGGAGCGAGATTCGCCGCCGTCACACCTGGTGCGGCTGCGGAGCGAGATTCGCCGCCGTCACGCCTGGTGTGACTGCGGAGCGAGATTCGCCGCCGTCACACCTGGTGCGGCTGCGGAGCGAGATCCGCCACCGTCACACCTGGTGCGACTGGTGTGATTGCGTTGCACGGCCCGTCGCAATCGCACACCACGCATCCACCTCCACGTCCACCTATCGCAGCCAAAGTGCGTCACAACTATGTGAAAACGGCGCTCGATAGCGAGCGCCGGCCGAGCCACCAGGACACGGGCACGAGCCGCGCGCCAGCCGAGCCACCAGGACACGGGCACGAGCCGCGCGCCGGCCGAGCCACCAGGACACGGGCACGAGCCGCGCGCCGGCCGAGCCACCAGGACACGGACACGAGCCGCGCGCCGGCCGAGCCACCAGGACACGGACACGAGCCGCGCGCCGGCCGAGCCACCAGGACACGGACACGAGCCGCGCGCCGGCCGCGTCCACGCACACCATTGAAACGGCAGAACAAAGGCCGGCCGCGGCCGGCTCCCTTCTCAGAGCCGGCCCGAAGCCGGGCCGGAAATTACAACCGGTCACACGGCAGCACGCCCGGCTCATCTTGCTGAACTACACCTAACAAGGGACGACTGGGCTGAGACAGTGATTGGACGCGCCGCGAGTCTCACGACACAGACTGACCACGACCAATACCTGCGGCTTGTTGTTGAGACTGTAGGGCTTATCGACCGCAAACCGTCACACAGCACTGCACAGCGTGCCATGTAGATCGCGTAAAACACCTCGCACAAAAGGAACAGACGAGCCGTTCCGTCGAGCTAGTTCTGGATCAGACGTTGGGACAATGGGGTCAGTTAGTGGGTACATAAATGTCGTATCTAAGTTTTCGCGAGACTTACAGGTGCTTTCGGGCAGGGTGAGACGAAGTTGGCGCAGCTGCGGGCGCTGGCGCAGTGGGTAGACGGAGTGACTGCAGTGGCGGACACACCGGCCGGCCCCGCTTCACCGACCAACCCTACATTACTATGCACGTATACAGGTACAAAAAGCAATATACATCGACGTGGGTCTAGAACAGCCCAACGTGCACAAATAAAGCGGTGAGGACGATTTACAGCCTCGCTACCATGCTACAGAAAACACAGTCGAGACATTGGCTTGGGGCGCAACTAGAGGCCCTTGGATCTTTAGCAGAAAAGCCCACTAGCCTCTTGTGGGAATTGAAGCAAACTAGTAGAGCAGCGGAAGTCCGAAGCAAATGACACTGCTGCTGGAAGCGAACATCAACGCATTCCAAGGGGGCGTGCGTCAGCTGGAGAGATGTGTGGATGGGTGCAGATAGCCGCCCGCACTGCATCGGCAGGCTGGTCATGCTCGGGTCGCTACCTCATCTGCCCAACATCTAGAGAAAATAATCGGTGCAACTGGCTGCCAACCTCAGTGCAAAAAGCGGCAACACAACGGGTCCACACGCAGAGCCACCGTTGCAGGCAATGGCAGCGGGCGTCCAGCGCCGGCATACGGCCGGCGGGATTAAAGAGCCCGGCGGCCGAGCAGACCGGTCCGGCGGAACTGCGCACAGACCGGTCCGACGGGCCAACTGGAGCGCCGTGCCGACTCACGGTGTCCGGCCGCCAGTGGGCCGCGGCCGACAGCGCTCCCAGCCGCTCCTCGGAGCCCAGCAGCTCGGGCGAGCCGACGCTCGGCGGCCGCCACTCCCCGGACCCCAGGTCACGATGGATCCGCTCTCGTGACCCCAGGTCACTGAAGATCAGCTCGCGTGACCCCGCCGCCGACCGGACCGAGCCCGGCGGCTGGCGGTCGGCCGACAGCCGATCACACGACCCCGAGATGAGGCCGAGCTGCAGTCCGTCACAGCAGCCCACCGCAGGCCCCACCCGGTCACTCAAGTCTGAGTCACGCCTTACGCTATCGCAGGAGCCCAGTGTCACGCCCAGGCTCAGGAACGTCTGAAAACCAGCGGCTGGGTTACGCATCACCTCCGTACCAAAACCGGTACGTGCCTTGACTGACGAAAGTGCTGCGGACGGTGCGTGCCTCGACAATGGTGCTGGGGACGGTGCGTGCCTCGACAATGGTCATGGGGACGGTGCGTGCCTCGACAATGGTGCTGGGGACGGTGCGTGTCTCGACAATGGTCCTGGGGACGGTGCGTGCCTCGACACTGGTGCTGAGGACGGTGCGTGTCTCGACAATGGTCCTGGGGAAAGTGAGTGCCTCGACAATGGTGATGGGGACGGTGCCTGCCTCGACAATGATGATGGGGACGGTGCGTGCCACGACACTGGTGCTGAGGACGGTGCGTGTCTCGACAATGGTCCTGGGGAAAGTGAGTGCCTCGACAATGGTGATGGGGACGGTGCCTGCCTCGACAATGGTGATGGGGACGGTGCGTGCCTCGACAATGGTCCTGGGGACGGTGCGTGGCTCGACAATGGTGCTGGGGAAGGTGAGTGTCTCGACAATGGTGCTGGGGACGGTGCGTGCCTCGACAATGGTGCTGGGGACGGTGCGTGCCTCGACAATGGTGCTGGGGGGTTCGCGCCTCGACAATAGTGATGTGGACGGTGCGTGCCTCGACAATGGTACTGGGGACGCTACGTACCTCGACAATTGGAGTACCTGGTTGGTATGGGAAGGGAATGGACATTTGCTTCCAAGTGTACTTCATTAGGTTTTAGATAATAACCAAGGAAGGCCTGCAGTGGTCAATTAGCATTTCAATAACAGTAGAGAAGGGCCAAAAATCCGTCTCACGATGCTGGGAGGCGGGGGGTGAGGACTGGGTTTGTTAGGAACGGCATACTGCATACCTCGTAACGCATTCCATGCTGCGGTAAAGAGACAAATAGTGTCGATCAGTGAATGCAAGGACGCCACGTAGCCTGACGTGGCATGTTCCACATGACTACTGACGTGGGAACAAGACGTCTGTCAGAACACTTCCAGCCATGAGCTTCACCGACTGCTGCCTAATGCAATCCACACTGTAAAAGTTGGCTTTGCATGGGCCATGTGTTCTGGGTGTCGCCACATCGCTGGCACCAGACGACAGGACTGGCAGACAGGACTGGCACCAGACGACAGGACTGGCAGACAGAGCTGGCACCAGACGACAGGACTGGCAGACAGAGCTGGCACCAGACGACAGGACTGGCAGACAGAGCTGGCACCAGACAACAGGACTGGCAGACAGGACTGGCAGACAGGACTGGCACCAGACGACAGGACTGGCAGACAGAGCTGGCACCAGACGACAGGACTGGCAGACAGGACTGGCAGACAGGACTGGCAGACAGGACTGGCAGACATTACTGGCAGACAGGACTGGCAGACAGGACTCGCAGACAGGACTGGCAGACAGGACTTGCAGACAGGACTGGCAGACAGGACTGGCAGACAGAGCTGGCACCAGACAACAGGACTGGCAGACAGGACTGGCAGACATGACTGGCAGACAAGACTCGCAGACAGGACTCGCAGACAGGACTGTCAGACAGGACTGGCAGACAGGACTGGCAGACAGGACTGGCAGACAGGACTGGCAGACAGAGCTGGCACCAGACGACAGGACTGGCAGACAGGACTGGCAGACGAGACTGGCAGACATGACTGGCAGACAGGACTGGCAGACAGGACTGGCAGACAGGACTGGCAGACAGGACTGGCAGACACGACTGGCAGACAGGACTGGCAGACAGGACTGGCAGACAGGACTCGCAGACAGGACTGGCAGATAGGACTGGCAGACAGGACTGGCAGACAGGACTGGCAGACAGGACTGGCAGACAGAGCATCAGCAGCCGCCCAGCCACCGCTGGCCATGGCAGACAACTGTGTAGCGAATAATCACTTAGCGCTTGCACTCATCACACCAAACGATATCTTCCAGCGCACGTCACTACCTCGCAGGAGCACTCCCCGACACCTAGGTATCCTCCGGCACACACTACTACCTCGCAGGAGCACTCCCCGACACCTAGGTATATTCCAGCACACACTACTACCTCGCAGGAGCACTCCCCGACACCTCGGTATCTTCCAGCACACACTACTACATCGCAGAAGCACTCCCCGACACAATCATCCACTGAGCTATCAGAACCACTTCGCCAAACCAGACACCCAACCGTCACATAGCACAGGCACCATTTCTTGTTTAATTCCGCGCGACTGAATGTAGCTGGGATACGAAGCATCCACGGACACAGGACTAGCTACTGAATGTAGCTTGGATACGCAGCACCCACCGATACAGGACTAGTTACCGATTGGTTGGTTATTGGTTTTACGACACGTCGAACGTTGAGTCATGTAGCGTCGCCAATCTCTCACGCCGATTGGTCGCGGGCGAAGAGTAGCGACAGGTGAGATTCGAACCCACAACCCTTCGATTGTGAGACGAGCATCTTACCCCTAGACCACTCGTCCCCACTAGTTTCCGATTGTAGCTTGGATACGCAGCACCCACGGACACAGGACTAGCTACTGAATATAGCTAGGATACGCAGCACCCACGGACACAGGACTAGCTACTGAATATAGCTGGGATACACAGCACCCACGGACACAGGACTAGCTACTGAATATAGCTTGGATACGCAGCACCCACGGACACAGGACTAGCTACTGAATATAGCTGGGATACGCAGCACCCACGGACACAGGACTAGCTACTGAATATAGCTGGGATACACAGCACCCACGGACACAGGACTAGCTACTGAATATAGCTGGGATACGCAGCAACCACGGACACAGGACTAGCTACTGATAATAGCTGGGATACGCAGCACCCACTGGCACATGGTTAGTTTAGTTGGTCATGCAGTTTACTGGCACATGGTTAGTCAGCTGCATTCACCACATGGCGCCAATAATTCCGACAGACAAACAAAAACCTAAATAGTTGAGAACCTCTAAGCTGAATGAGTTTCTTTGCTTGATTATCGGGGTTCAGTGTGGATCAACCCCAAATGAGTCATGTTGCACTGCACCCATAATACGCTTACTTGTAATGAGCACAGCATATTATCACGTACGAAAAGCAGATATCTGGAGAAGCAAGTAATAAGCCACCCAGGTGCATATATTATTTGAAATCCTACCCTTGCAGGAAATAAAAAAATTGTGCACGAATCGAGAATCATCGCCAAGAAAGTCTGCGAGGGTTAGAGTATGGCTTTACGACTCACTCAGCAGCTAAAGCCATAAGGCGCAAGGGTAAGAGTGTTCGCGTCCTGTCCGAAATAACGCCTGCGTTCTTCTGCATATCCTGGACTTACCGCTAACACATAGCGCACTGTCAGTGAAGCATCACACCTCGCACACTCTGGACACACTACCGACACAGGGCGCGCTGTCAGTGATGCATCACACCTCGCACACTCTGGACACACTACCGACACAGGGCGCGCTGTCAGTGATGCATCACACCTCGCACACTCTGGACACACTACCGACACAGGGCGCGCTGTCAGTGATGCATCACACCTCGCACACTCTGGACACACTACCGACACAGGGCGCGCTGTCAATGATGCATCACACCTCACGCACTCTGGACACACTACCGACACAGGGCGCGCTGTCAATGATGCATCACACCTCACACACTCTGGACACACTACCAACACAGGGCGCACTGTCAGTGATGCATCACACCTCGCACACTCTGGACACACTACCGACACAGGGCGCGCTGTCAATGATGCATCACACCTCACACACTCTGGACACACTACCAACACAGGGCGCGCTGTCAGTGATGCATCACACCTCGCACACTCTGGACACACTACCGACACAGGGCGCGCTGTCAGTGATGCATCACACCTCACACACTCTGGACACACTACCAACACAGGGCGCGCTGTCAGTGATGCATCACACCTCGCACACTCTGGACACACTACCGACACAGGGCGCGCTGTCAATGATGCATCACACCTCACACACTCTGGACACACTACCAACACAGGGCGCACTGTCAGTGATGCATCACACCTCGCACACTCTGGACACACTACCGACACAGGGCGCGCTGTCAGTGATGCATCACACCTCACACACTCTGGACACACTACCAACACAGGGCGCGCTGTCAGTGATGCATCACACCTCACACACTCTGGACACACTACCAACAGAGGGCGCACTGTCTGTGAAGCATCACACCTCACACACTCTGGACACACTACCGACACAGGGCGCGCTGTCAGTGATGCATCACACCTCGCACACTCTGGACACACTACCAACACAGGGCGCACTGTCAATGATGCATCACACCTCACACACTCTGGACACACTACCAACACAGGGCGCACTGTCAGTGATGCATCGCACCTCGCACACTCTGGACACACTACCAACACAGGGCGCACTGTCAGTGATGCATCACACCTCGCACACTCTGGACACACTACCGACACAGGGCGCGCTGTCAGTGATGCATCACACCTCACACACTCTGGACACACTACCAACACAGGGCGCACTGTCAGTGATGCATCACACCTCGCACACTCTGGACACACTACCGACACAGGGCGCGCTGTCAGTGATGCATCACACCTCACACACTCTGGACACACTACCGACACAGGGCGCGCTGTCAGTGATGCATCACACCTCACACACTCTGGACACACTACCAACACATGGCGCGCTGTCAGTGATGCATCACACCTCACACACTCTGGACACACTACCAACACATGGCGCACTGTCAGTGAAGCATCACACCTCACATATTCTGAACACACCGCTAATACATGGCGCACTGTCTGTGATGCATCACACCTCACACATTCTGGTCTTTCGTGGCCACACAACAAATACCTGCAAGGGTGTGCAGTCTGTGTGTGCAGTGGGGATTTTTTTGGCGTGACGGCTGCTCCGGCTATATTGCGCCAATAAACACTGGCCTATTATACCTGCATATTATAGCATATAATCACTGATGGATTCAGCACAATGGGTTGGAAGGGGTACGTGGCAGGAGAAAGAAATGGGCACAGTCGACCGACAATTGATCACGTGGATTTCGAAAAGTTGACGTGGGCGATCACCCCTCCCCTGGAGCCAGCTTTATATTCCTTCCCACTCACAGCTACGCCTGCCATAGTTTCTTTTCGCCACTTTCATCGGAAGTCTTCCTCTATCCGGAAAAAAAATGTGGGGCTGAATATCTGGATAGTCGCTTGCTTTCTATAATTTAGTTGGTTAGTCAGTTATTTGGCTTTAGGGAGCTTTTTTTAATTTCGTCAGCTTAGAGACATTGGGTGGAATGCCCTGCATGGTAACAATTTCCAGAGTTTTGGAGAAAGGCATCACAGTCATTTGTTTCCATTAATCGCCTGTGGGTTCATATTAAAACTCATGAAAGTTTTAATCCAACGGGCCCATTCCAGCACTACCAAGACACCATCCAGTCCCCTCAAGCACTACTCCGACACCATTCGGCCCATTCTAGCACTGCCCAACACCATCCGGCCCATTCTAACACTACCCCCACACCATCCAGCCCATTTAAGTACTACTCAGACACTATTCGGCCCGCTCTAGCGCTAACCAACACCATCCGGCCCATTCTAACACTATCCCGACACCATCAGACCTATTCGAGCACAACACAGACACCATCCGGCCCATTCCAGCATTATCCCGACACCACCCGGCCCATTCTAGCACTATCCAGACACCATTCGGCTCAAGCTAGCACCATGCCAACACCATCTCTCCATTAGGGCGCCAGTGCCCCCTCCCCCTTAGCGTTTACAAAGTGACACCGTCGTTAGCATCGAGAGCATAATGTTCCCAAAAGCTTAGTTGGTGCACGCCATATCCTTTGCCATGACATGGGACCTTGTAAAGTGTGGAATTAGTGCTGATGTCAACGCCGATTTGTTTATGTTCCCATCGCCTTTTTTCTGTGCACAGAGCACGCTGAGGGATGAGCCAGGGGACGCTGAATTGTTGTTTTCCTTGTTTGTTTGCTTTTTTGGCTCAGGTTCACGCCTCGAGAAGGGCAGGTACTGTCGCAATGGTACGTGTTGCCTTTTTATCACCTGCAACTCCTATCATCTAGCAGAGCTGTCATATTCCCGTTTCTCTCTTTTTGTTTATCATATTGTGGCGAGCGTGGCTGCTTGATGTTGGTGCGGGCTTAGGAAGGGTAACGGATGAAGCATGTTAGGTTCTTTGTTTACAATCGAAGGAAACTATGAGTTTTCGTTCATAAAGACTGAGTTGGAAACTAATAATTTTCCATTAAGAATATCAATGTTTTAGGGGTTCCTGAGAAGGGTCGATTCTCCCCACATCAAATCTCCAACTTCTGGTTCATGGGGTGAACACATCTTTGTCCATCGCGAACTGGTTATATCACGGTCATATACCTGGAAGTTGACATAAATCATGACTGACGTCTTGCCCAACGGTGTTCAAACAACGGAACAAGCCCAAATCTACGCATAGAGTACATACTGTTCGGATGTGTACGTGCAACTGACGTCAACTTTGTGCTATTGCTCGTGAAGCAGTACATAATAGGTAGGAAAATACGGGGAAATGGAAGAGTGTCACTGGTGGAATTTGAGGAAGGATCAGGAGAGGGCATGAAATCGAAAAATACACTGCAATCAAGAACGAATCAATGCAAAAGCTCACGGATAGGTGGTAACCACTAGTGCAAAATGTACACTTCAAGCTATAAGTCTATTCACGCGCATGCGTGACGGCATACGGAAATAAAGTGACGGTACAATCCGGACAAAGGTGAAAAAAAAACTTGTTGGCCACGGCACCGTTAGGTCACAACTGGTAATGCGCCACACAAGACTGCGAACTGTAGCAAACACGGAGTTTGCATGGCCAATGAATGGTGCCCTTTCAAATGTGATCCAGCATCACCCGGCTTAGTCTGATCGAATATCCATAGGTGCGGGACTTGCGTGCCCAGCACCTGCTAGTTATTTGGGCTTTACGGCGTTGCGGTATCCAGCACCTGTGGGGTTGCGTGAACACTGGCCCCACCATCCGATCCGCGAATTCGAGTTCAACGGCAGAATTTTGACCGATAATTTAACGTGCCGTCAACGCACCGAGACGGTCGCCACACAATACTGCACAATATATGAGCATTATGGTCAGTCTGCGAAGTACAGCAAGCAGTCAACAGGGCCCACCAGGCTGCTCAATACTGCACACCGAAATGCACTGATCGAACGTCGGAAGTCAAATCCAAACCCAACGTTGGAAGACAATGAAAGAAAGAAGAAGAAGAAAAGAATATCCCTTAAATGCATGTAAAAGCATTACTCTTTAATCTTTGGCCTTACTAAATGTAATACCTCTCACTAAGTAGACTTTCCACACATGCAATCATAATTTTCTGAACTCCATGATTTTTCATTCAAACTCTGGAGGAAGAGAAAGAAAGACTGAGGAAGTGAAAATTCGACACGGAGTCCAAGAGCACGCCGACCATTCCAGCACTACCCCTGGACACCACGACGTCCCATTCCAGCACTACCCAGACACCATCTGCAGACCTGCCGACCTGCAGTGTGCCACACACGGTGCGGGCGCCAGACGCCATCTGCAGACCTGCCGACCTGCAGTGTGCCACACACGGTGCGGGCGCCAGACACCATCTGCAGACCTGCCGACCTGCAGTGTGCCACACACGGTGCGGGCGCCAGACACCATCTGCAGACCTGCCGACCTGCAGTGTGCCACACACGGTGCGGGCGCCAGACACCATCTCTAGACCTGCCGACCTGCAGTGTGCCACACACGGTGCGGGCGCCAGACACCATCTGCAGACCTGCCGACCTGCAGTATGCCACACACGGTGCGGGCGCCAGACACCATCTGCAGACCTGCCGACCGTGCAGTGCCCGAGAGACGACCCCGAGCAGGCGGCGCATGGCTGCCCCGAATGTCGCCGCACCACGGCTAACAAACGAATACGTCGTATTCGGGCGGCACTGGAGCCGGCGCCCGGCTGCCGGCAGATGCCGGACGCGGCATGTTTGGCCCGTCTGCCGACGCCGACACGCCAGGCTGCACAGCACGACTGCATGCCGTCCACACAGTCAGCCGAACTGAAGCCTGCAGCCTGTAGCCTGAAGCCTGAAGACGGCCCGTGTGGCGCGGCGAACACTCGCCGGCTGGCGAACACGGCCGCGCCGACGCCAGTTAACCGTTTGACCCCACGCCGACATACAATATATACGCCACGCATGCACACAGCCGTGCACGCCGAGCGCAGGCGTCCCGCACATGGCCGGCCGTACCCAAAACATGGCATCCCGGGACGTGACGGTCCCGGGACGTCACGTCCCGGGACCATCACGTCCCAGAGACATGATGGTTTCGAAACGTCACGTCCTCGAGACATGATGGCTCTGAAACGTTACGGCCCCGGACAGGACGGTCCCGGGACGGGACGGCCACGGGACGTGACGATTCCGGGGTGTGACGGTCCCGGGACGTGGTAGTCGTAGCGGATGTGTGCCTAAACGCTCCTGCGACGTGGAAGTCCCCGGACGTGACGTCACCATGGGCCGGAAATGACACGGTGATGAATGGAGGTGTCGTTCTGGCATAGTGTAACGGAACAGACAATTGACCCTGTAACAGGCTTGTCAGCCACGCGAACCGATTCCACCCATCTTTTGATACGACGCCTGCTCCACAGGCGAGCCGCACTCTTCAGATGGCTGTAGAAAGGCACGGACACCGCATAGCTTCTCCATATTAGAAAAATGGAAACCGGTCTGTCTGTCTTGTCGACTGGTTTACCTTCGACAATATCTGAGGTCAGCCACCACCAGATTATGCCACACATATGGCAGTTAGGTATGTTAGGTATGATCTCCGTGGCAAATTGTGACGGATGGCATGGCTTCGACGGGTCGACTTTGGCGGCCGCACGAGATCAGAGTGGTCCGGAGACCGAACAACACAGCAGCGGACGGCCGGAAGTCCGACCCACACAGCAGCGAACGGCCGGGAGTCCGACCCACACAGCAGCGAACGGCCGGGAGACCGACCCACACAGCAGCGAACGGCCGGGAGACCGAACAACACAGCAGCGGACGGCCGGGAGACCGAACAACACAGCAGCGAACGGCCGGGAGTCCGACCCACACAGCAGCGAACGGCCGGGAGTCCGACCCACACAGCAGCGAACGGCCGGGAGTCCGACCCACACAGCAGCGAACGGCCGGGAGACCGACCCACACAACAGCGAACGGCCGGGAGTCCGACCCACACAGCAGTGGACGGCCGGGAGACCGACCAACACAGCAGCGAACGGCCGGGAGTCCGACCCACACAGCAGCGGACGGCCGGGAGTCCAACCCACACAGCAGCGGACGGCCGGGAGACCCACTAACACAGCAGCGAACGGCCGGGAGACCCACTAACACAGCAGCGGGCGAACCATCCAAAATTTTGGCATGGGACGGGGACCGTGAAGCAACTCATTCTCTCCATGCAATTCCAGGTCGTTCAGGTTGATACAATGACTAGGTCTGAAATGACCGCAAAGGAAAAGCAACAACGTTGTCCAATTCTGCTTTAAACTCATCTGTTCGGAGATAATCACTCAAGAACTGCCTTCATGGCACAGATCGGTCCATGGTGAAGCACATCCTTTTAACTTGAAGCAGTCGGTCACAC
This sequence comes from Ashinkailepas kermadecensis, assembly GCA_034440615.1. Taxonomy (NCBI): domain Eukaryota; kingdom Metazoa; phylum Arthropoda; class Thecostraca; family Neolepadidae; genus Ashinkailepas; species Ashinkailepas kermadecensis. Next base: position 790,742 of record JAOTOM010005053.1, read on the forward strand.
TCATGGTTTCTGCCCGTTCTCCAGCAGGGCAAGAGCAAAAGAACTGCAGCTAAAAAAGTAACAATTTTTGGGTGGCGGCTGTCAGCATCTTCACAGCCTGTGAAGATGCTGGGCCCTGCCAATTACAACTACTTGAGAAGTGTGCCGATGGCAGGAGCGTACTTCAGAAGTGGCCAAAATGTGCAACTTCATATATTCTTTGTTAATATCAAATTCGCCACCATATCACACCGGAGGACCATCAGTTCCTAATCCAAACCGCACGTCCATCCTCATATCCTGTGCTGCCTCTCTCGTCTAACCTGCGGTATGTCACTTCAAAAGGGTGCAGGCTGCCGCTGACTTGGCAGCTGGCGCAATCTTGGCCCTTCGCCGTCATAAACAAATGCCAACGAACAAAGTTCAGTGGCGAATCAAAGACATCCATGGGTACCAGACACGTGATTAGAATGCAGTTAGCAATTATAACCAAATATATCTTTTGTGCACCGCTTGGGAGCACCATGACCACAGCAGTCGAGGCGCCCTAAAGCCCAAATAACTAAACAAAACATTCGTGTTCCGCTAGAATGACCTATATCCTAAGTGAAGGCGACTGGAGTATCAAAATAGTCGCAAAATAGATGTTCACAACTTCACTACCTTTCACATTGTAACACATTTTGTTTTCATTCCATCAATTGGACCGACTCTATGTTCTTTTTAAATAGTGTGCAAAAGTTTGACTTAATTCCGCTTCTCGATTTTCCGCGTGCACATTACATCTTCAAAAGTGCGTTCCCTCATAAGGCTTCTCCCGATAAGACGCTGTGTTCCAGATATTCGATTTCCTCCCGCAACAGTATCGGTGTTCTTCAACGCTGAACACCTGCCCATCTCCCGAGAAAACATCGGTGTTATCCAACGCTGAACACCTGCCCATCTCCCGCGACAGTATCGGTGTTCTCCAGCGCTGAACACCTGCCCATCCCCCGCGACAGCATCAGTGTTCTCCAGCGCTGAATAATTGCCCTTTCCCCGGAGCGCTTGAGGCACTGTTGGCCCGCCGTGCTGCCATTTCTTGATGCAAGACACGCGCGTTAGGTGTATCCTTAGTTCCGAAATGAGGGGAAATGCAATCTGTTGAGCATATACTTCATTCCCTACACTATCTAGGGAACGAACATTTTAAGGTATGCCTTTACCAAAAATATAACTCATGTCTAGCTTCAAAAGATTGAGGGAATGTCAATCAGTCCCTCCCCGATAATATGCCCCGGAACGAGGGGATTTGTGGCAGGCGCTCTGGAGTCTCGGGACGTCCTGGAGCCGCCTGCTCCTGGACGCTACTGGCTCTCACGTGACACTCCTTTTGACACTGAACGGACGGGACAGATGATACTCCATCATTATTCTATCGTACCGGCCCTTCTATCTGTGTTGCTTTTCTTGAAAACATGTTGTGTAGTATGTTACTACGTAATCAATTATTTCAACGAAACATTAAAACACAACATAATAATTTAATGACGGGAGCTAAGCCCAGCTGACCACCTGGAGTGTCCTTTGGCAATTGTGTGGCTCCCAGCTGACCACCTGGCGCGTCCCTTGGCAGTTGCATGGCTCAGCATGAACAGCTGGCCGAGGCACCATTGCCAACATTGTACGGTCCAGTGCAGTGCGACAACGCCACGGCCGACATGGCACTACACACGGCCTCTCTGCCGAATACTGTATACAACAGGCGGGCCGGCCTCTCAGATGCATAGTGTACACAACAGGCGGGCAGGCCTCTCAGCTGCATTCTGCACACAACAGGCGGGCCGGCCCCTCAGCTGCATACTGTACACAACAGGCGGACTGGCCTCTCAGCTGCATACTGTACGCAACAGGCGGGCCGGCCTCTCAGCTGCATAGTGTACACAGCAGGCGGGCAGGCCTCTCAGCTGCATACTGTACACAGCAGGCGCCCTGGCCTCTCAGCTGCATACTGTACACAACAGGCAGGCCGACCTCTTGGCTGATACTGTACACAACAGGCGGGTAGGCCTCTCAGCTGCTTACTGTATACAACAGGCGGGCCGACCTCTCAGCTGCATGGTGTACACAACAGGCGGACCGGAGTCGACATGGCTCTATGAACGGCCTCTCAGCTGCATACTGTACACACCGGCGGACCGGCCTCTCAGCTGCATACTGTACACAACAGGCGGGCCGGACTCTCATCTGCATACTGTACACAACAGGCAGGCAGGCCTCTCAGCTGCATACTGTACACAACAGGCGGGCCGGCCTCTCAGCTGCATGCTGTATACAACAGGCGCCCTGGCCTCTCAGCTGCATACTGTACACAACAGGCAGGCATGCCTTTCAGCTGCATACTGTGCACAGCAAGCGGGCCGGCATCTCAGCTGCATACTGTACACAACAGGCGCCCTGGCCTCTCAGCTGCATACTGGACACAACAGGCGGACCGGTCTCTCAGCTGCATACTGTACACAACAGGCGGGCCGGCCTCTCAGCTGCATACTGTACACAACAGGCGGGCCGGCGTCGACATGGCTCCATGAACGGCCTCTCAGCTGCATACTGTACACAACAGGCGGGCAGGCCTCTCAGCTGCATACTGTACACAGCAGGCGCCCTGGCCTCTCAGCTGCATACTGTACACAACAGGCGGGCCGGCCTCTCAGCTGCATACTGTACATAACAGGCGGGCCGGCCTCTCAGCTGCATACTCTACACAACAGACAGGCCGACATCTCAGCTGCATGGTGTACACAACAGACAGGCAGGCCTCTCAGCTGCATAGTGTACACAACAGACAGGCAGGCCTCTCAGCTGCATACTGTACATAACAGGCGGGCCGGCCTCTCAGCTGCATAGTGTACACAACAGGCGGGCCGGCCTCTCAGCTGCATACTGTACACAACAGGCGGGCCGGCCTCTCAGCTGCATAGTGTACACAACAGGCGGGCAGGCCTCTCAGCTGCATAGTGTACACAACAGGCGGGCCGGCCTCTCAGCTGCATACTGTACACAACAGGCGGGCCGGCCTCTCAGCTGCATAGCGTACACAACAACAAAGGGGCCGGCCTCTCAGCTGCATACTGTACACAACAGGCGGGCCGGCCTCTCAGCTGCATACTGTACACAACAGGCGGGCAGGCCTCTCAGCTGCATAGTGTACACAACAGGCGGGCCGGCTTCAGCTGCATATGTACACAACAGGCGGGCCGGCCTCTCAGCTGCATAGTGTACACAACAGGGGGCAGGCCTCTCAGCTGCATATGGCCTCTCAGCTGCATGGTGTACACAGCAGGCGGGCCGGCCTCTCAGCTGCATAGTGTACACAACAGGCGGGCCGGCCTCTCAGCTGCATAGTGTACACAACAGGCGGGCAGGCCTCTCAGCTGCATAGTGTACACAACAGACAGGCAGGCCTCTCAGCTGCATAGTGTACACAACAGGCGGGCCGGCCTCTCAGCTGCATAGTGTACACAACAGGCAGGCCCTCAGCTGCATAGTGTACACAACAGGCGGGCCGGCCTCTCAGCTGCATAGTGTACACAACAGGCGGGCCGGCCTCTCAGCTGCATAGTGTACACAACAGGCGGGCCGGCCTCTCAGCTGCATAGTGTACACAACAGGCGGGCAGGCCTCTCAGCTGCATAGTGTACACAACAGGCGGGCCGGCCTCTCAGCTGCATAGTGTACACAACAGGCGGGCAGGCCTCTCAGCTGCATAGTGTACACAACAGGCGGGCCGGCCTCTCAGCTGCATACTGTACACAACAGACAGGCAGGCCTCTCAGCTGCATAGTGTACACAACAGACAGGCCGGACTCTCAGCTGCATAGTGTACACAACAGACAGGCCGGCCTCTCAGCTGCATAGTGTACACAACAGACAGGCAGGCCTCTCAGCTGCATAGTGTACACAACAGGCGGGCATGCCTCTCAGCTGCATGGTGTACACAACAGGCGGGCCGGCCTCTCAGCTGCATGGTGTACACAACAGGCGGGCCGGCCTCTCAGCTGCATACTGTACACAACAGACAGGCAGGCCTCTCAGCTGCATAGTGTACACAACAGACAGGCCGGACTCTCAGCTGCATAGTGTACACAACAGACAGGCCGGCCTCTCAGCTGCATAGTGTACACAACAGACAGGCAGGCCTCTCAGCTGCATAGTGTACACAACAGGCGGGCAGGCCTCTCAGCTGCATAGTGTACACAACAGGCCGGCCGGCCTCTCAGCTGCATAGTGTACACAACAGACAGGCAGGCCTCTCAGCTGCATAGTGTACACAGCAGGCGCCCTGGCCTCTCAGCTGCATACTGTACACAACAGGCGGGCCGGCCTCTCAGCTGCATGGTGTACATAACAGGCCGGCCGGCCTCTCAGCTGCATAGTGTACACAACAGGCCGGCCGGCCTCTCAGCTGCATAGTGTACACAACAGGCGGGCCGGCCTCTCAGCTGCATAGTGTACACAACAGGCGGGCCGGCCTCTCAGCTGCATAGTGTACACAACAGGCGGGCCGGCCTCTCAGCTGCATAGTGTACACAACAGGCAGGCCGGCCTCTCAGCTGCATAGTGTACACAACAGACAGGCAGGCCTCTCAGCTGCATAGTGTACACAACAGGCGCCCTGGCCTCTCAGCTGCATACTGTACACAACAGGCGGGCCGGCCTCTTGGCTGATACTGTACACAACAGGCGGGTAGGCCTCTCAGCTGCATACTGTATACAACAGGCGGGCCGACCTCTCAGCTGCATGGTGACACAACAGGCGGACCGGAGTCGACATGGCTCTATGAACGGCCTCTCAGCTGCATACTGTACACAACAGGCGGACCGGCCTCTCAGCTGCATACTGTACACAACAGGCGGGCCGGACTCTCATCTGCATACTGTACACAACAGGCAGGCAGGCCTCTCAGCTGCATACTGTACACAACAGGCGGGCCGGCCTCTCAGCTGCATGCTGTATACAACAGGCGCCCTGGCCTCTCAGCTGCATACTGTACACAACAGGCAGGCATGCCTTTCAGCTGCATACTGTGCACAGCAAGCGGGCCGGCATCTCAGCTGCATACTGTACACAGCAGGCGCCCTGGCCTCTCAGCTGCATACTGCACACAACAGGCGGACCGGTCTCTCAGCTGCATACTGTACACAACAGGCGGGCCGGCCTCTCAGCTGCATACTGTACACAACAGGCGGGCCGGCGTCGACATGGCTCCATGAACGGCCTCTCAGCTGCATACTGTACACAACAGGCGGGCAGGCCTCTCAGCTGCATACTGTACACAGCAGGCGGCCTGGCCTCTCAGCTGCATACTGTACACAACAGGCGGGCCGGCCTCTCAGCTGCATACTGTACATAACAGGCGGGCCGGCCTCTCAGCTGCATACTGTACACAACAGGCGGGCCGGCCTCTCAGCTGCATACTGTACACAACAGGCGGGCCGGCCTCTCAGCTGCATAGTGTACACAACAGGCGGGCCGGCCTCTCAGCTGCATGGTGTACACAACAGACAGGCAGGCCTCTCAGCTGCATAGTGTACACAACAGACAGGCAGGCCTCTCAGCTGCATACTGTACACAACAGGCGGGCCGGCCTCTCAGCTGCATAGTGTACACAACAGGCGGGCCGGCCTCTCAGCTGCATACTGTACACAACAGGCGGGCCGGCCTCTCAGCTGCATAGTGTACACAACAGGCGGGCCGGCCTCTCAGCTGCATAGTGTACACAACAGGGGCAGGCCTCTCAGCTGCATAGTGTACACAACAGGCAGGCCTCTCAGCTGCATAGTGTACACAACAGGCAGGCAGGCCTCTCAGCTGCATGGTGTACACAACAGACAGGCAGGCCTCTCAGCTGCATAGTGTACACAACAGGCGGGCCGGCCTCTCAGCTGCATAGTGTACACAACAGGCGCCCTGGCCTCTCAGCTGCATACTGTACACAACAGGCGGGCCGGCCTCTCAGCTGCATAGTGTACACAACAGGCGGGCCGGCCTCTCAGCTGCATAGTGTACACAACAGGCAGGCCGGCCTCTCAGCTGCATAGTGTACACAACAGGCGGGCCGGCCTCTCAGCTGCATAGTGTACACAACAGGCGGGCCGGCCTCTCAGCTGCATAGTGTACACAACAGGCGGGCCGGCCTCTCAGCTGCATAGTGTACACAACAGGCGGGCAGGCCTCTCAGCTGCATAGTGTACACAACAGGCGGGCCGGCCTCTCAGCTGCATAGTGTACATAACAGGCAGGCCGGCCTCTCAGCTGCATAGTGTACACAACAGGCGGGACCGGAGCCAACATGGCACTATGAACGGCCTCTCAGCTGCATGTACAGTAAATAAAAGACGGTCCGGATAGCGTCACAAGGGCGGTGGCGCGACTGTTACCGGCAGACAATGGACCGGCCGTCACCAGGTCGACGGTGGCGCCCCTCCCTGTGTGTCGGGTGCCACCTCAGCTGGGAGGGGGGGGGGGCGGGGGGACACGGCTGGACGTCCGACTCAGATCGGCCGGGCGGGGCCGCCGATCCCGATCCTGCTCCTGCTCCTGCTCCTGCGTCCCGCTCGGTTCAATCGCTGGTTATTTGGGTTCAGGGTCACTTTAACTGTACTGGTTATACAGCGTCATTTCTCGGTTGGTGAGGACGACCAATCTGCTTCAGTTTTTCGGGTTATTCTGCTGAAAAAACGTGTTGTCCACATCTCGCGATCAATGGGAAGTGTAAGTGGCCCATGCTCTATGCTTCTAAATCATGCATCCGTCCTACCGTTCCTGCATCCCACTCCATATTTCAGCTAGTTCTGCTCCTGGATATCGCTTAATGCTTCAGCAACTCCCGCCCATGGATCTCGCTCGTCGCCTGACCCACCCCTGCTCCTGCATTTCGAGTGCGTTCTGGTGGGTGGGCGGCTGCGTCTTTGTCTCGCCTCGTCAGCCTGTGGTTGTGAGCCCGCGCCGTACAACGTCCGCCGAACCCCTTCGTGTTCTGACTAAAGGTTACCTTCTTTACTGGGGTCCTGGCCCAGGTGAGGTCACACATCCGTGCGACCTGATCTGGCCGAATCTCGCCCGCAAAGTTCGCAGGATGGAGAAACGCTGCTAAATACCGAAAAAGTCATTGTATAGGGGATCAGGGAAACACCGTTGTATAGGGAAAGGCTGTTGGATAGACAAGTGTTGCATTGCATATCGTCTAACAATATTTAGTGTTTGACAGAGCGCACGGTTTGGATAGTCTGGTAGTGGACGCCCCAGTTTCCCTTTGGCCCCTGTGGGCTACCGCAACCGTTCCACTCCTCTTTATTCAGGGGTGAAGGTAAGTGTATACGGTCCATAATTATTTCCTTGAGATGGCATACATATGTGCGTGTCTTCCATCAACACGGAGTGCTGCGCTCCATTCCTCATTTCATCTTTGTCTTGCATTAATTGAGTACTGTAGACCGGCGAGAAAGGGAATAGAGAGGTACGCCGCTAGTCACATATTAGCCCGCGATTACATTACACAATAAACAGGTAATATGTGCACAGGAAAGAACGGAGCGAGAGGGGCAATCTAACAATTTTCGATGTGCAACCCATAAGCGAAAGCACACATTTACATGGTAGTTCGTTTATTATGTACCCTAATTGATCTGCATCCAGCCAAGAGATGATAACTGCATATATTCTCGTGAAGCGGTTACGGAAACAATGGACTTGAGAGGGCGGAACGGAGCAGAATGAAGCTGGATAACAAGGGGCGTGTATTGGCGAACGGAACAAAACTTGATAACTAGTGAATGCGGAGACATTGGAAACAAACGGACGTGAATGAACTAGAGAAGAATGAGATTGCATACAGAAACAGGATGGTCGGAAAATAGACGAGGACTGGGATATCAAATAATTGGATAGAAACAGGTCGGGATGGAGAACAACGGGAGAGGACTGGAGAGGAGAGGGACGGGAAAGGAGCAGAAGCGAGCGGGCAGTGACTGGGACGCACCGGGACGAGGCGGAACGGGAACGGTGGCGGGACCGAGGGCGGGCAGTGGCGGGACCGAGGGCGGGCGGTGGTCGGACCGAGGGCGGGCGGTGACAACACCGAGGGCGGGCGGTGGCGGGACCGAGGGCCGGCCGGTGGCGGGACCGAGGCCGGGCGGTGGCAGGACCGAGGGCGGGAGGTGGCCGGACCGAGGGCGGGCCGGTGGCGGGACCGAGGGCGGGCGGTGGCGGGACCGAGGCCGGCCGGTGGCGGACCGAGGGCGGGCGGTGGCGGGACCGAGGGCGGGCGGTGGCGGGACCGAGGGCGGGCCGGTGGCGGGACCGAGGGCGGGCGGTGGCCGGACCGAGGGCGGGCCGGTGGCGGGACCGAGGGCGGGCGGTGGCCGGACCGAGGGCGGGCCGGTGGCGGGACCGAGGGCGGGCGGTGGCGGGACCGAGGGCGGGCGGTGGCGGGACCGAGGGCGGGCGGTGGCGGGACCGAGGGCGGGCGGTGGTCGGACCGAGGGCGGGCGGTGACAACACCGAGGGCGGGCGGTGGCGGGACCGAGGGCCGGCCGGTGGCGGGACCGAGGGCGGGCGGTGGCGGGACCGAGGGCGGGCGGTGGCCGGACCGAGGGCGGGCCGGTGGCGGGACCGAGGGCGGGCCGGTGGCGGGACCGAGGGCGGGCGGTGACAACACCGAGGGCGGGCCGGTGGCGGGACCGAGGGCGGGCGGTGGCCGGACCGAGGGCGGGCGGTGGCGGGACCGAGGGCGGGCGGTGGCAGGACCGAGGGCGGGCGGTGGCAGGACCGAGGGCGGGCGGTGGTCGGACCGAGGGCGGGCGGTGACAACACCGAGGGCGGGCCGGTGGCGGGACCGAGGGCGGACCGGTGGCAGGACCGAGGGCGGGCCGGTGGCGGGACCGAGGGCGGGCCGGTGGCGGGACCGAGGGCGGGCCGGTGGCGGGACCGAGGGCGGGCCGGTGGCGGGACCGAGGGCGGGCGGTGGCGAGACAGGGGACGAGACTGAAGGGGAAAGGAGGAGGTGGGTCAGGTAGGATAGGCAAGGCCAGGCCAGGGAAGGTTGAGACGTTTTGGGTTGGGTCCGGACACTGATCCGGGGAGTTGTGATAGCAAGGGTGCTGATGCTCGCGGTATATTTTGCCTATAGTACCGTGTATGATATTGCATTCATCATATATTTAAACAATAACTGCTTGTATCATATCTAGCGAAATTTACACTGAAGTTACACAAAGTAGCTTAACTTAAACAACCATTTTCTCTGTTATATCTATTCTGACCGTCTCCTTGAAATTGTTTTTTTTTATTAGCATTTTTCGGGGAAATATCATTACAGTTTCAAGGAGACGGTCAGAATAAATGTAACAGTGATACATCATGCTCCTTGCAGCCGCACTGAAACACATTAAACCATGTTCTCTTTTGTTGTTGGCACTAATATCAGATCGTTCTCAAGGCCCACCGAGGCCCGTCGACGCCAACAGACTGGTGGCATCGTCTCGCACCAATGCCATGGGAATGCTCTGGATGAGCCGGCCAGTCTCCTGAGGTCCGCTGGCACGCTCGCACATTTGACGGCCCAGCTCCGTCAGGAATGCGCTCCGAGACTGGCTGGCTGAGGGGCAGCCAGTAATGTTCACATCTGACCTGCCAGGACCTGACACGCTCGTGTGCGCCCACAGCTGAGAGTCTTGATCGCATACAATCTTAGTCATCCGTCACCTTATGAAGACTAATTAGGGCAGGCAGACTAATTAGGACCCAGTTTTTCGTGAAAGACTGGGGTAGACGAATACCTAATAATAGTAATGCCTAGTAATAATGGAGTCTTGCTTCCAAATACCTACATAGTGGCAAAGGAAGGTTATTACGAATACATACTGGAGAACGTTAGGCAATTTGCGAAGGGGAGGCGGAAACAAGACTCAATGGATAGCGATAATATTCGAAAGAATTCCACGGTAGCAAGGCACAACATATAATTGCATCTGCTAGTACGCTTCCCATGCCTCTCCACCTCTGGACCACAGCGGAGCTGGAGTCGGAGCTTTGTAGCCGGAGCCAAGGGAAGGCCCTTGGACCGATTATTGACAGTCTCTTTGAACTGAATTCACCTCTCACCCCGCCACACACCGCCACCAAAGCGCACGTGGTAGTGAGGATGCCAACAGGTGTCGATCCAGCTGACCCGGCGACCCGGGGTCAGGGGTCAGCCGTCTGACAGCAGGTGTGAGCACCCGCATCGCAGCGGCGGCCGACGGAGGTGGCGGTGCGACAGCGCTACCGGGCGGCATGGATACCACGGTGGTATTGTGCACCTGGTACTGCGCCTGACTCCCGGTGTAGCGTGGTCATCGACAAGAGGTGCCGGACAGTATGGACACCACGGTGGCATTGTGCACCTGGCACTGCGCCTGACTCCCGGTGTAGCGTGGTCATCGACAGCACTACCAGGCGGCATGGACACCACGGTGGCATTGTGCACCTGGTACTGCGCCTGACTCCCGGTGTAGCGTGGTCATCGACAGCGCTACCGGGCGGCATGGACACCACGGTGGCATTGTGCACCTGGTACTGCGCCTGACTCCCGGTGTAGCGTGGTCATCGACAAGCACTACCAGGCGGCATGGACACCACGGTGGCATTGTGCACCTGGTACTGCGCCTGACTCCCGGTGTAGCGTGGTCATCGACAGCACTACCAGGCGGCATGGACACCACGGTGGCATTGTGCACCTGGTACTGCGCCTGACTCCCGGTGTAACGTGGTCATCGACAAGAGGTGCCGGACAGTATGGACACCAAGGTGGCATTGTGCACCTGGTACTGCGCCTGACTCCCGGTGTAGCGTGGTCATCGACAGCGCTACCAGGCGGCATGGATACCACGGTGGCATTGTGCACCTGGTACTGCGCCTGACTCCCGGTGTAACGTGGTCATCGACAAGAGGTGCCGGACAGTATGGACACCACGGTGGTATTGTGCACCTGGTACTGCGCCTGACTCCCGGTGTAGCGTGGTCATCGACAGCGCTACCAGGCGGCATGGACACCACGGTGGCATTGTGCACCTGGTACTGCGCCTGACTCCCGGTGTAACGTGGTCATCGACAAGAGGTGCCGGACAGTATGGACACCACGGTGGTATTGTGCACCTGGTACTGCGCCTGACTCCCGGTGTAGCGTGGTCATCGACAGCGCTACCGGGCGGCATGGACACCACGGTGGCATTGTGCACCTGGTACTGCGCCTGACTCCCGGTGTAGCGTGGTCATCGACAGCACTACCAGGCGGCATGGACACCACGGTGGCATTGTGCACCTGGTACTGCGCCTGACTCCCGGTGTAGCGTGGTCATCGACAGCGCTACCAGGCGGCATGGACACCACGGTGGCATTGTGCACCTGGTACTGCGCCTGACTCCCGGTGTAGCGTGGTCATCGACAGCGCTACCGGGCGGCATGGACACCACGGTGGCATTGTGCACCTGGTACTGCGCCTGACTCCCGGTGTAGCGTGGTCATCGACAGCGCTACCGGGCGGCATGGACACCACGGTGGCATTGTGCACCTGGTACTGCGCCTGACGCCCCCCCCCCCCCTCCCCTCCGGTGTAACGTGGCTGTTGCTGCACGGGAACGCCGCACCGCCGCCTTTTGCGGCCGGCCGACGAATGAATGATGTGCGTTGGGGGTCAGTGGGTTAAGCTTCGTGGCTGTCGCCGTCGAGACTCCGACACTCCATCACACTAATCGGCCACCACTAGAGATGCCAATTGTATTTCTTTTGTTTATTTCTTTATTTGATCCCATGCTATGTCAACAGCAAACGGCCTCGAGTTGTTATTAATGCGCCAGTCACCGGCACAAAGCGCGGAGTCCATCCATCCAACACCGGCACCGTCGACACTGCTTCTTTGCCGCATTACTTCGCCACTGTAGTACAGTACGCTGGCATTGATGTGCACTACACACACTCCAGAGGCAGGAGACCATATTTGGTCAAGTTATTTTCCATGTGGTCATTACACTTTAGCTTAGCTGTAGGACGCCGAAAGAACGCTCATATGGTGGACCGTGCTCGTAAAGAGACTACACCTAACCTGACTATTTTTTAAAAACACACTCGGGGATATTTCACAAAATAAAGCACTTATGGTGCCAACAGAAAGTGCATTATTGCCCTCTAAGAGCCATACTTCAAATATCTCATTTTCGTTATCGTTAGTCCACTTCGTATCGATACTAGAAAACAGGATTCAGCACTAGAATGTTAAAGGACTGCTGCGGCATGTTCACATGTTACTGCTGTTGAAGCGATCGGAAAAACACGGAAGTTTACTGGCTGACTTTAATGATATCGCCATAAAGATACCAGTTCCGAAAAAGTTAACTGCGCTAACGCGATACAAATACATATGCTAGCTGGGGTAACTGTGGTAAGCAAACTGCGACCCAACTAAGTCGAGTTGGCAAAGAAAAAGCATGTCGTTCTATAGACATAGACGTCCTCGATAATCCTACGTCCTCGGCTCAAATCCAATCCTATCCAGCTTTGCTCGTTCCAACTTTAACACGGCTATGCTAAGCGAGCTTCACCAACCCCAATCCTGGGTCTTTACCGAGTGGACCTTGACGCTCTCCCCGGCTGTGCTCCACAGTGGCTAGCTGGGGGAGGAGGTAGCCTTGTGCATGACTGCATGCTATATTGCTCTGAATTACGGAATGGCATAATTGCTCATTACATCCTGCATTGCTCTGCCTCGTCGGCTGGCGAGGCAGCGCCGGGTTCGTCGGCGGACGGGTGTGGCTACAATGGTGCAGCTACAATCCACATGTTGCTCAAGATTCAGGCCGACTAGGTTCGGCTGGCAGCCGGACAGGGAGGGTTTCGGCTACCTGGGGCGTGTTCAACTGGCAGCCGGACAGGGAGGGTTTCGGCTACCTGGGGCGTGTTCAACTGGCAGCTGGACAGGGAGGGTTTCGGCTACCTGGGGCGTGTTCGGCTGGCAGCACGGGGAAGGGATCTCGGCTCTACCTGTGCCGTGTTCGACTGGCAGCAGGGAAGGGAGGGTTTCGGCTACCTGCGCCGTGTCGGTGCAAAACGACACAATTAAATCTCGATTAAAGCCACCCTACTGGACTGGGGTTTCCCGATCAGGTGCGCCCCAGGCCAATGCTACGAGCTCCGCTTGGTATGGGAGCTGTTCCCGTACATCCAGCACACACATTCGAATCAAACGTACATAAAACCGACCGCTAGCCCGGTGGGCGTTGGCAAGCCCCCAACTACACAATCGGCGGACGGGCATGAACCGCGACAGCCGCGCCTTTTGGAAGGAAATCCAGCTTCGGAGCAGCAATTGCTTGTGGATGACAGAAATTATATTAAAATAATGTGTTAGTTGCTTTTCCTTTCACCTTTTCTTCACGCATAATCGTCTGCAATTACCTCAGAAACCCCAGAATTACCTTAAATGTCGCATGATTCTCTGGGTTCGACCAGGGACTGAGGTCACTAGGGTGGGGTAAAACCCCTTAGGTGACCTATTTAAAGTTGGGGATACTCCGGCTATTCTGTGTGCTAAATTTCGCCTGCGCTTGTTCTCGAAGATCACTCCAAAAAGCGTTTTCATTCGCATTTTTCATTTATCTGGACTGCGCCACATTGGGTAATATTGGCTAAGCCCAACTAACCAGGGGGGAGGGGGCGGTAGCTCAGTCGGTAGGAGGTTGGAGTCTTTGTCGTAAGACAGTGGGTTCGAATCCCACAACCAGTGGGATTACCGAGTCCACCCGCGACCAACCGGCGTGAGAGGTTGGCGACGCGATATGGCCCAGCAGTCGGATGCGTGAGTGAGCAGAGACCAGGACTTGCCAACTGGAAACTCACGAATAAAAATACCCAGGCGAATATTATCCAAAGGCGAAAAACCAAACGTGGTCTGATTTTCGGAAAATGTCGTTTGTTCGCCTTGCATATAGTTCAGGGATAAACACACAGCTGTGTCATGGCATGCAGCCAATACTGCAGATTTCAATGAAATCCACCGCTCCCCACCCTGCAAGAAATGGAAAGTTAAACCTATTAGGTTGTCATGCTCAATATAATCAAAGTCTGTAGATTGCACCACCTGGCGTGAAAATTTCACAAAATGTCAAATTTATGAAGACAACCTTACCCAGAGTTTTAGCCTATTGCATTAGTTATTTTGCCAACTTGAGAAAGAAGGTAAAAGCACTACATTAAAAGACAATATATTTTTTTTAATTTGATCGCTGCTCATCGCCCACCAAGCACACAGCGCTATAGACTGTCGTGGTCAAGCACCGGCCAGTGCCGCCAGTCCAGAGGCGGGGCACATCATGCCGGCGTTGGATGGCGCCAAATTTGGTCAGCCGTGGCCGCCTCGGCACGCACGGCTACCGCCGCCCTCACCGGCCCGGACCGGTCACGGGCGTCTGGACCGCCCACGAGTCGGCCCCGATACCTGCCGCCTCAGCACGCACCGAGCCGCCGCGCCCGTGTCAGACCACACATGTCTTGCACAAGAGGCGAAAAATCGGCCGGCAGCGCAAATTCCTCCTAATACGCGCACAACTGCATCGGCCTCGTCAGCGGATCAGGCCGCATATGGCCGGGGGCGGAGGGCCGCGGCGGGCCGGCCTGACGTCGGCTGGCTGAGGTGAAAGTGACAACTCCGAGTCACCGCCTGACCGTGTGTCTAGTCATCTGGATGTCTGGTCAGGCAACCACGACACAGGACGCCAGATGAAAGTAAAAGCAGGGCTAGAATACCGACAGCGCTGCCGGACGCTGCGCTAACGCATCACTCACAAAAAGAGAACACCGAGGCCCGTCAGCAGCTCCACTGATGCCGCATACAAATCGTGAGCGCAATAGTAAGTCGATAACCGGGCGTAGACAGACACGTAGACTTCAGGTAGACCAATGGTACACTTTGACGGGAGCTGACGGCTCGTACCGCCGGTACCCAGTGATGAGCGTGGACACAGAGAGCCGTTTGACAAAGCAGCTTTGGTTGAGAAGGCGCCATCCGTGATGGCGGCCTCTGGCGTGGCGCTGCCTGGGACAGAGCCATCTGGGACAGCAGCCTCCGGCACGGCGCCGCCTGGGACAGAGCCATCTGGGACAGCAGCCTCTGGGGCGGCGCTGCCTGGGACAGAGCCATCTGGGACAGAGCCATCTGGGACAGCAGTCTCTGGAGCGGCGATGCCTGGGACAGATCCATCTGAGACAGCAGCCTCTGGAGCGACGATGCCTGGGACAGAGCCATCTGTGATAGCAGCCTCTGGGGCGGCGCTGCCTGGGACAGAGCCATCTGGGACAGCAGCCTCTGGAGTGGCGCTGCCTGGGACAGAGCCATCTGGGACGGCACCATCTGGCCTGCGGTCGTGACGTTGCAAGCATCGCCTCCTCGGCTTGCGTAGCCAAGGTCGCCGGTGCGCCGCAATCGGCCCGGCGCGTTGGCCTGCGCATGTCTGGCGCGCCCACCGCCGCGCTCCGGTGGACACTGCTGGGCGTGCAACAGCACACGGACAGCGCCGCCGGCCCGAGTCATGCAACGTCTCCAGCCACGCCGGTCAGATGGCGCCCACATGCACGGTCCCGGCGAATTTGCATGGGCCTGCTAATGTACACACACACTCATCGCCAGAAGTCATGACTCCGAATAATCAACATTGCAGTAAAAGGCGCGGTCCGAGCACCGAGGCCCTGTCGAACTATCCGGACTGCTGGTCGGTTGTGGAGGCAGCCGACTAGTTACGGGGACCGCTGACCAGTTGTAGGGACCGCTGACCAGTTGTGGGGAAGCTGACCAGTGGGCGGGACCAGCTATGGGGACCGCTCACCAGTTGTGGGACAGGTGACCAGTGGACGGGACCAGTTGTGGAACAGCTGACTATTGAACGAGACCAGTTGTGGAGACCGTTAGACATAATTGTCTGGACACCAGACGATCAATATATTTTCATATTCCATGACCTTGGTCAAGCATTGATTAAGCACTGCAAGCTCTTCTTAAACACTGCTCAACTAACATCCGGGTCAGTATCCAGGCATTGCCGTGTTCGCGGTGCAGTGGGGCCGACAGTGTGGAGCACGGTCGGCAGATGGAGGTCGATTCAGACGCACCTGTCAGCGCCGCCAGGGCGTGAAGGCAGAGTAGTGCGGCCAAATACGGCCACCGCCCAGCCTCGATAGCCGTCCAGTGGCGGCCCGGACCGACAATCTAACGCTGCCACCGCCCAGCCCCCATAGCCGTCCAGTGACGGCCCGGACCGACAATCTAACGCTGCCACCGCCCAGTCCCGACCCCCTAACACCGCTACCGGTCCACGAACAAGGAAGACTGTTTTTAACTTTTTATTTCCACCAGACATCTACACCAGCATTATTGGCGTCATTGACAACACCACACACGTATCAATAAGGCAGTCGCTCTGTCAGGCAGATTAGTACCAAAGAGGAAAACTACCTGTCCTGCGCCCCTGAAAGCGGGTAAAAACCTGTTCCATCATGCTGGTGACGAGTGTCGTTGTGCCCCACATTGACAGATTCAGCATGATTGGCTCCGCGGCCGGTTTTTGACTTGAGCTCTGATAGTGCCGATGGCGTGGTAAGGAATACCGAGCGTTAAAACGAATATCGAAATGACAGGGACTTTGGTACTTGGCTGATGAGACTCCCCACGAGTAGGAAAACCCCGCGCAAGAGGTGCCAATTCCACCTTTCCTTGAAATGCAAGCTGTACTCGACAATTGTTTGTTCGAAGTGCACATGGGATCACTGCACTGTCTCCGTACTCAATTTTCGAAAGGCACACGTACTTAGGGGACCATTCTATGTGGTTTCTATTGGATTTATGCTTTATACCGATGTATTTTATTAGCATCCCAATTTCGGATCTCTAAGTCCCCTCATTACATCATGATAGCATATAACTATTTTTACACATGCTTTGCCTGTCTAGGACTTTGGGGTATGGGTGGTCTTCACCGTATTGATATTGTTACAGTGCTTATAACGTCTTATCATTTTGACAAAATATGACATAGGCGTATTACTCTACATTCATTTCCATTTGTGAATCAAGCTTTCTAAATTCATACGTCCTATGAACTAATAACGTAATAATGAATTGCATTTCGAGAGTGGTTTCAGCTTCCTTCCCTATTTCTGCTGCACAAGAACATAGTCAAAGGCAATACACCATTTACGTCCATACATGCCATCCATGGAAGTGCGTGCCTTCGGAGCGCATACCCCAACCTAGCCTTAATCCGTGCTGAAGGAAATAGTCACGATTTTTGCAAAAACAGGGCATGGTCGGATTTACATTGGAATCCTGAATTTAAAGATGAAATGTTTTGCTCCCAGTGAGTTTTGGGCATCTTATCGAAGAGCAATGTGTTTGTAGTCGTTGTCAGACAGCACCATTCATCATTCCAGTAAGAAAAAGGCGAAGATCATGTTCTGGATGACACGAATCCAGTACTGGGCTGCATTTTCCAGTCCCGCAATACGTAGAGATCCCCCCCCGAAGTCTAAAAAATAACTAACCGCCTAATGTGCTTGCGGAAAAGCCCTCAGCTCTTGTCGACAGAAGGCGCCTTTCTGAAAACGAATTTACACATTTTGGACGAAGGACACAAAATGCAAAACGAGATAGATCAGTAAGACTTTAACTGGGTCGCTGTTTCTTGAGTTATCGACAGATTCTCTGTTCGTCTACAACGTTCGCAACTACTGAACAGATCTTTGTACATAAATTAGATACTTATTTTGGACAGTCATAGGCCAGGACACAACAATATGACACGATTTGGATTCAAACAAGGCGAACGTTTTCCTGAAATATGTGGGAAATCCACGTATGGCGATCGCATAGCACTGCCCAGGCAGCAGCCGGTAATAGATGCCTCACCGGATAACAAATGGTGGGTGTACATGTGAAGACGAGCCTCATCACCAAATATCCAACATTGGCGGAAAAGGTGAAGCCACGAACACATATTCGGGGGTAATTGACGCCAGTATTTGGCGCAGGTTTTCCGCACATCATTGTAATAATGCACATAGATACACTTTTATACTTGGAAAAACGAACCAACAGCATGATTTTGATCTAGTGCAGCTGTCATTATCGTTCTGCAGCATGCGCCATCGTCGCAATCAAGTTAGTCATACTGGGTGAAGATGATGTATGTAGTTGTATGTATGCAGTTTGATGTACGCAGCTTGATGCATGCAGTTTGATGCATGCAGTTTGATGTATGCAGTTGGACGTATGCAGTTTGATGTATGCAATTAGATGCATACAGTCAAACGCACACTATTCTTTGTAAGTGAATTTCCCTGGGAGCAAACTTCGTTTGCAGTAACATTAGTGAGCTCAACTGTCTTATCGAATTATTCGTCCGCGAAAATCTTCAGATGCAAATTTCTGTGCACGGTGATCTTCGCATGCCAATATTCTAGTGGAAATCATCTCATGTATTATTCTTGATACGATAACTTCACATCGACAATCCTCAGATCCTAGTCAGGAGAGGAAAACATGTGTCAAACGCGAGCAAATCCCTCTAAACTGCCCGCCTGAAGTTCTTCAGATTTCGAATATAATCGTACACCTCTCTGCTGCGTACAGCGCGCCATTGCATAATAATAGTTAGCAAAGACGTATAAGAGAGGGAGATGGAGTCAGTTGCATGGACCTTTTGCATTTAACATTTAAGCACGAGGATATGCTCACGAAGTTAAACACATGACAAGTTGCGCCCACAAAGACCTGCATACGAAAATCTGCGCACACGAACATTTTTGTGTCCGTAGATCAGCAAACGCGAAATTCAGTGAGCAAGATATATTGAGGATACCAAAGTTCAGGATACAAATCTTGTCCGTAGAAAGCCTTGCAGATGCAAAGATTTCAAAACGCACGGTGATTCGCGATGCGATTTGGGCATAAGAATGTTTTGGCACCAAAGGCAAACAGTTTAAGAAGTTGTGCGGTGGGAAGTTTGGTCTCGTAGCCTGCGCTCTGGCATCTGGTGCCGTCAGGACAGCGGCACACCACGACCATGTGGTGCAGGTCCGTGGACGCCGCCACCGGCACACACCCGGGCCCACATGTAGACACAAACACGTCAGGACAGCGGCACACCACGACCATGTGGTCCAGGTCCGTGGACGCCGCCACCGGCACACACCCGGGCCCACATGTAGACACAAACACGTCAGGACAGCGGCACACCATGACCATGTGGTGCAGGTCCGTGGACGCCGCCACCGGCACACACCCGGGCCCACATGTAGACACAAACACGTCAGGACAGCGGCACACCACGACCATGTGGTCCAGGTCCGTGGACGCCGCCACCGGCACACACCCGGGCCCACATGTAGACACAAACACGTCAGGACAGCGGCACACCATGACCATGTGGTGCAGGTCCGTGGACGCCGCCACCGGCACACACCCGGGCCCACATGTAGACACAAACACGTCAGGACAGCGGCACACCACGACCATGTGGTCCAGGTCCGTGGACGCCGCCACCGGCACACACCCGGGCCCACATGTAGACACAAACACGTCAGGACAGTGCCACACGATGGCCGAGTCGGACATGCACTGATTGGGGCGAGTACAGGAAGGCGGCAGTTGGTCGGCGCCGGTACCACCCGCCACATCCGATATACCGAGCCTCGCTGCCCACGGCTGCACCGAGACAAACGCTGGTTTGCTTCTGATCATATTTGTTAACTTCACGGTAGCCGCATTTATCTAGTACCGAGTCTGGACAGAGAACACCGAACCGCGTCAGAAAACGTAGTTCACCCGTCGTGATTTATTCTACGGACATTTGTCTGTGACATGCTGTCGGTGCTATAGGGTGTAGTGCTGAGTAGTGATCTGATGCCACCGATCAGGATTACGCCACTACCTGCCGGTGCTATAGGGTGTAGTGCTGAGTAGTGATCTGATGCCACCGATCAGGATTACGCCACTACCTGTCGGTGCTATAGGGTGTAGTGCTGAGTAGTGATCTGATGCCACCGATCAGGATTACGCCACTACCTGTCGGTGCTATAGGCTGCAGTGCTGTGCAGTGTGTTCTGATGTTACCGATTAGGATTGGGCCACTACCTGTTTTTGGCAGATAAAAATTATGATGGAAGGCAACCCAGTGACGGCTAGATTAAAGCCGGCTGGCTACCTGCAAAAAGAAACTTACTAGCATTTCCAAACCAGTGCAAATCGACGACGTTAATTTGTGTCGGTGACTAAGAAGCCCTGTATACCACCCAGGCTGTGCAAGCTTAATCAGGCGCCCGTTCCCGATTCTTCAGAACGCGTTAGTGCCGTCAATTACGCTTTTGCCGGAAAATTCGCGGACCCCGCGGTACATATCTTATAGCCATACCCACTCCCTCGGTCGGTCGGTCGGTCGGTCGGTCGGTCGGTCGTAGAAAATAATCGTACAATGCGCACAGGAGGTAGTGGCATCCACTAAAAAGGATTGGCAAAGTACCGTAAGTGCAGGCTAAACACAGGTCAGTGACAAGCCGGCGTGCTTTTGGAGAGATGAAAGCAGGCGAGTATTTCTTCTGAGCCAAAGAAGCCACTACCAGATTACAGGCTCTCCTGCATCGTTCCTTCAGTGAACAGCTGGAGATGGGAGGGAGTCGTTGGCGGCCAGCTATCCCCACACTTTTCCTCCGAGTTGTTCAGTACTGACGGCTTTGGTCAACATCGTTATATCTTAAAATACACCAGGTACCTTAAGCATGGGAATGGCGTGGGTGTCATATCGGACGAGAAGTGAATCAACTGAACCATCACGTTCCAACCAGGAGAAGGAGTTGTTCGCTGACGACCAAAACCGGCATTTTTCTTCAACTGGCAAGCGCGTGGCTGCTGCTTTGCATTCTTTAGGGGATTTAGGCCCAAATACAGCGCATCAACCTCGCCCTCCGCGCGTTGTTAGCTCAGCATTCAAGCTAAAGCCCGCCACTCTTCCCGAACTCTCTCATGCCCTGCGTGATTTAAATCCTACCAGTGCTCGTGGTAACGACAATGTGTCCCTGAAATTGCTCAATATGTCGTTTCCTTCGGTGTGTGTACATATTTTGCACATAATCAACTTTAGTTTATCGTCATGTACTTTTCCGGAACTGTGGAAGTTGGCTGAAATCGTACCAATCTTCAAGAAAGGCTGCCCTGACGATCCCAAGTGTTATAGGCCCATCTCGATCTTGAGTAACGTGTCAAAACTGTGCGAGAAGATAGTAGTCAACCAGCTCACTGCGTATCTCCACCGAAATTGTCTTCTTAACAACTCGCAACATGCCTATCGACCACTTCACTCTACTGAAACTGCCCTTGCTGATGTAGTAGCTTATGTCACAAATTGCATCGAAAGGCGCCGCGTTTGTCTGCTCGCATCAGTAGATTTGTCTAGTGCCTTCGATTGCGTGTCTCATAGCCGACTCTTGACCAAATTAGAGTGGTACGGCATCGACAGCTCTTGGTTTAGATCTTACCTTTCAAATCGCAGACAGGTAGTTCGGCCCGGAAGACTTGTATGCAACGTATCCTGTGGTGTTCCACAAGGAAGTTTGTGTGGTCCAATTCTGTTTTTGTTGTACACAAATGATCTTCTCTCACACATAGGTGATGTCTTTAAAGTCGTTGCTTACGCTGACGACACACAGGCGATGTTGTCATCGAAATTGGAGGACATAATGTATGCCAAACGCCGTCTCGAATCGTACTTGGAAACTATGTGCTCGTGGTACCGTGTAAATCTTCTCAAGCTCAACCCATCTAACACGCAATTTGTGATTTTTGGTTCTCGCCAGATGATCGCGCGGCTGCCTAGCATCAGCCTCTCTGTTCTTGGATCGGATATTTCACGTGTCTCATCTATCAAAAACCTGGGTGTGACCATGGACGAATCGTTAACATGGAGTGAACAAATTGGCGATATTGCTAAGAAATGTAACCGCATTATCTTTCCTCTAGCCAAGCATGTACGTTCTCTTACTGAAGAAACGCTGTCGAAGTTAGTGCTTGCACTGGTTTTCCCCCATGTAATGTACTGTTGCTCAATCTGGTCTGCTGCATGTGACACCGAGCGCGTGCGAATCCAAAAAGTCATAATGAGGGCGGCTAGGATCATGACTAGGACCTCTCGCTATGGTCATATATCGCATGTTATTGAGCGGTTAGGATGGCCTAGCTTACAACGCTTTGTCGACATTAGGGATTGCTCACTGGTTCATCTTGCAGTGCATCACTCGGGAGCACCTGAAACCCTGCGTGATCTTGTGACATTGAGAAGTGATGTCAGCTCTCGATCTACGCGATCAACACCGTTTTCAGTAGAGCGCCCACGCCTGAAAACTTCTTTTGCGCAACGCTCTTTCATGTACCGTGCTGCAGTTCTTTGGAACAGTCTCCCCGAGGAAGTTAGGGCCGAGAATATGCGACTGGCTTTTAAGTTTAAGCTGAAGGAGGCGCTGAAAAGAGCTGTACGTGGGAATGTTTGAGTATTGCATGCATGTGTTTTTAATGTTTTAGTAGCCTCCTGTCCCACCCCTTTTTTTAGCGTTTTTGACTTTTGATACTGAGTGTCTCTTGGTACCAATACAAGGATTGATTGATTGATTGAAGTGGACGAGTAGCAGGCGGGAGCCATATATACGACTTATCGGCCACTTTACAGAGCGTCAATTACGAGCTTAACAACCACAAACTTGGAAATACATGCCGATAGGCGTCAAAAACTACTTGTCAAAGGCTACCATCCAAATGGCAATATGTGGCGTATGGCGTGCCTGTAGGGTCTTGGTTGGCTCCTTTGCTGCATTCCTTGTTTATAAGCGATTCATCCGCAAACGTTCAGTCAGGCTGTCTGCTGTACCCAGACAATGCACAAGTGCATCGCAGCATTATATCAACAGCTGATGGAAGGCTGCTATTTGGCAAACCTGATGTCGATGACGCAGTGAGGCCTGGTCTCCAGATGACTGACGCTGAACGAAACACAATGTAAAACCTGATCTCCAGACGACTGACGCTGAATGCAACACCATGTAACACGTGCACACAACATCACATCAGCTCTCAGGCGCACACCTGTCCAGAATAAGCATATTTGCTGTTTGTGTAGAACTGAAGACGGAGTTCGCGAGTTGGGTATCATTCCCAATAACAAACCATTAGCTGCGCTTACTCCCTCTCAACAGTTCCCGAAGCCAGTTGACACAGTATGCGTCTACTTAGTGGTCACTTTAGGTCAGCCTGACACAGCATGTTAAGTTCATCCACCGTGCATGGTTCATTTCAAAACACGTCCTGTTGATCCTGTTCATCTTTAGCTCAGCATTCTATTCGGTTCTCGCGGCCACGTGGACTCTTCGACCCAGTGGTCTCCCGTGACCTAGTGTCATCACCCGACAAGCAGCAGTGACAGACACAGTGATATCCCGTGACCTGCTACCATCACCCGACAAACAGCAGTGACGCAGACCCAGTGGTGTCCCGTGACCTGCTGCCATCACCCGACAAACAGCAGTGACGAAGACCCAGTGGTGTCCCGTGACCTGCTGCCATCACCCGACAAACAGCAGTGATACAGACCCAGTGGTGTCCCGTGACCTGCTGGCATCACCCGACAAACAGCAGTGATACAGACCCAGTGGTGTCCCGTGACCTGCTGCCATCACCCGACAAACAGCAGTGACGCAGACCCAGTGGTGTCCCGTGACCTGCTGGCATCACCCGACAAACAGCAGTGATACAGACCCAGTGGTGTCCCGTGACCTGCTGCCATCACCCGACAAACAGCAGTGACGCAGACCCAGTGGTGTCCCGTGACCTGCTGCCATCACCCGACAAACAGCAGTGACGCAGACCCAGTGGTGTCCCGTGACCTGCTGCCATCACCCGACAAACAGCAGTGGCACAGACCCAGTGATGTCACTCACCTTCTTCAGATGTTTGTTAAGCCATTTTGTGAACGTCTTCTTCTGTATGGCGTCCCGCTCGTCTGTAAGCGAGGAGAAAGAAGTCAGGTCATGTCAAAACACAGTACAGCGTAGCGTCGCGGGTCTTACCCAACTCCGGGGACCCATGACAAAAGGAAACGTAGGTCACTGAATTCGCCCGCAGGCGACTTCCAAGGATCCCTTCGGCCTTTGAGAAGACCTTGAGGTCGACTATGAGCATCTGATTCCGCATATGCACGTATTATTTGGATGCCTATACAATGTGGGGTTATTATTTCTTATCTCGTGCCCGTCCCCGAGCAAGACCACGAGCGAGCGTCTGCCCATCGCACGAGCCTGTGATGAGCCCGTGAGCTCTGCTCCGAAGCTCAAGCTAGGGCACTGCCCAGCAGTACATCAGCAAATCGTTCAGACACTGGACTCCAGCCACGTCGAACACTGGCTGATCAGTCCAACCGTCCGACAAGACGACACACAGCGGCGGGTCACCGGCGCAGCGCCAGCGGTCACCGGCGCAGCGCCAGCGGTCAGCCACACCGCCGACCCGGCCGGGCCGCGCCTGTCATCGGCTCCGACAGACAACAGCTGCCGCCGCAGCCGCTGTCGGGCCGCCGCTGCCGGCCCGCCGCGCGCCCGCGCCGCACTCTCCGGCCGCTGACCTCAGACCTGCCGCACGCTTGTGACTGCAGTGCAGAGCTGCACGGCGTGCGCGCCGCGAGCCAACCCAACGCGGGCATCAGCAACGGAACGGTCACTTGGCACGCCCTGTCAATGGGTGCCTGGTGCCGGCCTTGGCGAGCCGTCGCCATATCTGGAACGGTCACTTGGTACACTGTGCCAACGGGTGCCTGGTGCCGGCCTTGGCGAGCCGTCGCCATATCTGGAACGGTCACTTGGTACACTGTGCCAACGGGTGCCTGGTGCCGGCCTTGGCGAGCCGTCGCCATATCTGGAACGGTCACTTGGTACACTGTGCCAACGGGTGCCTGGTGCCGGCCTTGGCGAGCCGTCGCCATATCTGGAACGGTCACTTGGTACACTGTGCGAATGGGTGCCTGGTGCCGGCCTTGGCGAGCCGTCGCCATATCTGGAACGGTCACTTGGTACACTGTGCCAATGGGTGCCTGGTGCCGGCCTTGGCGAGCCGTCGCCATATCTGGAACGGTCACTTGGTACCCTGTGCCAACGGGTGCCTGGTGCCGGCCTTGGCGAGCCGTCGCCATATCTGGAACGGTCACTTGGTACACTGTGCCAATGGGTGCCTGGTGCCGGCCTTGGCGAGCCGTCGCCATATCTGGAACGGTCACTTGGTACCCTGTGCCAACGGGTGCCTGGTGCCGGCCTTGGCGAGCCGTCGCCATATCTGGAACGGTCACTTGGTACACTGTGCCAATGGGTGCCTGATACCGATCTTGGCAAGCAGTCACCGTATACGTGCATGCTTAGACGCGCTCACACACACGTATAAAATAAATAAATAAATATACATACATACATACATACATACATACATACTCACACTCATCATCATCATATCATCTCTCTCTTTTCATACATACATACATACATACATACATACATACATATATATATATATATATATATTATATATATGTGTATATATATATATATATATAACTATATATAACTATAAATATCACTGAGCACGAGAATATATACTTTCGAAGCCCAGCTATCTTGGAGAGCACTGAGCATGCGAATCTCGACTTTCGAAGCCCAGCTGCATTGGAAGGCACCGAGCATGCGAATCTCGACTAGAAGCTTCTTCACCGTTGAGCCCGTCAAATTGTATCCATAACTGAATACCCGTCACCTTCAACTTTCCTTCCCATACCTCCCCCTCCTTTCCTCTCCGAAGCTGTTCAGCTTTAGAGCTCTACATCCCAAGGATGAGAACCAAACAAAGCAAAAGATCACCCTTCCCTACGAAAAAAATATAGCAAGCACATGCAAAGGATATGAAAGAGCTGTGCATGGCACTGCGAACGTCATCATTACGACCACGATCCCTGACCAAGCTCGACGTTTCCATTTACTACATTGACATAACCGTGCGTTGCCTTTCCGACGAAAGCAATTGAAATGGCCACCATAGTCCACCGATACAGCCGCTCAAGAGAACACAGTCTGTTTCACAAGGAAGGTGATTTCACTGTCATAGCATAGATAAACAGCTCCGATTGTGGATTCCACCGATGCTGTTTCAGTCGGCGGGGACTGGAAGTTGAGCCCACGTCCAGGGGTAAAACGAGACGGACTTGTTTCGGATATCAACTGCCTGACACATCCAGCGGTAGAGTACTTATAGCGACAGCACCAGCGGTGAGGTCTCATTACCCAACCAAAAGTTGCTCCCGGCAGATTCAATGACAATGGAGAAGGAATGTCCGAATGCTCCGAACAGTATATGAAGGGAGACTTGGGGGCAGGCACAGGATAGATACCTGGGTCACTACACCTGGGGACCACTTGGGGGACTGGCACAGGAGCCCTGAGCCCCTCCGGTGACATGTGGGGGCGGGGCGCATTAGAAGTACAGGTGCGTGGGTAGGGCCGGCCAGTCCGGAGCTGGATGTGGGGGGTGACTCGGGCGACAGGTGCAGGAGAGCCATGGTCAGTCTGAGGGCAGGTGGGGGTGGTCCCCGGTCACCCTGGAGACGGGCGCCGGGCCTGGGTGACGACCGTATCGGGTCAGGTCGGCGGCCAGCTGGAGTCGTGGTACGTGACAGCGCACACTCGCACACCGGCCGGCGGTGTAAGGCGACACGCCAGCAGTGGCCACGGAGCCAGCCAGCCAGCCGGCCAGCCAGCCACACCGGCCGGCGGTGTAAGGCGACACGCCAGCAGTGGCCACTGAGCCAACCCGTCAGCCGGCCAGCCAGCCGGCCAGCCAGCCACACCGGCCGGCGGTGTAAGGCGACACGCCAGCAGTGACCACTGAGCCAACCCGTCAGCCGGCCAGCCAGCCGGCCAGCCAGCCACACCGGCCGGCGGTGTAAGGCGACACGCCAGCAGTGGCCACGGAGCCGGCCAGCCAGCCGGCCAGCCAGCCACACCGGCCGGCGGTGTAAGGCGACACGCCAGCAGTGGCCACGGAGCCAGCCAGCCAGCCAGCCAGCCAGCCGGCCAGCCGGCCAGCCAGCCACACCGGCCGGCGGTGTAAGGCGACACGCCAGCAGTGGCCACTGAGCCAACCCGTCAGCCAGCCGGCCAGCCGGCCAGCCAGCCACACCGGCCGGCGGTGTAAGGCGACACGCCAGCAGTGGCCACTGAGCCAACCCGTCAGCCGGCCAGCCAGTCAGCCAGTCAGCCGGCCAGCCGGCCAGCCAGCCACACCGGCCGGCGGTGTAAGGCGACATGCCAGCAGTGGCCACTGAGCCAACCCGTCAGCCAGCCAGCCGGCCAGCCGGCCAGCTCGTCAGCCCGTCAGCCCGTCAGTCCGCCAGTCCGTCAGCCCATCAGTCTGCCAGCCCGCCGCCGCCAGCCGCCTCCGCCAGCCGCCAGTCGCCAGCCCGCCAGTCCGCCAGTCCGCCAGTCCGCCAGTCAGCCCGTCAGCCCGTCAGCCCGTCAGCCTGTCAGCCCGCCAGCCGGCTCCGCCATTGAAGTGTGCCCACGCAGCACGATAATGCACTTTTGAGCAGGTATGGAGCGACCGGCTTAACTGTAAGGGTTGCAAGACCTTGCGGCTCTTTTTACGACACATTCAACTGCTGGGCCATAGAGCGTCGCCAAACTCCTACGCCGATCGGTCGTGGATGGACTCGGTAATCCCGCCGGTTGCGGGATTCGAACCCACGATCTTACGAC
>JAOTOM010005054.1:0-22500 GCA_034440615.1 Ashinkailepas kermadecensis
CCCGTCATCTTCTGTCGCAGTCGCCGCGCGCTGACGGCAGAGGCGTTGAGGCCCCTGTTGTTCAGAGGCTGCCACCACTTTTTGACCCCATGTGCACCCGGTTCTTTGACCTCATATGCACCCGGTATGCGGTCCCATACTGTTCTAAGGGCGTCCACACCTCCCATCTTTCCGTTATGCTCTGCCACGGCTTTCGGTGCCATCACCGACACGACCTTCCCGTCCTTTTGGCACCATTTCCCTCTGACGTGGTTAACGCCACCTTGTTGTCCTTCCACATGACTATGAATATCCTATCCATAGTGGGAGCATATCATATGCTCCCACTGTATATCTCTTTATTCGATCCATGGCTCCTCTTCTCCATTTCTTTCTTTGCTGGTAGTGGCGTAGTACCCTTTATGTTGTCCCGGAGCGTCCCAGTTGCTCCGATTTCTTTGCTGACCAGTTCCTCCAGCAGCTGCACGGACGTGAACATGCTGTCAAAATAGCGTGCATGGCCTGAGTGAAGCTGGCAGGCATCCGCCATTCCAGGCACGACACCTCCACTTTGTCCAGGTCCTGTCTGCGGCAGTCTGGTGGCGCTGATGCAGCACGGCTCGGCGTGCAGAAGATAGCCGTCGTTGGTGCAGATGTACCATAGCTTGAAACCGAAATGTACCGGCTTGCATCGGATGAGCTGCTTCGGAAAATGAGTGCTGTAATACGGTACGATGCACTCGTCAATGCTGAAGTCCGGGGGCGTTCCAGCACGTTGGACACCGTTGAACACGGTGTCCAAGTGGTCGAACTCGGTGTGATCTTGTAGTACGGATCCTTCTCTGGGCTGTTGTCCAAGACGTTGTTGTCGGCAAGATGCATTTACTCCGAGATGTTCTCGAAGACATTTCTGCTCGTGGACTTGATGGCTAGGCCGTTCGACACGCGGGGATCGCTATTCCAGTACATCCGTCGACTCGGCATGTTAACGTATCCGGACAGAATGATGGCGAAGGAATTCATCAGTTGAACGGTCCGTTCGTCTTTTCGTTACTTAGGGTACGTAAGTGGGGCCAGTTTAAAGTTGGAGAGGGGCCGTCTTCCTCCACTGGGGCAGACGACCCACACCGACAAAATTACTGTTCGCCACATGCCGCACGGTGGTGCCGCCGTTCAATTTAGTGAGGCGCAGTTGTCGGAGTTCAGCCAATTAGTTGGGATTATCTTATGCGTAAGAAGAAGCATGCTGGGAGATGCGAAGTAAGGAACAGCATATTTATCGTAGTGCTGGCCTTTTGATACCGCCATAATATTCATATTTTGCGTATTCGGTATCTGCCGCGGTTAGGTAATACGTCTTAGGTACAATCAAGGCATACAAACATAATAGAAAATCTTCCGTGTTTGTGCGCTCAGTGTGGTTTTCCAGGTTACCGTTCACATCCATCGCACCATATGCCTTCGAACAATTGAGCCATCGCAATCATTTTCATAAAATGTCATCCTTGGTTATGACGTCTTAAAAGGAACCAGTTTTTTTTTAACAAAATCGCCGATAGTCACATCTTCGCATGATATTGTGACCTAAGGCGATACATTTTGTGCGGTTATGGCAAATACATGAATGGATTGGTATTCGAACATTGTCCTCTACCATCCCAAGGTCATTTAACACGCGCCCTGGAGGGCCTCTGAAAATTACGCGCACTGGAGGGGGCGGGGGTGGATTCCGCCCCCCCTAAGATATCGGCTCCTAGTGAAGCTAGAAGAACGAAATTCGCAGGGTGGATGGGTACGGTAGTGTACTCTATTGTGTACAAATGCCATGATCTTAGCTCAATATCGTCAAGGTGAAATGAAGTCAAATTTGCAACCTTTTCTGGTATTGCGTGGCTTGGCTTGTCATCGTTATGGATCGCTGTGATGGTATTTAAATGCTCCAAAATGGGCATCAATGATGTTTTGGACATTATTAATGATGCAGTGCAGATGCTGGACCCAACAGTTGACCTCAGGTCACCTATATAGCACCACTTTGTCAGGTCAGTTTCCTGTTCCAGTTACCGAAACCGGACCGCCCGCCCGACTGCTCCGTCGGGCAGCTCGGAGCAATCGGCTTCGTGAAGAAAGGAGTGAAGTACATGAATAAAGTATGGAAACGCAATGACAAACAGTACAAATGACAAACAGTAATGCATTTATGACAACATTCCAGTTGATCAAGTTTGGTTCCATTAACCTGTCATGAACTTGACCTGACTTGACCTCGGTGACCTAACATGATCTTGAAACTATATAGCATATCAATATACATCAAACAAGTCGCTAGTGTTGCCAAGAACACTTCCCTTTTGCGAATATACGGGAAGCGCATCAGCACCGATTTTTGTGGTCTGACGCTAGAATTATTTTTACCTTAGCGGCCCCTAACTTGAAATATTTTCGATTTCCATTTTTCTTGCTGTAAACGACGCGCCGGTCATTTCTAAGCAGGTACGCAGAAAATTGCGTATATCGACCGGTAAAATCTGCAGTTATTTACGAAAAACCGGAGGGGTGGCCGGATTTCGCCCCCCCCCCCTCCAGTGCGCGTGTTAAGGTAATTAACCTAAGCTTACCATGGATGGCCTGTTTCAGTTTGACTGTATTCCTAACCTCAATCCGGTTTCGTCGTCCATTTTGTTTTGCCCGGGGTGGGTGGAGACTGTGGTTTTAGCCAACATTCCATTCAGTTTTCAAATTCGTAGTCGGCCCATGGTCTCGCCTGACCCGTTATCTACGCTTTAAATGAAGCTTGAAATATGTGATTGCATCAGTAAAACACCAACAAATACCTTGGTAATAAAGAAAAGCATATATGTCTTGCAGTTTAGGAAGTGTTTGCGATTAAATCGTAAGGGTCTGTTTTTATACACAATGTGACCTTCGACCTGACCTAGACGGTTGCCTATCACCCCTAGATACCAAAAGCAGGTGTCAATCGTGGGATCTCGTCCCATATCACACGTCCTGTCTTTGTTTTGTCTCTGACACCTTTCGTTTGGAAACACCAGGGGGATGCCCCCCCCCCCCATACTGGCGAGGGTATAAAAATGCCGCAAACTGGCGAGGGTTAAGCCTGAGGTCAAAATACGATCCAGAGGCATGAGTCATACAAAGGAAACAAATATGTTAAAGGAAACAAGAGTCTGAGAGATGTTTGTGGCTAAGCTGACGACTACGACAGTGCCGGGGACAGTCAGATCAATTCACATCGCAGGGACTCGAACATTGGCAACACATCAAAGTGGGTGTATCGTAATAGCTATTATGTATGTAACTAGTAGTACAAGTATATATATATATATATATATATATATATATATATATATATATATATATATATATATATATATATATACGAGTATATATATATATATATTGGCCTTGATGCAAACGCCTTCGCAGTGCGGACCCAATTTAATATCTCTAACACTTTTCAAAGGCTTTTTTCAAACCGTGTATATATCACGTCGCTTTTTCTCTTTATAATTCTTGAATACCCATTGTGTCACAAGTCGAGTTCCGGGATAGCAATACCATGATATTGCTATCCCGGAGCATTGGAGCACGTCCAAGTCCGAGCACGCCGTCTTCCATACGTGATTTGGTTTTATTTTCCTAAATCTTTAGCGGAGGCAAAGTGCCATCTGCTAGAGATTGCTACGTTAAAGAAGGAATTACGTTAATCCGGCTTATGTGACATCCGGTTATATCAATTAGTCAAGAAAGGAGAGACGCCGTCAAACAAGAAACATGGCGTAGAGGGACGATACACGCATGGCATACACGTACATGTTCAGACACTCATAACAATGGAAGGACATTTGGAGGGTGGACAGCTTCACAGCCTACGGAGAGGCTCCACTGCCCACCTGCAACCTGGATGGCGAAGCGGAGTCCTGTCACCCAGAGCGAGTCGTGGGATTCAGGCCCAACCTTGTATGTGTAGGTGTATGTTTCAAGTTAAAGCTTGGAACCCCTAAAAAGGGGAAAACCAAGCTGCATGGAAAACCCGTAGGTAAAAAACCAAGCGCAATTTAAAAGGAAATCCGTCCGTATTAGCCAAATTGGATCGGATCCTGTCTACCTAGTGTGAGATAACCTATATGTATGTGTTTTGCGACGACGGAGAGGAAGAGATGTGGAGCGGAGTCATACAGCCAGTACGGAGTGTGGCGCGTGTCTTACAACTTTTATCAGTCTAGCTTGGAACAGGAAAATGCGACGGAGGCTTTATATCAATTCGGAAAGTTTGGTGTCCTGTAGGAAGCGGAAGAGTAACTCGAGGAGTGCCGGGTGGTCATTCCCGAGGAGAGCTCGAAGCGAAAGTTGTGAGTGGATCTTGGCGACATGCTGCATGATCTAGCGACGGAGGAGCATATGCTGGACAGTCAAGTAAAATATGGGTGACAGTAAGGCGTACGTGACATGTGTTACAAAGTGGAATGCGGTGAGGTCTATGAAAAATATAATTGTGTGTCAATTTGGTGTGTCCCAGGCGAAGTCTAGCGAGTACCACCTCGTTCAGACGTGTGTGCTGGCTGGAGGAGGGCCAGCTGGAGAGTGTGGGCTTGATGGTGTGTCGGTGTGTGGTGTTGTGTGACCAGCAGGCCTGGATATATTTTTTAAACAGAATATTTGTGAGGGATAAAAGATCTCCGAAGATCTCCGGGAGGCACCGGGGCTCCATTGTTATCGGGGAGGTCGATCGCCGTGCGGGCGAGACCGTCAACCCGTTCATTTCCCGGGATACCCCTATATCCAGGGATCCAGAGCAGGGTGAGTGGAAGGTGTGCGTGGTTGGCATTGTAGAGGTGTCGGATGGCGTGGAGCGTGGGGTGTGTGGTGTTGTGTATTGCGACGAGGGAGTCCACGGAGGATCGTGAGTCAGTGCATTTGTAGTGGGGGTAGTGATGTGTTGTAGGCAAGTGAGTATGGCGACTAGTTCTGCTGTGTATACCGAATGGTGAAGTGTTAATTTTGTTTGACCAGTGTCGGGCCCACCGCACCAGGCGGCTCCCGTACCATTGCTGGTACGTGAGCCGTCTGTGTAGAAGGTGTGTTGTGGGCGGGCCTCTTGATATTCAAAAAACTTAATCTGGACTTCGATGGGGGTGAGCAGGATTTTATTTTGCCGAAAGAGATACTCGAGTTTGGGGTGTTTCATGTGCCAAAATTGGAGAATGGGGGGGGGGACCCGGTCAGGGCTAACCTCCGGAAATTTGAGTGTGGATGTGAAAACCTGCTTCAAGTGAATGGCAATGCTGTATTTATTTTTGTTTTTGGAACGCCGAACCGAGGGTTTAGTCTATGCCACATTGGAGGGGTGATTTAGCTGTGTTGTTGTCCTGAAGTGGTATCTGACGAGTTGTAGTGACATACGTGATTAATGACCTAGAGTTAATATTATCTCAGATGTAGCAAAATTGAGATTTAGTGTTCACTATATGATACGATCACATGACCTATTGCAATTGATATGACATATGATCACAGTACAGTGAAACCAAAATGACGATGAGGTTTCAGATCATATTTCAAGGTCAAGGTTAAATGTATTCCCTTGTGAAAATTTTGCACCCACAATAATATCGTAATGCTATCTCTTTCCGAATGACTCAACTCAAATATGTATTTTGACGAGCACGGGAAACCGGTGCGAGTTAGCATGCCGATGGTTGTTGTAGCTGATGAACATCTCTTGCCATCATTATGGTGTATAAACATTGAACTTGTCATGTCAGGTTACTGGGCTGTGACGTCATAAGTAGAAACATGGGATGTCATTTTAGCAAAATGAAATCACGGAAAATAGGCAGTTAATTCACTCATTGGCTCCAGTGGCGTATGGTAGGTGTGACAAGATGGTGGACAACTCAGCTAAAATGTCTAAACGGTTATTAACCTTGCCAAAGTTATCGGAGGTTATTGACGTAGCTCAACGTCAAATAATCTTTTCGTTTCTGGGTTATTATGGAGCTAATTCCGACCTGGAAGGGAAATTCTGTGTCCGATCATACCCGTGGTCATAATACATTTGTGATTTCCGGTACTATTTCAGGAGCTTAAGAAGCGAGGTGTTTACTAAAACTCCACCTGATCCTCGACGTACAGGACGAAATGTAACATACTTATATTGGTAGTACCATATTATAATGCCGAATGGTATGTTTAGTTTATATTTTATACAGAGTGCATGTGGACGTGAACACTTGGTTTGTTTTCGAACAATTAACATATAAGCTGACCTGCGAGGTCAACCAGTAGCATGAAGTGTCGAAATACTACGATACTAAAAGTGTCGAAATACTAAAAAAACTAAGCCAATGGCGAGACTTAGTCATGTTCGACACGTAGGTTTTTGTTCCAAATATCCATTTCCGTTTGGAAATGCAACAATGATCGCGACAATCGGCTACACTGGCGAAGGTGGCAGGATACTGTGCGTGGGCGATGGTTAACTTTTCCGCTAATTGATCATCAACAACACCGGGACTATCGCCGTTTGACTTGACCTGAAAGGCCAACGAACAAAAGTGCACAAAGTGGGCCCCAGCCTCGTAATACTGCTCGTTATCAGAAAACTGCTCGTAATCAGCACGCCGCTGCGTCATGCGGCTCCCCACACATTTCTATCTAGCCTGGAACAAGGGTGAGGAAGGGCGCTGTCTGGTGCAGGTAGGTCAGCCGCACTGTCAGGGTTAAGGAGCCATCTCCGTCCTGTTTGTTGAGCTGGTGAAATTCTGGCGTTTGGTCTCCACTATTCTGGTAAGGCGGTTGTTGAGTCACTTAACCCGCTCGTATTTAGCCACTGAGCTGGGGGTACCTGCTTCCTCGTATGTACCCTAAACCTGGGTCTGGGCAGCCAGTGGTTGTGTCCAAATATGTGCGAATGATAAACTCCAGTGTAAGTTACGTCATGGAATAGGAATTCACCAGTCGGGAGGAAGTAGTATCAGAAGTCCCACGAGGTACCCTTAGTATGGTCCTTGATGCTCCCAACACAATCGGCGTTTTTTTCTCAAAATATGTTAATGATATTTTCATCATGTAAGCTTGTTGTAGCTGCTCCCAGAGGCCGTTGAGTACCACTAGGTGTGCAGGCAGGATTTGTTTAAGGGTGGCCCTCCCAAAAATATAATTTTACCGAGACCGCTTTCGCCGCGCGGGTCGAAAACGTTTGGTTTTAGCGTGGTGCAAAACCTCAAATTTCTTGTTTGATCTAGTGTATTATTTTGTTTCTTTAGGGGTGGATGTGTCTCTTGGACCCCCCACCCCTTGGCCATTCTGAGGACTACACAGTAAGCTGATTATAAGACCTCTTCTCCGGCATGCCAACGATCTCAAATGAAGCCAAATATTCCTTAGCAGTTTAGCTCCCTCTATTGGGATTTCAGGAGGCTACACTGTCTGCGAACTGCTATATGGTATCCTTCGTTAGGACACAGGGAGAACGATTTTGCCGTGTGTGTTGGAAGTCTTAAGCTAGAAATACTGCAGACATTCGTACACGAATGCATCAACATTACGAACGTGAGGATGACCCACCGCTTAACCACACCTGTTCCAGCAGGAAGTGTGCCGCACGGTTCAAGGTCAGGCACGCCGGGGTCGTTGAAACACAGACAGCCAGAGTCACTGATTTAAATGCTTTGGGGCCTTGGGGGCCTATCGTCGCTGTGGAACAACGATGAGTGTGCAAGTCAATATGGTGTGCAAGTCAGCAGGGGAGAAACGGCCGTTTCAAAACAAATCACCCATCATTCCAAATTGGTGGTTTTGTACGCAAGAGGAGGTTTTCCTAATGATGAACTGTCCGATGATGGGATAACGGGTAACCGGACAAATGTACGGAAAGCAATGTACGTATGGCAGATGTACGTACGCAAATGTACGTACGGAAATGTACGTAAGCAAATGTACGTAAGCGCAGATGTACGTATGGCAATCGTACGTAAGCGCAGATGTACGTATGGCTAATGTACGTAAGCACAAATGTACGTATGGAAAATGTACGTATGCGCAAATGTACGTAAGCGCAAATGTACGTAAGCGCAAATATACGTAAGCGCAAAAGTACGTATGCGCAAATGTACGTAAGCGCAAATGTACGTATGCGTAAAAGTACGTATGCGCAAATGTACGTAAGCGCAAATGTACGTATGCGCAAAAGTACGTATGTGCAAATATACGTAAGAGCAAATGTACGGATGACATATGCACCTAACCAAATGTGCTTAAATGCAAAGGCACGTATGCCTAAATCTACGTACCTTGGCTGATACGTACATTTGCTCTTGCATTATTTTACGTTTACGTACTGTTGCACTCAGGTACATTTGCGCATACGTACTTTTGCGCCTACGTACATTTGCGCATACGTACATTTGCGCATACGTACATTTGCGCATACGTACATTTGCGCATACGTACATTTTCCATACGTACATTTGCGCTTACGTACATTAGCCATACGTCCACCTGCGCTTACGTACAATTGCCATACGTACATCTGCGCTTACGTACATTTGCTTACGTGCATTTGTCAGGTTACCGCAAACGTACGTATGGCATATGTACCTCATCAAATGTACGTAAACCCAAAGGTACGCATGCGTGAATGGACGTACATTTGCGCATACGCACAATTGCACATACGTACATTTGCGCATACGTACTTTTGCGCTTACGTACATTTGCGCTTACGTACATTTGCGCATACGTACATTTGCGCTTGCGTACTTTTGCGCATACGTACATTTGCGCATACGTACATTTGTCATACGTACATTTGCGCTTACGTACATTAGCCATACGTACATCTGCGCTTACGTACCATTGCCATACGTACATCTGCGCTTACGTACATTTGCTTACGTACATTTGCTTACGTACATCTGCCATACGTACATTTGCCCTTACGTACATTTGTCCTAGAATCGGGATAAGGGATAGTTATGTTCTGGGGAGGGTAGTTAGCGGAGAATATCTCGGTGCTTTCAATTAC
The DNA here is from genome assembly GCA_034440615.1 of Ashinkailepas kermadecensis. Classification (NCBI taxonomy): domain Eukaryota; kingdom Metazoa; phylum Arthropoda; class Thecostraca; family Neolepadidae; genus Ashinkailepas; species Ashinkailepas kermadecensis. Next base: position 9,029 of record JAOTOM010005054.1, read on the forward strand.
CTTCTTGCTACCGGAGTACTTGGCCTTAAGTGGCAGGATACTTCACTCTTCCACAGCGCCTTGGAAATGTTTCACATCATTATAGAAATTATGGGTATGCTGATATTCAATGGAAAATATGGTCATGGTTCTTCCGCTCGCCTCTTATTTACGACTTGGCCTATCGTCAGGATGACACAGAACACATTGACATGATGTGCAACCATCACCTTTAGCTTTAGCACTTCAGCGCGGGAAGACCTGCACGCGAATCTGGGTTAGGACATTGCACGCTCGCGGCTCGTGATGGCCGCGCGTACAACTACGCCGGCCTGCACCTCTGACAGCCGCGCGTACAACTACGCTGGCCTGCACCTCTGACAGCCGCGCGTACAACTACGCTGGCCTGCACCTCTGACAGCCGCGCGTACAACTACGCTGGCCTACACCTCTGTTACAGCCGCGCGTACAACTACGCCGGCCTGCACCTCTGACAGCCGCGCGTACAACTACGCCGGCCTGCACCTCTGACAGCCGCGCGTACAACTACGCCGGCCTGCACCTCTGACAGCCGCGCGTACAACTACGCCGGCCTGCACCTCTGACAGCCGCGCGTACAACTACGCTGGCCTACACCTCTGACAGCCGCGCGTACAACTACGCTGGCCTGCACCTCTGACAGCCGCGCGTACAACTACGCTGGCCTACACCTCTGACAGCCGCGCGTACAACTACGCTGGCCTACACCTCTGACAGCCGCGCGTACAACTACGCCGGCCTGCACCTCTGACAGCCGCGCGTACAACTACGCTGGCCTACACCTCTGACAGCCGCGCGTACAACTACGCTGGCCTACACCTCTGACAGCCGTGCGTACAATTACGCTGGCCTACACCTCTGTGTAGCATACAAATACGCTGGCCTACACCTCTGTGTAGCGTACAACTACGCCGGCCTGCACCTCTTTGTAGTGTACAACTACGCTGGCCTACACCTCTGTGTAGCGTACAACTACGCCGGCCTGCACCTCTGTGTAGTGTACAACTACGTCGGCCTACACCTCTGTGTAGCGTACAACTACGTCGGCCTACACCTCTGTGTAGCGTACAACTACGCCGGCCTGCACCTCTTTGTAGTGTACAACTATGCTGGCCTGCACCTCTGTGTAGCGTACAACTACGTCGACCTACACCTCTGTGTAGCGTGCAACTGCGCCGCCGCCTGCATCTCTTTGTAGTGTACAACTACGCCGCGGCCTGCACCTCTGTGCAGCGTACAACTACGCCGGCCTGCATCTCTGTGCAGCGTACAACTACGCCGGCCTGCATCTCTGTGCGGAATGTGCAAAGGAGGTATTCGGGGCTGAACCGCACATGAAGACGTCTCGGGTCAGCTGGCGATGAGGGCGGTGCCGCTTACCAAGCCGCCCGGCCGGCCATACGACGTCCGCTGCCCGGCTGGTTGCGGTCGGCAGTGCGGTCTTTGTGCGGCGCCATCACTTACTGCAGTGGCCGCCGAGTCAGGGACGTCCGGGGTCGCCGGGTCAGGCAGGGTCGCCGTGCGTCAGTCCGGCTTCCGCCGCATCAGGGGCGACTGGGGCTGCGAGTCAGGCCGGTTCGCTGCCTGACTCGGCAGCGACTCTGCTGCAGCTGCTGTTTTCGCCTGCATTGTGATCGAACAATCTAGAAGAAGATAACTCAGATTGCGTATATGACCGTAAAATAAATACATTGGCACTCTGGCATCATCTTATGCCATGTGTTCCACTACTAGTAGTTTGGATTTTCTGACAACATGTGTAGGGAGGCACATCTACTTGATAACGGTCTTCAAAAGCTGGGTGCGTCGATGTGTTGGAGTTTTGGTCCCTGTGCAATGTAGGTAGGTAGGAATGCACATAGGCTTTAACAATGGCGCACTGACTTGCAATTCGAAGTGTGCAAAAATGTATCAGGTCAACCATGCCATCAGTGCTGCCTGTCTTTGCCCCAATGCGTTGCAATGTCAGGGCACAGAGTTTCAATGAATGGCTAATTTCACATTGCGCTTAAGTTTGACTGCTTGCAATAATTGCAAGAGTCTGAAAATGAATTATGACATACATATCTGGTGTGCAGACCATGGAATATGAAGTAAAATTAGAGCTCAAATTTGCCATGACCATTATAATGAATGTGCCAAAATAGGCTAAAAACAAATAGACAGTTTGTTATTATTTGTTCTGTTCTGACATACCAAAATAGGCTTCAAAACACTTGATTAGCAGTCCGGTATATACTCCAAAGACAGGTCGAATAGCCCGCCGGTATTCAGCTATGTTTCTGACCGGGCTTTTATTCTTGACATATGCAAGATCTACTAACGACTTAGTTTCGAAACAGGCTGAGATGGCGAGTGACATTTATCGCCTGGTCCGTGGGCCCCTTTCACTTCCGGTATATTGAATGCAGTTGATATGTTTGTTCGGTAAGTGATTAGGATGACGCAAGGTTAATAGCTTGCTTAATATTGATTGTGTGATTGATGCCACACACGAACGCTTTATGACACACAGCTTGTCCACAAGTTTCATTACTGAGTATGAGAGCATGTGAGGTAAGCTTGTCCACATGTTTCATTACTGAGTATGAGAGCGTGTGAGGTAAGCTTGTCCATATGCTACATTATTGAGTATGAGAGCGTGTGAGGTTGGTTTGTCCATATGCTACATTATTGAGTATGAGAGCGTGAGAGGTTATGCAGTGTTCCAACTTCGAAGTTTTGAAATCAATTTCGAATCGATATGTGAAGCCCGATCACATCCTCACATCACGCACCCCTCACACTTCGTCCACAACCAACCAGCTCATCTCCACGCCTGGCCATCAACTTACCGTCGCCTGGATCGATGAATATCCAGATACAAACCGCAGTCAACCCGTGCGAATGCATCTTCCGTCGCGAAGCAGCTCGTTGGCGTGATGCGCAGGCCGTCGCTGATGATACCCGGAGGTCGACGCTGCTGATAGACTCCCAGGCGTTCCACGGCCAGCGGAGTCCCATCACCCATACACCCAAGCCAGCAGAGCCCCATCACCCATACACCCAAGCCAGCGGAGCCTCATCACCCATACACCCAAGCCAGCGGAGCCCCATCACCCATACACCCAAGCCAGCGGAGCCCGTCACTCATACACCCAAGCCAGCGGAGCCCCATCACCCATACACCCAAGCCAGCGGAGCCCGTCACTCATACACCCAAGCCAGCGGAGCCCCATCACCCATACACCCAAGCCAGCGGAGCCCGTCACTCATACACCCAAGCCAGCGGAGCCCCATCACCCATACACCCAAGCCAGCGGAGCCCGTCACTCATACACCCAAGCCAGCGGAGCCCCATCACCCATACACCGAAGCCAGCCGAGTCCCATCACCCATACACCCAAGCCAGCGAAGCCCCATCACCCATACACCGAAGCCAGCGAAGCCCCATCACCAATACACCGAAGCCAGCGGAGTCCCATCACCCATACACAGTGAACGATGGCGATACCACTTCAGTGGGACGAAGTGTGAGAACGTCATGTTGTTGGAGCAGAAGGCCCGCCCTGGTCAGGACGAGGCATGCGAACGTCACGCGAACGCTGAAGCCGACGGCCCGCCAAGTGCCGCGTCCGTCCCCCCCGCTTCCGCAGAGCGTCCGGTGCACGCCGCCTCCACGGGTCTGCCGCTTCCCCGGATCGTTGAATGTCGCTCCGTTTGGTGTGCGAATTCAAAAGCTTCTTCAAGAAAATCGAGTTATACTTCAGGGAATCCGGAGAGTCCAGGACATGGAGACCCCCTCCCCATGGCAGCTGATTGCAACGGAGGTGGATGTATCTCTCGCGAAAATCAGAAAGGCCTATGTCTCTCCAGCAGAATTTCGCGCACTGGCTCCCGAACATATCGAAACATTCCAGGAATGGGTAACAATATATACTGACGGCTCTCGAACAGAAGACGATGTGGGTAGCGCTTTTGTTTGCGGACCTGTCGCCCGCTCGTTTACCCTCGTGACGCACGCATCGGTGTACTCGAGGAAACTTGTCGCTATTACGAAAGCTCTGTGTTATATCGAGGTGTCGGATGGTGATCGACACGTTATATTCACTGGTTCTTTGTGTAGTCGTATGGCCCTGAACACGTTTTATCCATCAAATCCCATTCTGCGGAATATTCTGAGCCGCCTTACCAATATGCAACGCCTGGGACGACGGGTGATTCTATGTTGGCTCCCAAGCCATGCGGAAATGTATAGGAACGAGTTGGCGGATGCACATGCCCCATGCAAGCAACACATGTTCACATGCCCCGTATACTCGGTCATTACCACTCCATGCAACGGACCATTACCGAGAAGTGTCTATTTTCATCCCAGACAAGTGGCAGACAGTGTGGGATGCGACGCCTACGAACAAGCTGAGAGTCAGCAAGCAACATCTGTGTCCGTGGAGCACGTCCTGCCGTAAATCTAGACAAGAAGAGGTGACACAGACGCTTCCGCATAGGGCACATTTATGCCACACACAGGTGTCTGCTTTACGGTGACGACAAACCGCAGTCCCCCAGTTGTCGGGCACAACTGACAGTTCGCCATGTTCTCATCTCATACCCTTGTTATGCCGACGAACGTAGACGTTATTTTGGGTCTGCCCTATTGGCTTCCCTTATGGATATTCTGTCGAACAACTCTTCCACTGTCCAACCGGGACGATTGGTGGATTCTCTATCAGAAGTGTCGTTCTTAGCAATATATGCCATCGCTGATATACACCGCATGCAAACTTTGTACCACAGTAGGACTGGGTGGACGGTTACCCACCATGTGAAGCTTCATACCGCACTTTGTTAACTCCAAGAGTTATGGGCGCAAAATGACCACAGCAGTCGACGGGCCCTAATGCCCAAAACTAACTAACTAGCTTCCCGGATCTGCTGTCCGCCGTGCGTGCCCGGCCGCCTCCCCTGCACCTCCCCGGTTCGGCTGCTCGCTGTCCGCCGTGCGTGCCCGGCCGCCTCCCCTGCACCTCCCCGGTTCGGCCGCTCGCCGTCCTCCGTGCGTGCCCGGCCGCCTCCCCTGCACCTCCCCGGTTCGGCCCTTGCCGTCCGCCGGTGCCCGGCCGCCTCCCCTACCTCCCCGGTTCGGCCGCTCGCCGTCCTCCGTGCGTGCCCGGCCGCCTCCCCTGCACCTCCCCGGTTCGGCCGCTCGCCGTCCTCCGTGCGTGCCCGGCCGCCTCCCCTGCACCTCGCCGGATCTGCCGCTCGCCGTCCTCCGTGCGTGCCCGGCCGCCTCCCCTGCACCTCCCCGGTTCGGCCGCTCGCCGTCCGCCGTGCACGCCTCCCGGATCTGCCGCTCGCCGTCCTCCGTGCGTGCCCGGCCGCCTCCCCTGCACCTCGCCGGATCTGCCGCTCGCCGTCCGCCGTGCACGCCTCCCCGGATCTGCCGCTCGGCACACGCTGCCGGCCGCCGCCACCTGGCGTATTCGCCGCGATTCGCCGCGCTGTGGCCGGTGCCCTGATTGATGTGGAAGTCGGTCCGGGCGAAAGCTAATCAGCAGGGCAGGGCAGGGCGGCCGTATAAAGTCTGGCAGCTGGACCGGCCGGGATGGCCGCGATGTGAGACCCGTCAGCCATGGGTGTGGCGCGGCGCACCAAGCTGCTACCTGCACGTGCTGCCTAGACTGAAGGCTGTCACCTGGACTGCAAACTGTTACCCATACTGCAGAGTGTCCCCTGGACTGCGGGGTGTCGCGGGACTGTAGGTCGTGTGGAGTAGGTGCTCTCAATGGCACTGAACCTGACACGATCCGTCGACGTCGACCTTTTCTTGCTCGGCAGACTGTTGCCTGACCTGGTAGAGCTGATTGTCAACCGACTTTACATTAGCTGTGTTCATGAAGGCTCAGGTCAGGCCATTTTACCAGACCGGGCCCAGGGCTACCCCATCTAGGTTATTTTGATACGTCACCCGGGTCATTGTTTCCTGGCCGAAATGTCCTTCATCCCAGGTGACTATAAGCTGCCAGACGTGAGTGGCATTCCCTGGGTTGCCTGCGTGCCTGACGCCTTTGTGGAAACAGGATTCCTGGAATATCTGAAATATTCTGAGCAGCTCTTAGCACTTTCGTTTACAAAAGCAAATCACTGCCTCGTAGCTCAATGACATAGACAATGGAGGTAGAATCAGCCTGCCCATCAAGGCAGGCTTATTCGATTGGGACATCTGTGAGAACGTCATCCAGCGATGGTAGAACATTTCTCCAGGGGTTACCGTTATCATGGTTCGTCTGAGCATTTATATTCCGTGGCTTGATTCAGTGGGTCGCATGGGTGTTTTACCTACGTTTTCCACCCTGGTTTTTTGTCCGTATTGCTTCGGTCAGGGCACCCGTTTTGCCCTGTCGATGTTTGATCAGAATCCTCCCCGCGCTAATGTTCGCTGCGGTGTTTCTCTTCGTGGGCACGTGGTGTGTCTGACAAACATACATGCTGCATCCCTGAAGGTTCGTTCGGCAAAACGTCCAGTCCCATTTCCGCCCGCCTCCTTTTCCACGTTTTCGTTTCGATTGTTATCCGTTATGCGCCCATATATCAGCTCCCATGATGGGATCGGGTGGCACATTACCTCCGCACTGACAATTGTGCGCCAGGCGACTTTAAAATGCTGTTAGCCTTATCCTCGCTGGCTCGAAGGCGATCAAATTGGCGAGTGACGGGAGAGCGACTAAATGTTCCGTTTTCAGATCAGCTCGGCGAGCGAAGGGAGGAGCCATCAAGTATCCTGTTTTTTGTGTGTGTTATTTCAAGAGCTCTACATTCATCCCTTTGCAACGCTATGCAAACCTGCTACAGTTTCTAAAAGAATGAATACAAAGCGAAGTAAATTCTATGATTGGCTCGACGTGGCCCCTGGAGCTCCTGTGTTTGCCACCTTGCCACTCTTGAGCTGACGCCGGTCTGTGCGTCAGCGTAAGCTGGCTCATGCCATGCTGCTTTCGAATTGCTACGCCCATCCCCTCCACATCAACACCGTTGCCCAAGACAGTCGCTGTGGGCCGAGGGACAATGGTATGACGGTTGGTGCGACAGCCGCGTTCGCAGAGCTCTAAAATTTTGGGTTCCCCACAACACAAATTTAAGAAAAAAAAAAAAATTAAAAAAAAAAAGAAAATTTTTAAATTTCTTGTAATCGAAGAAAAGGAATCGCCATTCATTGTTATAAAAACATTCTATGACCAATATTTGTCTCCCTCTTGTTACGCCGACTTCTTTACGATCTCACGTGATGGAACATGCCGAATTAGTTTATTGTGGACATAGGATACGAAGATTTAAAACACACTCTCTAAATTCCCTACATCCAAAAAAAATATAAAAAAAATTTCCTCCCCCCCCACATTGGTAAAAACACCCAATTTTTAAACCCCCCCCCCCTACCCCCCCCCCCCCCCCCCCCCCCAACCAAACACAAAACACAAAAAAAGGGGGTGACGACCAGAGTTACAAGGAGCTCCCAACATATCAGTGACCTTGGTGTCATTTGCTAGGCTTCCTACACGTTGTCCTGATGAATTTGTGAACGTGCCTGAGCGAATTCACATGGCAATGTAGCTCAATGAATTACCGCCAGGTTTTAACATTCTTCATATAATTTAGGTGAGTATTCTTCCTACATCCCTGGTTCTCCAGTCCTTCCCACGACCCTGGTTATTCCCCACCAGCATTGGGCGTCATGTGATGCCATAGTTACCTATCATACTGCAAACCTAGTCTAGTAATGCTATCTAGTAGTATGCAATTGAGGTGCAGTGCTGCAAACTGATCATGATTGATCAATGAGAAACAGGCATCTTTCAACAATAACCTTATGCTCATATTAAGGTAATGAAATAGATCCAAAATCACACTGTATATATTTCAGCCACGGGCCTTCCTGAACAGTGAACTCTTATTGTACAAAAGCCACTAAATCACACGCCAAGTTCACCTCGTGACACCGAACCATATAATCGCTTTCATTTCACATATCACAATATCTGCATATTCGTGAAAGATACTTATACATATTAACCTAAACCAAAATGACCTTAATGAGCACGAGATCGCACTTGATTTTGGTTTATGTTTATGATTTAGGTTTATGGCACGCAAAATGTTGGGTATCATCAATAGGAGTGTGAGGTATGAGGGCGAGGAAGTCATGAAAAACTGTACTTAGCCGATGTACTTGGAATAGTATGTACAGGCGTGGAGCCCTTACTTAGAAACAGATATCGATATGCTAGAAAGAGTGCAGCGCAAAGCTACTAGACTCATCAGTGGACTAGATAACTTGGTATATGGAGATACGCTTATGATATTAGATATGTACTCATTCAATTATACGATATTAAGGGGTGATATGATTGAAATGTATCAAATCGGTAAATCAAAATTTGGAAAGTATAAAAATAAAAAAGGGGCCTTTTTTTTTGGGGGGAGCCCTTTGAATGTATTTTAGTGTAGGTGGATGAGATAAGGTCGATCTGAATGATGCTCTTCTATTCAGAGTGTCACATAGGGGTCGTCAATTCAGGCTGGACAAGTCAAGGTGTAGGACAGTTAAACTACAACAGGTATTGAGTCAAAGGGTGGTTGATCAGTGGAATAGGCTGCCTGCTGCTGTTGTGGGAGGTCCCTCATTGAATGTATTTTAGAGTACGGTGGATGATTTGTTTTAGGTTGGATAATCTTGTTTTTGTGTCATAATTAGTGTTGGGTGGGATGAGGCTTATTCTATTAGGTGTACACGGTGCAGGCCCCTATAAGCAAGCATGGATGGAATGGAAAATTATTGATGAGGAACTCGATCCACGAGTGTGCTACGCAGAATCGAGTGGATAGGGTATTGGTAGCTAGCTAGCTAGGTATTGGTAGGTGTGCAGGATATTGGTGGATAGTTCTTTGGAATTGAGGAGGTGGCATTAGTTCGGATGTTGAGTGTCTTTTTGTCAAGGCTTATAGTAACTTTCCTTTACAGGCTTAACCCAGACGGGTCCCTGTGGCTCTTATTAAGTTTGAGCACTTTATGACGTTGTAAACCATGGTTGTATATATAACTTACATCTAGATATAGTTGAAACCCAATAATTTTTGGGCGGGGCTCATGGTTTATATCAGACAAGTTGAACAATCCTCTCAGGTATGCCAATCAATCCACAAATGTACTCCACTTGTTAATGTAGCGGACAATTTTGAATGGTTATTGGGATATTCAGTACACACAGCACTGGATATTATGGTCATGGTTATCACAAGATTCAGGGAATTGGGGAATACTTAGGGATATCAGCAGGATTAGGGATAGCAGTAGGATTAGGGATAGGAGTAAGAATGAGATTAATAGCATGCTGTGGCCTAAGGATTGGTAGCATGGTAAAGTATAAAGTCATAGCCACAATTAATGGTGGGAAAATTAGTAGGAATGGTACAAGTAGGAAAACGATTAGGTGAAGGAGTATTACAAGTCGGTGAGAAGTGAACTAATGTGGCCGCTTCAGTGTGGTCTGACTCAGGATTATTTTCCGGTATGTATTTATGACACAGTGTACATACGTGTACAACATTTCTAAATGTTGTGTATCCCTGGTGGCCAGTATACCTTCTGGTCAGTTACACGTGCACGTACAAGCCGAGAAGCTTGGGACACTTAGAGATTGGAATACGGCTCGATACACTCGTGGAAATTGAGCAAGTACAATCCTTTAAGAAGACTAGGTTCAGACCATTTTAATTTATATTAATTTCTAAATGTGCCTCTTCAGCTTCTCTTATGCTGTTCCATGCCCAAAGCAAAATGCAGTTCGCTGACTTTTTGTCAGCCAATTTAGCCTAACTAAAGTATCTGTATAATATAGAACTTTCTATTATCCCAGGACTAAGTCTGTCCCAAACTGTCGAGGTGCCGTGATGCAGTATCATCGCAAGTTTCCACAGCTTCCAGGCTGGAGTAGACAAGGCAGGGCAGAGTAAGCCAATTGATTTCATAAAATGACATTGCTTCCAAGAAAGGTGCTGTTAGATTTCTTACAGCGCTTAATTGGGCATAACTCCGGAGTCTGTTTGTTTGCTTGTTCGTTTATTGGGTGGTTCACAACGTACTTTATGCACATTCACGGCTAATGGCGCCTCCTATACACTGTTTCACCGGTGGGCTGCGGGATTGAACTCTGGAGTCGGTGAAAATAAGGGTAGTGAGAGATAACAATGATCATGGAATGTTGTGCATCCTATGCCTAAAAAGTAAGGTAAATTATTATCACTACTGACCGTTAGTTTCCAAAAATCATACCAATCCATTTATTTGACGAACTATCCTTTAGTATTCCATGCCCATATTTTACTTAAACGCCAAATGTTCCCTGGGGTCGCGCCCACTTCGTACCCGTCCAGTCACCAGTTCCCGGGCCGGACACCGTACCCAGTACCCCGTCCGCACCAGCCACCAGTTCCCCGGGCCGGCCACCGTACCCAGTACCCCGTCCCCGCACCAGTCACCAGTTCCCCGGGCCGGCCACCGTACCCAGTACCCCGTCCCCTCACCAGTCACCAGTTCCCCGGGCCGGCCACCGTACCCAGTACCCCGTCCCCGCACCAGTCACCAGTTCCCCGGGCCGGCCACCGTACCCAGTACCCCGCCACCAGTTCCCCGCACCAGTCACCAGTTCCCCGGGCCGGCCACCGTACCCAGTACCCCGTCCCCGCACCAGTCACCAGTTCCCCGGGCCGGCCACCGTACCCAGTACCCCGTCCCCTCACCAGTCACCAGTTCCCCGGGCCGGCCACCGTACCCAGTACCCCGTCCCCGCACCAGTCACCAGTTCCCCGGGCCGGCCACCGTACCAGTACCCCGTCCCGCACCAGTCACCAGTTCCCGTACCCAGTCCCCTCCCCGCACCAGTCACCAGTTCCCCGGGCGGCCACCAGTCACCAGTTCCCGGCCGTACCCAGTACCCCGTCCCCGCACCAGTCACCAGTTCCCGGGCCGGCCACCGTACCCAGTACCCGTCCCCGCACCAGTCACCAGTTCCCCGGGCCGGCCACCGTACCCAGTACCCCGTCCCGCACCAGTACCAGTTCCCCGGGCCGGCCACCGTACCCAGTACCCCGTCCCCGCACCAGTCACCAGTTCCCCGGGCCGGCCACCGTACCCAGTACCCCGTCCCCGCACCAGTCACCAGTTCCCCGGGCCGGCCACCGTACCCAGTACCCCGTCCCCGCACCAGTCACCCCGTCCCCGCACCAGTCACCAGTTCCCCGGGCCGGCCACCGTACCCAGTACCCCGTCCCCGCACCAGTCACCAGTTCCCCGGGCCGGCCACCGTACCCAGTACCCGTCCCCGCACCAGTCACCAGTTCCCCGGGCCGGCCACCGTACCCAGTACCCCGTCCCCGCACCAGTCACCAGTTCCCCGGGCCGGCCACCGTACCCAGTACCCCGTCCCCGCACCAGTCACCAGTTCCCCGGGCCGGCCACCGTACCCAGTACCCCGTCCCCGCACCAGTCACCAGTTCCCCGGGCCGGCCACCGTACCCAGTACCCCGTCCCCGCACCAGTCACCAGTTCCCCGGCGCCGGCCACCGCGTACCCAGTACCCGTCCCCGCACCAGTCACCAGTTCCCCGGGCCGGCCACCGTACCCAGTACCCCCTCCCCCCACCATCACCATTTCCCCCGGCCACCGTACCCAGTACCCCGTCCCCGCACCAGTCACCAGTTCCGGCCGGCCGTCCCCGACCAATTGTACCCGGTCCCCGCCAGTCACCAGTTCCCCGGGCCGGCCACCGTACCCAGTGCCCCGTCCCCGCACCAGTCACCAGTTCCCCTACCCAGTACCCGGTCCCCGCACCAGTCACCAGTTCCCCGGGCCGGCCACCGTACCCAGTACCCCGTCCCCGCACCAGTCACCAGTTCCCCGGGCCGGCCACCGTACCCAGTACCCCGTCCCCGCACCAGTCACCAGTTCCCCGGCGCTGCGCCGCTCCACGCCAGACAGGCGGCCGGTCGGCACGTGCGTGGCCGCCGTACGTGGCGGAACGCCGCCGCCGCCGTCAAGTTGGCGGTGATGTATGGCGGCCGGCCGGCAGACAGGATCGCCGACCTGACTCAAATGTCACAGGACCTGCCATCGATCACCGCCGCCGACGCCCGACCGGCACGCATCTCAATTATGCCGCCACCGCGACGGTCGCGGCGTTCGCGGCCGCCGCACGTGTGGTCCGCGGCGCACGCGGCACCACCCGGCTTCTTGCACCGCCACTGGCCACCACTGGCCACCACTGGCCACCACTGGCCACCACCTGTCGGACGATTGGTCGGCCCCCAGCGGTGGACAGCACCAAACACCTGATTAGCCCGCCGGAGCGGCCGAAAAACACCAACCACCTTGAAAAACTCCCATTGCATAAGCACATGACGTGCGAGATGGCGATTAGAGAAATTAGCGCCAAAATGGAAAGGTGTTGGAGACTAGGAAGTTAGGAACTGCCTGATGGTTCGGAAAGCTTTTCCTCATATATTCATGAACAAGTGCAATTAACTTATAATTTACTCTCACTAGGTTGTGGTACACAACACTGCTTTCCCGCCGTCAGTCGATTCATGCCAGAGTTCAAAACGGCCCAAATTGTCCAAGCCCAGCCCAGACATACCCGTACCCATGAGGCCCATATTTGGTAGGATCTACCTACTTGTTAGATCCTACCTAATACCCACCACTTGCAAAAAATATAGAGCAGTTTGTTTGTTTGTTTGTTTATTGGGGGGGGGTTATCAACGCACTTTATGCACGATCACGGCTAATGGCGCCGCTCACACTGTTTCGCCGGTGGACCGCGGGACTGGGAAATGTCCCGAGTGTTCCGAGTGTTGAACCCGAGACCTTTGGTACCCAGAGCTCAACACATTAACCACTCGGCCATCCCCGCCCCTAATACAAGAGCAGGTATCACATACGTGAACAACGACCCTGACCAATTAGAACACTGATTCATGCACACAAGAATGGATCACTACTGATGTGAGGCATGGGATCAATGATGGTGAACAGTTGTGGGGCTATATTGTGAAGAATGGTGTGTTCATGTTCGTGAAGGATATGTGTAGCATACATTTCTGATTCATATTATTATAAAAGGTTTTCCCGTGCGCGGAGAAGGCCACCAGCATGGCGAAGGTGGTATAGCAGCTTCCAAAGGGTCTTGGGCTGAAGTGATCCCCTTTATCAATATATACATTGTCGCAGCGTGACCTAAGGTCAGGGGCACAGAACCGGAAGCCAGATGGTTTACAAATATTATCAATGTCATGTCAGCTCTTCTTGGGGACAACATTTGTATGCTTCAGATGTCATGTACTCTAGGTATTCAAGCTTGAACTTCCTGGACCTGAACCTACCTGACCTGACATTGACCAACACCAATTACAGCACACCTGTC